>JAVSCE010022683.1:0-50478 GCA_032199065.1 Smutsia gigantea | reverse complement strand
GAAGAGATAATTCCATCTGGCAGGAACATCAGAAGAGGCAGATATGATAATTGGTGTAGCTGCAGGAGCCCATGGGAAACCAGTCTTCTTTGGAAGGGGATTTATGCTGTGGAGTTGTCCAAGAAAATATAAGATAGTTAAAGTGGGGACAGTTAGGAGAGAGCCAAGGAAGATACATTCTATTAATTACCTTAGGTGAATTATTTAATGGCCATGTATAAATGACATGAATGTTTCATTTGGAAACTTCATTTGGAATCCTGGTGTGCCCAGTGAGTGAACAGAAGTAGTTGAACCCTCAAATCAAACTTTGGGTTCTTCACCAGCCATGGCTGCAGCCACTTGGAAATTAGTTTTCTTAGATCAAGAACACTGAGTGTTGATTTTCTCCCACCAAAGTCATAAAATAATCCTATGCATAAAGCATGTATCTTCTATTAATATGATTTAGATCCTACACATTGAGGAATATTAAACCTGGCATCCTTGGGCTAAAGAGCATTTTGGCTCTTATCAGGGCAGATTACATTTCAAAGGTCATCAAATTAGTGGAATGAATCTGGACCTGCTTGAGCCACCTGGAATAATGTGAACTAATCTCAAATATATTGTCTTTGATCCCCAGATCTCTCCTGAGTGAGAAGTGGGTCAGAGAATTAGCTGTGCTAGACAGGTCCAGGGGAAGGGCCCCGGAATGGCCAATCAGCTACTTATTATGGCAATAATCATTAAGTCCCTGGGGGACAGAAATATCCAGAAACAGAGGCAAAGGAAATCCTAAGTAGCTGAGTACTTTGGCCCCAAATATCTAGGTGGTGCCTTAAGAACTGTACTAGACCACATTATACCATAAAACACTTGCCTAAGAGTAGCATAGCTGTCTCATTTGTCTCTCCTAAGGGTCAGCTCTTCTTATACTTATAAATTAGGATTGCTGACTGCAGAGAAGAAGGATGTGTTTGTAAAATGCATTTTCCAGGACTTTGAGCTCTGAGAAGCCCATTCAGAAGATGTGGGATTGGTTTCAAGGATATGCCGTTTAACCAGTGGCCAAGGTTCCCTGAGGTAGATAGTGGATTAGACTATTGCCCCTTAGATTTGAGCACTACACTGATATAGAAAAACAAAAGAAAGAACACACCAAGAGGGAAAAAAATAATGTGAGAGAACAGTTGTCCCAATGCCAGAGCAAAACATATCTAATCAGCCTACACTCAGACAGGAGGCAACCCCATCACCTTCCCTGCTCCAACGGGAAGTTCTCACCCTTCACCTTCATCTGTGGTTCTTCATCCAAATAACTCTTTGAGGGAAGGAGTCTTGAGCTCCATCTCAGGGCTAGAGGAATCCTCTATTACTATTACATGCAAAGGGTCAACAATTAAAAAACAGAAACATATTTAAGGGCTTTTTGCAATCATGGCCAATACATATGAAAGCTTTTGTAGAAATTATTAGAAATAACAACAACAACAAAAAGATGTCAAACATGCCTGAACCCTCCCTTCCATTGAGATCTTGAACACACACTGATTTTGGAACACTCATCTGAATTCCTTTTTTTATGCCTTTGTCTTACTCCTTTTTTTAAGAAGATTTTTATTTCCTAAGGTTACATATTTGATTTCAACAAGTACTAATTCTATATACTCAAAATAAAATGAAGTTTCCCTAATCCAATCCAAAGAGACCAGACTAGATTAAATAGGATTGAAGCCCTGACCTTTGATTTTTGGCTTTTTTTTTGTAATGGTCATGATTTGGTGACTATTTTTTATTGTAATGCTCATGAAGACATGACAATACCATGTTATGGAAGTTATTTTTCCATATTTTAGGTAATGGGCAAAATATTGAGGGATTTTCTATTACATAAAACTTGTATTTAATAGTTCACTGCAACAAGATAATGACTTGTCTGTTTAGTTTGTATTTAGTTGAATGGTGATAGTAATATTCAGGGAATTCACCTTATATGTGGCTAATATCTTGCATATGGGATTAGAAGAGCCAAATAGAGGTCATTCATTCAAACATCCTCATTGAAGGTTAAACCACTATTTGGTGATCTGTTAGAGAACTAAATGGAAAAATTCACATACACCCAATTTTACATGAGATAGCTGAGAGTTCAAGGGTATGCCATAAAGTAGATTTTAATTCTCCCCAGCAATAAGTTCCAATATAAAACAACCCTCTTTTTTCTGAGCATGTCCACATAGAGACACACAAACAACTGATCTCATCACGACACATTTGACCTGGATTCAATAAAAACACACCTATGTAACTCTTGAGTCCTCAGTGTAAAGCAGTTCTAAGTGAAGAAAATAGATACATATATTCCTCTTTTTTCCTTTACTCATGCTAGACACTGGCCCATCTTATTAGCATGGTTGAAATTTACCTCCAGGCTTAAAGAACAAAACAAAACAAAACCTTGAACTTTTTAAAATGTATGCAGAAGTTCTATTTTTTTTCCAAAAAAAAAATCCGTCTCTTTCCAATAGATCCCTGATAGGCACTGCATTTTCACCCTTAAATCAATTTAGCCTTAAGCTCAATTTTCCTCAGTTGAATGCTCATCATGATAAACTCCTTAGGGTTGGGTCCTTAGGGATTTTATTAAACCTAATTTTATTAAAAGTTAGAATATGAAAACCTTGTTTGCATAATTATCTATATTAAACATTTCTACCTTTTTCTTTAGAGACTTCACTGGTAATCTTCCCATTTTTTTTCAGACTTCACATATTATTTTAGGATTTCAGACTTGCTTTCCCACCAGTAAAGTCTATTAAAAAAATGTAGTATATGACTGAAATTAAGAGAAACCCTACATACAATGCATTATGTTGGACAGAAAACTAGGGTTGCTATTTTTGTCATATTCAGTAAAAGATTAGCTGTTGTCTCTCTTTCTCTGTGATATCTCTTCTATGACCTCTTTTTTCTATGAAGTTGGATTAATGAGAACTGTCCTGTTATATCCCACACAGTTGTTTTGACTATCAAAAAGGTGGTTTTGTTTGAAAGTGCTCCAAATGTTGTGAAATATTACATATATATAAAATAATATTATGTTGTCCTTATTATGGCAAGAAGTTATGTCAGCAGGAGTTATTAAGGGACTTTTTTCTAAGTCAGCTCACCAACAGACATTCACATCAAAGCTGTCAGGTGCCTCCCACTATACTGAGTACTTTGAGATGATCTTGATCTTTGCTGACAATAAGTAAACCAATTTGTGTCTCAGTCCCTGTACCTGACCCATCTGAACTAGAAGATCAGAGTGGAACTTTCAAGTTCAAGGAATAGATGCTGTTCTCATCAACGTCACCTCTTAATCAAACTAGTAGTCATGGTTGTGGGTATTTGCACTCCTTTGGAAAACCAAGCAACATTTTGACTTGGCAGATTTGGTAAGTTCATTGAGAAAAAGCAGGAGAGGACAATTCCCCATCCTGATGGTAACTAGCCCTATAAATGAATGAGGTCCTTTCATGTCAAATTGTTTCTAAGGAACAGATCTACATAGTGGGTCTTGTGAGCTGAGCATAACACTCTCCAGTATTCTTCAGATGATGTCCGATAAGTTTTCCTTCATGTAGGAGAAACTGAAATGGAGGTATATAGGAGCAGTAGTGTTTTTCTCTCTGCAAACTTGAAAAATATGCTGTCCCTTAATGCACATTATATTACAAAGTAGGCAGAGCAGACATATTCAAGTCACCAAAGCAAGCAACAGTTGATCACAGATGATTGAAAATACATCTAAAGAAACAATGCTTAGAGTAGAATTGTATAGCCAGAAATAAAAGCCCAATAAAAAAAAATGAAAGGCAATATTTAACAGTGTGGAGGAAAATTAAGTGCCCTATTCTTCTGATAGGTCCTGCCTTCTGTACGTGGATATAATAATCCAATATCACTGACTATGTAAATCATGTGCAATCTGTCTTTTCCTGATCTCACAAGGCTGTAATTACAAATGTGATAACATTAGAGATTCTAGTTTTTCAATGGTTCTCCACCATACCTACTAAGTCAGAGCTTTGACTTCCTGAAAATTACCACTCCAAGTGTGTCTGGGAGCCTGTCATAGTACCCACATGGGCTCAAGAACTACCTCTCACCTACCACTCAGTTAATCTGTGTCTTCAAGGTGACCCCCCACTGCTTCCAGTGCTTCCCTGTACCATGTGGCTGCCAGAAGGACCCGTGCAACTTCCACTCTGCTCCAACATGACCACTGGGTGCTGATTTTCTGCTATGAGCTCTCTGCATATTGCTGAGTAATATAAATTCTACTGGTCACTGTCACATCTCCTGGACACAATTGTCTTTGTCAGGCACAGCATTTTCTTCCCAGGAACCACTGCCAGTGTCTTAGATCTCAGTGGGTTTTTGGAATAACACTGCTGTGTTACAGTCACAATTTACAGTAGGTACTTATGTTTAAGATAATAGTTTAATGAAATATGTACGGATCTTCCTCCAGAGTATATGGCTAATCACCCTTTACAAATCCTTCCAACATCTTTATGAAGGTTCAAATGCTATAACCCCACTAGATTCTGTTATTATGCAGAATGTGTTCTTAAAATTTACTTAAGTCTAGATAGGTTCACTTTGAATTCAATCACTTCTTTATTACATGTAATAATAGATATAGCATAATATTGTAGAAGCAGCACAAACTTGCACTGTTTGTAGAATGAACTACTCACTTGACCTCTTTTCAGCCTCATTTTTTTAATCTTTAAAATTGGCACAGTGTGTACCTTAAAAGGTCATTGTGAACATTTAACGAGATAATATGTTTAGAAATTATTTCAGTGTTTGATTAATGGAAAACCTTATATCATTGGTAACTCTTTTATCAATATTATTAATTGTATTTTCCTGTAGCATCCTAAAAACTTGTTTCTGGGACCTTCTGATTATGAAGGGAGGGGATAAGAAAAACAAATTTACACTCATGTATTAGTGACTTAATGTGGTGTTCTATGGGACAAGCAATCATAGAGGTTGGGAAGAAAAACCAATGCCCCCAAGAATGAATATTAGTCTTGAAATCTGAAGCTCTGGCTCTCTGGTAAGATTAGCTTTAATGACCCTGCCAAGGTGGTCCAAAGATTTATCTGAATGAGTTTGGCCTCAGAAATCCTATTATCCCTCCCCACCCCAACAAACCAGTCAGCATGGAAATGGGCCATTTTATTATACGCTAATTACTATTCATTTTTATCAGCTAACAAATCTATTTGCACAGCACTTTTTAAAATTCAGGAGCTGCTATATGAATTTGTTGAAACAAAGAGGATCATTACCAAGTCCTATTATCCATCCTGCTGGCTCTTTCCTGGGTTTTAATTATTCTAGCCATGAGTAGATATTGAGTAGGAAGGCAGATCACTGAGGTCCTGCCAGTTTGAGTCATGTGTACTTGTTCTTCCTAAACCTTTGGCAGCCACATGGCCTTCCTTTCCTCCAGGACCCAGCACTGATGGTAGGTCACATCAAGCTCTGTCTTCCCTTCCTCATCATCCTCGATTAGCCAACACTGAGCTCCCACTAATGCACATTGTAAACCAGAGAGTCCCTTGGGTTTGGAGAAATTCTGAAGGTCTAGAATAGGGAGTGAAGGACACAGGTAAGGAGACACTGTAAAAATGAGACTCATTTAGTGCAGTGATTCTGTAGGACTGCCTGAATCCCTTCCAGGATCCTCTAGATCCACGGGCAATGGTTTTGTGACTGCCCAGGGAAAAGAGCATGAAGCTCTGGCCTTGTTTGGTGTCTTAGAAACCAAAGCCATTGATAGTAGCTAACAAGAAAGGAGTAATTAAGGTGAATTCTGACTATATAATACTCAGAAGCATTAACATTCTTTACCTTCTAATATGCTACATATTTACTGTGTTCACTTTTTTCAACTTTAGTGAGATATATATGACCAAAAAATGTAATAAAATATGCAGTGGTAATTTGATATGTGTATACATTGTGAAAGGATACCCACCATTGAGTTAATTAATAAATCCATCATTTCACATATTTACCTTTTTTTTTGGTGAGAACACTGAAATTTTGCTCTCAGCAAATTTTAATTATACAATAAAATCAACTATAATCACCATGTTATACATTAGAACCTCAGGCCTTATTCATCTTATAACTGAAAATTTGTACTCTTTCACCAGCCTTTCCTTCACCTCCTCAGCACCTGAAAACTATGTTTTCTGTTTCTATGAATTGGTACTCTGTTACTATGAATTAGACTTCTTTTTTTTTATTCCACAGATAAGTGATACCATGCAGCAGTTGTCTTTCTCTGGCTTATTGCACTTAGCATATTGCCCTTCAGGTTCACCTATGTGTTGCAAATGGCAAGAATTCCTTTTGTTAGGCCAAATAATGTTTAACTGTTTATAAGTACGACATTTTTTTTTCCGTTCATCTGTCAGTGGACCCTAGGTTGTTTCCATTCCTTGGCTATTGTGAACAAAGCTTCAGTGAACATGAAGGTGCAGATATCTCCTCCAGATAGTGATTTTATTTCCATTGTATATATACCCAGAAGTGGGATTGCAGGATAATACAGTAGGTCTACTTTCAATTTCTTGAGGAACACCATACTCCTTTCTAATGTGACAGTACCAGTTTACATTCCTACCAACAGTGTATAACGGTTTCTTTTTTTTTATATTCTTGCCATAATCTGTTATCTCTTGTCTTTTTGAAAATAGACATCCTAATATGTATGAGGTGGTATTTCACTGTGATTTAGATTTACATTTCCCTGATGATCACTGATGTGGAGTACCATTTCATGTACATTTTGGCCATTTGTATGTCTTTTTTGGAAAATTTATATTCAGATCCTTTGCCCTTTTTTAAATTGAGTTATTTGTGTTTGGCTACTGAATTGTATGGGCTTCTTGTATATCTTGAATATTACCCCCTTATCATATATGTGGTCTGCAAATATTTTCTCCCATTCCATAGATTGTATATTCTTGATGGTTTTATTTGATGTGCTGAAGTTTTTTTAATTTAATGTAGTTCTATTTGTTTCTTTCTGTGTTTGTTACCTTTCCTTTGGGTTTCAAATCTGGAAAATCATGGCCAAGACCAATGCAAAGGAATTTCTCCCTATGATTTCTTCTAGGAATTTTTATGGTTTTAGGTCTTACACTCAAGCTTTTAATCCATTTTTAGTTTGTTTTTGTGTATGGTGTAAGATAGAGGTCTAGTTTCTTTTGCATGTGGATATCCAGTTTTCCCAGCACCATTTATTGAAAAGACAATACTTTCCTCAGTATATATTGTTGGTTCCTTTGTCAAAAATTAGTTGACCATCTATGCATGGATTTAGTTCTGGGCTCTCTATTCTGTTCCATTTATCTGGTGTATCTATTTTTCTGCTAATTCCAAACTATTCTGATAGCTATAGCTTTGTAGTATAGTTTGAAACCAGAGTGCATTGTCTCCAGCTTGGTTCCTCTTTCTCAGGATTTATTTGGCTATTTGGTCTCTTTTGAGATTCTATATGAATTTTAGAATTTTTGGAGTTTTGTGCCATTGGAATTTTGATGGATAGTGCCTTGAAACTGTAGGTATTTTGTTTGTATGAGCATTTTGACTATATTAATTCTTCTAATCCATGGGTACAAATATCTTTCCATTTCTTTGTGTCTTCAGTTTCTTTCATCAATGTCATATCTTTCAGTGTATAGTTCTTCCAACTACCCAGAAGTGTACCTAGGACATAACTGCTCAATAATTATTGGTTTGATAAAGGAATCCTATTCAGTTTTCTAAATAAATGAACAAATGATTTGTACACCTCATCCTTTATATCAAATCTATGATTTCTAATGCTTGAGTCTCTTAGAAGAACAGTAATAGGAATCCTAGTTTTACATTTGTCCTCAGAATTTATTCCTAAATTGGTAGATAAACCCAATGTTCCCTCTCAATCCTTGTCTAGAAGTAAGGGCTTGCTGAACTCATCTTAATCCCTTTACCCCCTCTCTTAATTCTTTGCTTATATTTGTACTTCTGTCATGTCTCCAAATCTCTCTCATTTCCATCCTTTATATGTTCTAATAACTGAGTCATTCTTGCCTTTGACACTAGATGGCTAGTTGTCCTCTGTAACAATAGAAAATTCTAAAAAAAAAATGTAATTTTCTTTTTTTTTTTTCAGTTGCTCAGAAGACAACTGTTAGCGGCATGTAGGCTTATGGACATTTTTTTGTATTGTCTCTCCTGGGAGCCCCACACTTATGTGTATTGGACAGGTATGGTAAGGAAAGGAGGCTTCTGAATGTTGATCTCTGTAGCAAGAAACTCTGCCTGTTTTCATTTCGTCTTTAAAGTACAATGACCTCCTTCAATACCTCATAGAATGTTGGGTATGAAAAGCATGGACTTTGTGTTCACCTAAGTCAGAGATCAATTTTTTGAATGCTCAAAGTCATGCTAAACTTTCATCTACTGAGATCAAATTCTAGATGGATTAGTGACTCACCATTTTCCTAAATTTACACTTCTCATTACTTACAGTTTAGATGATACCTTTCTACTTTAATGCTACCTCCTGAAACTCATAGTCATTTAATGTATTTAACAAAAATTGCATTTTTTGATGCTCCTAGCCTCTAGCCAAAAAAAGGTTCATTCTTATCTCCAATTTTAAGCTCACATTTGCAGTTCAGAGAGTCAGTCTGATTCCCTGACCTAACACTTGAGGTCACATTTCTAAAATTAAATATGTATGCATCCATGTGCACTCACAAACAGCACCAGAACTAATAGATGAATAATACCTTTATATCCTTTATATTGTTCATTTTTGAATGATTAACACCAATTAGCCCCCATTTTGTTTCACTTATCAGTTTATTTTTTACATTAAAATATTTAAAGATAACTTTTGTGGGGAAAGAACTATATTAAATATTTTGTATTTGAAGAACTTTCAAAAGATCTGTAAATTTTGGGAATTCTATTTCACTAAATAAAATGAAAAAGTGAAGTGAGTTTTTAAAAGCTTAATATACCCACTTACTTGTTTACATAAAACTGTAACAAATCATTGCATCTATTATGACAAAGGCCTTTGGTTCAAGGGGATAGATGTGAATGTATTAGGAATGCCTGGTAAATGTGTGCTGTGCTTGTGTTCTTGTCCCCTTTTACCAGTATTTTAGTTCTGAATAAGTGCTACTAGTTGTCTGTGTCTTTATTGTGGCTGAATCTCATTGTGCAAACCTTCATCAGAAGGTATGTATGGGTAGAAGCTTTTCCATGTTTTGTGAGAATACTCCAGCACGTGAGAGAGGTGTGGCTTATACAGACCGTGACAGGCTAACAACCTTGAGTGTCTCAGATGCCATCTCCCTAATTTAATATCTCACCCAATCTGTGAGTGAAATGTAACTCAGTGCTTTTGAAGTTTTTAATTAAGGGAAGAAGAATAAGAAGGTGCCTGGAAGAAAATTTTCAAGAAACGGCTAGGTTTATAAAGTTGTCTGGTAGTATCTGGGGGCTCCTGTTCACCGGGGAAGAAGAAGAAGTGCAAATGTTCTCGGCCACATTCGCCTATGTCCTAGTCTCTGTGGTGTTATACCATATTATTATCCATTTTTTATTGTTAAAATGGTACTCTAGTGCAAAGGAATTATAAATTCAACCTCATTTTCCTTTCCCAGATGTATGATGGATCAGACAAAATTCAATTTCTCCCTGAGGATTGTACTCATGTTTTTGGATATGGTGATCTGCTTGGCTTGTTTGTTTTATTTTTTAAATAATCCAGTGAAAGATCTGTTTGTAATGTCTGCATGAGATACAACTGGAGAACAAAACAAGAGAACACACATTATAATGCTCTGAGGTATGGGCTTTAAACCTGGGGAGATCATAAAACATTTTATTTTTCTGTAATATAGAGCCCTCCTTTTGACTAGACTTTAGTCTCAGTAAGAATATGCACTGTGATTGTTTTATTCAATATTATATACTCAGTGCCTAGAAAACTATCTAATATATAGTAAGAGACAAGAAACTACCTTAAGTGAATGAATGTATATTTATTTATTTTTTATTAATGTGTAAGTTCTTCCTACAGTTGAACTTGGGACTGAATAGTTATCTCATTAAGAAGGCAGAGGTTATTTGGTATATATAGGGTTAATCTAAGAAGCTTTTACAAAAGAAATAAGGCATCAAATAGATATTGAAATATCATCCATGAATACACTCTCTGTATAAACAATTCTATGAATGATTTATACCTACCGTTGAATGTCCTCAATATGATTTTGGCATAATATTCATACCTACTGCAAGGATCAAATATGTGAATAAGAACAATTTTTTTGGTTTCACTGTTGATGGAGAACCATCACTTTGACATCTGAGCCTTTTGTATCTTACCACATTTTGATAGACCACAGGCAAAGCTGTTGGTTATAGTGCTTAGTGAATGAATATATGATCATAGATATACCAAAAAAGTGAATGTCTATCTTAACTGAGTTCCCCAAGAAGTAGAGCTTGATGCAAAAACTAATGAACTGAAGTGCTTTTATTTAACTTTATTAACTAACTTCATTAGTGGGAAAAATTCCAAAGAAACGGGAAGAGGAAAAGGGGAAGAGAAGAAGGGAAGGAGGGGCAGCCAATATGCGGTGCCTGAAAGGGCTCTTCAGAGTTGAGCCTGTGCGGAAGCCAAGTGGGACTGTTTCATAGGAGTCCGTAGCGAAGCCCACAGATTGGAGATACAGGCTCAGTCATGCTCATAATCATGACCATGAGTTGAGTTTGAGTAAAGTCAGTCTGAGCTTATGTGATGCTGGCTGCTGCAGCTATGACAAGGGAGAAACAAATGGCTCAGGATTCCAGAGACAGGTGAGGGTAAGGCTAAGAGTCTCTGAGAGAGTACCCTACTGGCTATTGGAACAACTGATAGAGTGAAGGGCCCTGGATCAAATTTTCCCAAAGGACTGCCCGAAATATATGATCCATGAGTACGCAGGTGGTAAAGATAAGCCTATGAAGGTAGAGAAACCATAATAAAAGGGATAGAGGAATGTGTTAATCAGAGGGCAGACAAAAAAGAAAAATTAAAGTATACTTTAATATCTAAAGTATCATACTGAGATATCTAAAGGAGGCCTTTTTGGTAGAATAACAGAGGACTCTATGATGTATATTATAATAATACTTGGAAACTTCTTAATTTCTGTTTCAATATAGTAGCCACCAAAGTGTCCAATATAATGTTTATACCTACAGTTAGAAAATATGGAAGGGTTGAAGAATTTCCAGAATGGCAATAGGAAGAAAGGATGAAGGTTAAAAAAAAAGGAAAAAGTGAAGGAAGGCAGAAAGGAAGGAAGAATTTCTAGGTCAAGGAAAATTGAAGTCAAACAAGTCTTCATTCTTTTGGTGAAAATAGCACTATTAACACTTCTAACATTTAAAAAAGAAAAAGTAGATCAATATTCTAAGAAATGAAATATGTTATACATATAAAAGAATAGATGTGAATGTGGACACTGGGGTACATTCATTGAAATCCAGATAAAATTTTCCATATGCTTCTAAAAAAGAACTATTGAAAAATTAAACACTAGCTTAATTTCTGGAAAGTGTCTCTCCTTATATACATTTAACATATTATTAGATTTCTTTTTAAAGTTATGTTATATCTTATTAAGAGTATCCAAATTTTTGGAGAGTCATAATTTAGAGTCTTAATATTTCTTTTGGAGGAGCAGTTTTCAAATTCATGAATTCGGGGTGTCAAAAACTCACAAATATTGTCTGTCAGGTTTTATTTTCTTTAAGAGACCTTGAGATTACTGACTAAAGGTAAAATTCTGTCAACTAGTACCATTTAACTATTTATTACAATAAATATTTATTGAGCCCTGTGTCAGGCACTAGGCCTGTTAATAGTAATGCAATGGACAACAAGAATTAAATGTGTCCCATTCTTATGGAGCTCACATTCCAGTAGGGAAAGCAAATGAGTGCAAATAAAATAACTTTTAAAGTATCAGTTAAATAAGCAAAGACAACAAATAAATGAGGAACTGAAAGGTCCAGGAAGGCCTTTCTAAAGACGTAAAATTTAAGTGGGAAAATTAAGAATAAGTGGGAATATCTATGTGAATAGTGAGGGAAAAAGGGTTTCAGCAGAAAAGGTAGCATGTAGTTCTATCTTCCCTGACAATGAAAGAACTTTAGTGGACAAAGAAATTTAAAAAGTTAAGCATGGTTGTGGCACAGAGGGAAGCTCAGAAGGGGTAGCTTGTGATGAGGTAGAATAAAAAGGCCGAAGTCAGATCATGTATGACTGGTCAGGCCATGATAAGAAATTTGTATTTTATAATAAATGCAATAGGAAATTGCTTAAGTGTTTTGAGCAGGTTAGTGGTTTGATTATAATTTAAGAAGCTCACTCTGGCTTCTGAGTAGGAAATGGATTAAATGAGGCCAAGAAAAGATGCATGGAGACCAATTAGACTGTTGCTGGCATTAGTCAATGTAAGTGATGGTGGCAGTTTAAACTGGACACCCTAGATCAGGAGGTGAATATATTTTTCAAATAATAATCAAATGATAGGAAGACATATATACCATAAAAATTGTTCGTATGGAGTATAATGGGAAACTAGAGAACACCAAAATTATATTCAATTTAGGGAAAGATGGATATCATAGAAGATAATTTAAGAAGATACAGAGTTTGAGCTTTATCTTGTGGAATTGAGGAATGGGAAGAAGAGTCGGGTAGAAGGAACAGTCTCTGACAAATTGCAGAAGGAAAGGGCCCAACACTTGAAAGACCAGTAAGCAATTCCACTTAAGTGGACACTGTTCCTGAGGATAGGTTCATGAAATAAGTGGAACAGGAGTGTGAGGAGCCTCAGTGCTGGGCGTGGGGGTGACAGGGTGCTGGACAGAGTGGCGTCATGGCCAGGAGTATGCATTCGGAACAAAATAGAAGACGGAATGCCAGGTGAAGCAAATTCCACGGAGGGCAAGACCACTTGTGAGGTGACTGAAAATGTTAAGTGTGATGGTTCTGAGGCTGGAAAATGGAAGATCTTGTCTCAAGAACTAAAAGAGGCGCATGTGATTAGGAGAAGATTTGCAAAAAAAGAGATAGCTTTAGTTCCTGTCACTGTCTTTGTTGTCACATTTAATTTTTTTCTTATTCTTTGTATCTTTTTTAAATATTGGGTGTGGAGTAGACATTTTACAGACTCCACAGGTTCGAAGCACCAGTCCAGCATAATTTGGGATATAGAGTAGTTTGGCTGATTTTATACTTCAGCCACATATTTTCTTGCACCAGAATAACCTTAAAATATACAGCTGCTAGATTCGTACCAATCATAGGAAATTATTTGTAATTTTCAATACTAAATTCCTGTATAATTAACATATTTGGGTCCAGTGCATTTCCTCACTTACATATTTATCCAATTTTTTTTTTGTCAGTGTCTTATTGTCAAGAGGTATTTCAACAATCCCAATCATATTGATAGATAATGTTTGAGTAAATAAAAATAAAAAATGTTTTCTAGTCCTTTGTTCAATATTTGATTCCCTTATCTATATCCATATTTAGTCAGAAATCTATACAAAGAAAATGTATTAAAAATGGGCATTATTAAAGAAGATCTACTATTTGCCAGATTCTATGCTACATTTTTTAGGTGATTTGCAATGCTTATAAAAACTATGTACTAGAAATACTTTTAAACACGCTCTACTGCTAAGGAAACTGATGTTCCATAAAGCTAAACTGCCCAGGACACACACAAATAAATGATAGAGCTTGTATTTGCTCCCAGTTTGTCTGATTCTGAAGCATGCACACACACTTTCCAAAATGCCTTAACTGAGACAGAGGAGTGCTTCTTACACCACTCTAAAAATGAAATGTAATGACGAGTCAACATTATCATTATTATCGTCTTATAGTATTATTTTACTGCATGATACAAAAAGATGCCCAAAGGAAATACTAACATGGTTAGAAGTAATTGTTCCTCTTCTAGATGCTTGGATTCTCTCTCCATCTTATAAGTGTTTGTCTCTTGCCTCACAAAAAAAAGAATAAAAAAAAACGTGGTATTTTACATTTGCAAGGGTTCTCATGTCTGGTCCTGCAATCAGGCTTTAAGATCACCTCTCTCTGTTGGGGCATATAGACAAAAGCCAGCCTCACTCAAATATGTTGAAGATAAATATATATGAGTTAGAAAAAGGAGGAGTGTTTTCATTACTTTTCAAGACAGTTGTGGATTTTTTTTTGATACTGCACTCATAATTCAATAAGCTGTCATTTCCTAATGGTTGGTTGCAATGTGGAATATGAAACCATCCCAATGAGCTTTGCTCACTGTTTCATTTAATTATTTTATATATCTTATTTGTCGAATTATTTTTTTTTGCTTGTGCCTAATTTTAAAACATTGTGCATAAGTCATTCGGAAAATATTGGTTTACTGAGTTTGCAGATCTTCCAAATGTTGATAAATACATCCACTTGTGGCACTCTTCATTTTATCAGAAAAGTCATTAATTATTGGGAAGCTGTTCAGTTTAAGTTGGCAGATACCAGTTTTTCAAAATTTTAATTTTTGCTTGAAAGCTCATATTTGAGCAATGGCACAAATACTGTTGTTTTCCTTGAAATGACAGGACCACACAGTTCATTTTTAAGAAAATGCTTACCCAGTTCCCAAACCTGAATAACCATTGTTCATTAGCTGTTTTGCAATGTCTTTGAAAAATGAAGATTTAACCACTCCATTAATAAAAAGTGGTTACTTCAGTTTACAACCGAAACAGCACCAATCAAGTGGTTTTCCTGAGACAATTTAATATTTGGTGTGTAGCAGTAGTGTTTTACTACTATGGTTCTGTGCCAGTCTTTGTTCATACTAAGGCATTGCCAGTTTTACTCACTATTGCTTTTGCTCTATTGGTACAATTGTCAACATGTGAAAATGGTAAATATCACTCTGAAATTATTGTGAAAATAGTTTGACTCTGCAATCCTCTTGCAAAAGGTGTTTATGATATCCAGGGATTCATGGCCTCAACTTTGAGACCCATAATCTAGAAGATCTCAGTTTTAGCCATCTGTGAAGAATTGATAAACTTTTGCACTGTGCATATTGTTGCATCATCCATTTCAGCATTATATAAATGTCTCTTGAACTTGACTCTCATTTTTGATGGACTGTGAAATTACATGAAACAATTTCAGATAGTATGGAGACATAAATGCTGCCCTGGCTGAGGACTCTTAGCAATGTGAAAACTTCAGAGCTGATTTTTCCTCTAAAACCACCTTTTATTTCAATTAAAAAGGCACCAACTTCTTCCCATGAACTCTTTCCCCCCTGAAGTACTTTCATTCATGCCCAGATGTCATAAATACTTAACATTTCTAACTATTGAAACAAGTTTTTTCAAAACAACTGCTTAGTAAGCATTTGACTAATTTATTTTGATGACTGCTTTAACAATGTTTTGTTTTTATTTTTCCCTAAAATTGTTGACTAACATAGACCCAGCCTAAAAATGAACAGAACAGGAAGGCTGACTCACATGGGAGAATAGATAGCTATATGCTTTTGGTTGGTACAGAATGTGACACATATGATTATGTAGTGAAGAAGAACCTGGAGAAGTTTGAAAACTATCAGGTGAGAAAAAGAAATTAATTGAAACCTCTTTTTGCCTGTCATATCACAGGACCTTACATTTCCAAAGCAATTATAATTCAGTGATTAACCAGGATTTGGTTATTTTTCTTCTTCCTTACTCATTCCAACTCAAAATTAGTCCAAGGGATTTATGCATTATTCACCCTAAGTCCCCATTCCCCCACTCATTTTCTAAATGCAAGTGATAACCAAGGAATATTTCACGTCTTTCCTGCACATCTTTCCTCTCCATGATTTTGCTTCTGTCTTTGCTTCTGATCTACAAACCAGCTTCCAAGAATGTGCTCTCTATTAAACATAACCAGACCAAGTTCTTTCCATTATCTTGGCCTCACATTACACATTATACTCTTTCTCTTCTTTACCCCTCCATCTCTTCCTCCCTCTCTCCTTATCCCCTCTCCTTCCTTCCTTCCTTCTTATTTAGCACTCGTATATCCATTGTAAAATTGAAGCTTAACTATTTATCATGAAAAATTAGTTTCTTTTAAATTCAATCCTAGGATAGCAGAAGATACATGATAGACTTATATCTATATTAGTTTTATATCAGATATAAGCAAAAATACTAGTTACACTAGTTATTTTTCTTGGTTTAGGAAAACGGTGGAACCAGAGTTCTTGCCCATAAGTAGGAAGGTGCTTCATAGTCATACATATCACCAACATTTCCTTTTCTGAGTGATATCCATATTAACACAGAACAATTCCTTATTTATTTTAATACCATTTAAACACTGTTTTACTCAGCATCTGAGTCTCTATTATCAAGCAAAGCATCAATTAGAATAAACTTCCCAATTTATATGTATTTAATCAATTTAATCTACCTACACACACACAAATACATACATACATATCTCCTTGACCCATAAGCTCTCAGACTTCAGGTGGGCAAAATTGCCAATATTTCACATGGATTTTCTGTTTTTCTCTTTTACCTCAAATCTTTCTATATATAATAAACTTCTGTATCTATTCAAACAACCCATCTGTTATAAAACCTTACCCAAACCAACCCTGCAAAGATTATTCTCTGTGATGACTTAAATACAAATTACACGTTTTAACCTCAATTTTTATGTCCTTATAGACATATAAAATATATGTTATTTGTCTATGTTGAACCAAGAATTTTGGAGAAAAATGATTGCATATGCCTCAAATAATGTGAATAATTGTATATATATTTATGTATATGTAAAAGTATACATATACATATGTATATAAACAAATAATACTTTGCATTTGCTTGAAATATAGTAATTACTATATGGTATATAAACTTTTTTTGTTTGTTTTGTTTTGTTTTGTTTTTTTCTTTCTTTTTCTTTTTTTGTATATAAACTTTTGATTGTAAGTTCCTTGATGTAAAGTAATGGTCAATTTCTACAGCTCCAGTTTTTAGAATAGTTTCTTAAACTACATAGTATGGTACCAAAAAATGTGTGCTGCATGGAGCTGCTGACTTCATTTTGCATTTCATACATATCTCTCTCATCCTTCTACAAAAAACATTTAATCTCAAAATCTGAAATTTGGTGCTAAGTCTGTTCATTCTTAGTTTTTCTCTATAGCGGTAAGTATACCTAGTTCTGTTTATGGCATTCATCTATTTTCTTTTTTATCAAGTTCATTTTTATCCTTGTATATTGATTGATCTATGAATAAGGAAACATTTAATGTATTTTTCTGAATCTAGATGGCTTGACCTTACATATCCAGATGGACATCTCTCCTGTTCTGGATGTATTTTGGGACAACCAATATCTTCCTGACCGCATACCCAGTTGGCACAGTCAACTATTCACTTTTCTGACTTACTTTCCAGCTCTGGCTTCTGTGGCACCACGATTAGTATCTCTCCATACATTTATTTGAAATGAGTCAAATTGCAACGTTCATCTGTAAGGGGACTGGGAAGTGTATTATTTTTAGCTGTGCATATTGGCTATCCCCAACAGATTTGGTGATTTCTTAAAAAGGAAAAAGACAATGGATATTAGATGAACAACTGTAGTCATTATCTTCATCATGCAAAGTGATTCCTCTTTCTCTTTATAAGCATCCTTGATAACTCCCTATTACCAGCTCCATCAAGTCCTACTTCAATGCCTATGGCTCAAACTGTCAGAAATGGTTGCATGCAGAGCATTAAGACCATATATTCATTACACCCAGCACATCACAGTGGCTCTAGGTTTACAGGTTTACTCATAGCCCCATATCTCCTGTTCTCTGCTCCCAATACTTTTTTTCTATTTCATTTTTTTGCTATTATTAACATACAATTACATAAGCAATATTATGGTTACTAGACTCCCCTTATTATCAAGTCCCTACCACATACACCATTACAGTCACTGTCCATCAGCGTAGTAAGATGCTATAGAATCACTACTTGTCTTCTCTGTGTTATACTGCCTTTCCCATATCACCACCCTCTACATTATGTGTGCTAATTGTAATACCCCTTTTCACCCCCCTTATCCCTCCCTTCCCACTCATCTTCCCCACTCCCTTTCCTTTGGTAACTGTTAGTCCATTCTTGGATTCTGTGAGTCTGCTCCTGTTTTGTTCCTTCAGTTTTTTCTTTGTTCTTATACTCCACAGATTAGTGAAATCATTTGATACTTGTCTTTCTCCACCTGGCTTATTTCACTGAGAATAATATCCTCTAGCTCCATCCATGTTGTTGCAAATGGTAGATTTCTTATTATGGCTGAATAATATTCCATTGTGTATATGTACCACTACTTCTTTATCCATTCATCTACTGATGGACACTTAGGTTGCTTCCATTTCTTGGCTATTGTAAATAGTGCAGTGATAAACATAGGGGTGTCTATGTCCTTTTCAAACTGGGCTGCTGCATTCTTAGGGTAAATTCCTAGGAGTGGAATTCCTGGGTCAAATGGTATTTCTATTTTGAGTTTTTTGAGGAATCTTTATACTGCTTTCCACAATGGTTGAACTATTTACATTCCCACGAGCAGTGTAGGAGAGTTCCCTTTCTCCACATCTTCGCCAACATTTGTTGTTTGTCTTTTGGATGGCGGCCATCCTAACTGGTGTGAGGTGATATCTCATTGTGGTTTTAATTTGCATTTCTCTGATGATTAGTGATGTGGAGCATCTTTTAATGTGCCTGTTGGTGATCTGAATTTCTTCTCTGGAGAAGTTTCTGTTCAGCTCCTCTGCCCATTTTTTAATTGGCTTATTTGGTTTTTGTTTGTTGAAGTACATGAGCTCTTTCTATAATTTGGATGTCAACCCTTTATCAGATATGTCATTTATGAATATATTCTCCCATACTGTAGGATGACTTTTTCTTCTACTGATGGCTTCCTTTGCTGTACATAAGCTTTTTAGTTTGATATAGTCCCACTTGTTCATTTTTGCTTTTGTTTCCATTGCCCGGAGAGATATGTTCATGAAGAAGTTGCACATATTTATGTCCAAGAGATTTTAGCCTATGTTTTCTTCTAAGAGTTTTATGGTTTCATGACTTACATTCAGGTCTTTGATCCATTTTGAGTTACTTTTGTGTATGCGGTTAGACAGTAATCCAGTTTCATTCTCTTTCATGTAGCTGTCCAGTTTTACCAACACCAGCTGTTAAAGAGGCTGTCATTTCCCCATTGTATATCCATGGCTCCTTTATCATATATTAATTGACCATATATGCTTGGGTTTATATCTGGGCTCTCTAGTCTCTTCCATTGGTCTATGGGTCTGTTCTTGTGCCAGTACCAAATTGTCTTGATTACTGTGGCTTTGCACTAGAGCTTGAAGTCAGGAGGCATAATTCCCCCCACTTTATTCTTCCTTCTCACGATTGCTTTGGCTATTCGGGGTCTTTTATGGTTCCATATGAATTTTAGAACTATTTGTTCTTGCTCAATGAAGAATGCTATAGGTATTTAGATAGGGATTGCATTGAATCTGTAGATTGCTTTAGGCAGGATGGCCATTTTGACAATATTAATTCTTCCTATCCATGAGCATGGGATGAGTGTCCATATATTGGTATCTTCTTTAATTTCTCTCATGAGTGAAAGAATAAATCTTTCACTTCCTTGGTGAGGTTTATTCCTAGGTATTTTATTCTCTAAGATGCAATTGTGAAAGGAATTTTTTCCTGATTTCTCTTTCTGCTAGTTCACTGTTGGTGTATAGAAATGCAACAGATTTCTGTGTATTAATTTTGTATCCCACAACTTTACTGATTCAGATAATAGATCTAGCCATTTTGGAGTGGACTCTTTAGGGCTTTTTATGTACAATATCATGTCGTCTGCAAACAGGGACAGTTTGACTTCTTTATTGCTAATCTGGATGCCTTTTATTTCTTTGTGTTGTCTGATTGCCATGGCTAGGACCTCTACAACTATGTTGAATAAAAGTGGGGAGAGTGGGCATCCTTGTCTTGTTCCCGATCTTAAAGGAAAAGCTTTCAGCTTATCTCTGTTAAGCATAAGGCTGTGGGTTTGTCATATATGGCCTTTATTATGTTGAGGTACTTGCCCTCTATACTCATTTTGTTGAGAGTTTTTATCATGAGTGGATGTTGAATTTTGTCGAATGCTTTTTCAGCATCTATGGAGATGATCATGTTTTTGTCTTTCTCTTTGTTGATGTATTGGATGATGTTGATGGGTTTTAAAATTTTGCACCATCCTTGCATCCGTGGGATGAATTCCCACTCGATAACAATGGACGATCTTTTTGATGTATTTTTGAATTCGGTTTGCTAATATTTTGTTGGGTATTTGTGCATCTATGTTCATCAGGAATATTGGTCTGTAATTTTCATTTATTGTGGTGTCTTTACCTGGTTTTGGTATTAGAGTGATGTTGGCCTCATAGAATGAGTTTGGGAGTATTCCTGCCTCTTCTACTTTTTGGAAAACTTTAAGGAGGATGGGTATTAGGTCTTCACTAAATGTTTGATAAAATTCAGCAGTGAAACCATCTGGTTCAGAGGTGTGGTTCTTAGGTAGTTTTTTGATTACCAATTCAATTTCTTTGCTGGTAATTGGTCTATTCAAATTTTCTGTTTCTTCCTGGGTCAGCCTTGGAAGGTTGTATTTTGCCAGAAAGTTGTCCATTTCTTCTAGGTTATCCAGTTTGTTACCATATAATTTTTCATAGTATTCTCTCATAATTCTTTGTATTTCTGTGGTGTCTATAGTGATTTTTCCTTTCTCATTTCTGATTCTGCCTATGTGTTTAGACTCTCTTTTTTTCTTGGTAGGACTGGCTATGGGCTTATCTATTTTGTGTATTTTCTCTCAGAAGCAGCTTCTGCTTTCATTAGTTCTTTCAATTGTCTTATTCTTGTCAATGTTATTTATTTCTGCTTTAATTATTATTCTGTCCCTCCTTCAACTGTCTTTGGGCCTCATTTGTTCTTCCTTTTCTAGTTTCATTAATTGTGAATTTAGACTGTTCATTTGGGATTGTTCTTCTTTCCAGAGGTAGGCCTGTATTGCAATATATTTCCCTCTTAGCACGGCCTTCGCTGCGTCCCACAGATTTTGTAGTGTTGAATTATTGTTGTCATTTGTCTCCATATATTGCTTGATCTCTTTTTTTATTTGGTCGTTGATCTATTGATTATTTATCAGCATGTTATCAAGCCTCCATATGTTTGTAGGCTTTTTTCATTTTCTTTGAGTAATTTATTTCTAGTTTCATACCTTTGTGATCTGAGAAGCTGGTTGGTACAATTTTAATCTTTTTTAATTTACTGAGGCTCTTTTTGTGGCCTAGCATATGATCTATTCTTGGAGATGTGCATGTGCACTTGAGAAGAATGTGTATCCTGTTGCTTTTGGATGGAGTGTTCTGTAGATGTCTGTTAGATCCATCTGTTCTAATATGTTGTTCAGTGCCTCTGTCTTCTTACTTATTTTCTGTGTGGTTGATCTGTCCTTTGGAGTGAACGGTGTGTTGAGGTCTTCCAAAATGAATGCATTGCATTCTATTTCCCCTTTTAATCCTGTTAGTAATTGTTTCACATATGTAGATGATCCTGTGTTGGGTGTATAGATGTTTATAACAGTTATATCCTCTTGTTGGACTGACCCCTTTATCATTATGTAATGTCCTTCTTTGTCTCTTGTGATTTTCTTTGTTTTGAAGTCTATTTTGTATGATACAAGTCCTGCAACTCCTGCTTTTTTCCTCCCTATTAGTTGCATGAAATATCTTTTCCATCCCTTTACTTTCAGTCTGTGTATGACTTTGGGTTTGAAGTGAATCTCTTGTAGGAAGCATATAGATGGGTCTTATTTTTTTATCTATTCAGGGACTCTATGTCTTTTGATTGGTGTATTCAGACCATTTATATTTAGGGTGATTATCGATAGGTATATACTTATTGCTATTGCAGGCTTTAGATTTGTGGTTAGCAATGGTCCAAGGGCAATTCCCTTACTATCTAACAGTCCAATTTATCTAACTTCATATGCTATTACAAACACAATCTATAGATTCTTTTTTTTCTTCCTCCTCCATTCTTTGTGTGTTATGAATCATATTCTGTACTCTTTGTCTATCCCTAGTGTGACATTTATTTAGTCTTAGGAAAACTTCCATTTATAGGAGTCCCTCCAAAATGCACTGTAGAGGTAGTTCGTGGGAGGTAAATTCTCTCAGCTTTTGTTTATCTGAAAATTGTTTAATCCCTCCTTCAAATTTAAATGATAACCTTGCTGCATAGAGTATTCTTGGTTCAAGGCCCTACTGCTTCATTGCATTAAATATGTCATGCCACTCCCTTCTGTCCTGTAAGGTTTCTGTTGAGAAATCTGATGATAGCCTGATGGGTTTTCCTTTGTATGTGATCTTTTTTCTCTCTCTAGCTTCTTTTAAATGTCTGTCTTTATCCTTGATCTTTGCCCTTTTAATTATTATATGATGTTGTCTTCCTTGGGTCCTTTGTGTTGGGAGATCTGTGTATCTCCATGGCTTGAGAGAATATCTCCTTCCCCAAATTGGGGAAGTTTTCAGCAATTACCTCCTCAATGATACTTTCTATCCCTTTTTCTCTCTTCTTTTCCTGGTACCCCTGTTAAGCAAATATTGTTCTGTTTGAATAGGTCACACAGTTCTCTCAATATTCTTTCATTCTTAGAGATTTTTTTCTTTCTGTGCCTCAGCTTCTTTGTATTCCTCTTCTCTAATTTCTGTTCCATGTACTGTATCTTCTACAACATCTAATCTGCTTTTAAATCCCTCCATTGTGTGTTTCATTTCAGATATGGAATTTCTTAATTAATTAATCTCCATCTTAAATTCGTTCATGAGTTCTTGAATAGTTTTCTGTACCTCCATAAGCATGTTTATGATTTTTATTTTGAACTCTCCTTCAGGAGGATTGGTGAGTTCAATTTCATTTGGCCCTTTTTCTGGGGTTTGTGAGATTTGGGTCTGTACCATGTTCTTTTGACATTTCATATTTCTGTGTGGTGCCCTCTGTTGCCCAGAAGCTCCAGTCTCTGGAGCTGCTCAGTCCCTAGAGTGAGGTTGGGTGTCATAGGGGAGCAGAGTAGGTGCCTGGGGGAAGGAAAGATCTGTTTCCTGACTCCCATCTGCCCTGCCTGTCTCCAGTATCACATCCAGTGGGCCGAACACACCGTTGTAAGCCTCTGTGCTTGGCTTCTCTAGCTGTTGTAGGTGAGACCTCTCTCTGGCTGGCTTAATTCCAGAGCAGTGACTGCCGGTTTGTGAGCTGGTGCTATCAGGCCAGGGGGAAAGCTCAGCAGGCTGCATATCACAGTGGGGGGCCTCGGAGCTGAGTGGTCAGCCAGGGGGATGGAGCGCCTGAAGCTCCCCAAAGTTCCCAATCTGCTGGGCTGAGTGCACTCAGACAACCTTGTTCCCCTATTCCTTCTCCCTTGCTGCAAGCTCTGTGCAAACCCCATGCCTTCAGCAGCCCTCTCGCTGCTAGGAAGCCTTTTAGACCACTTGCCTTTCCCTTGTCCCAGAGTGGCCAGGTGTGGATCCCGTCCTCCACAAATGGCCAGAATCTGTCTCTCAAGCACTCTGCCTGTCCCAGCTCCCCATCCTCCAGAGCACCACATAATGTAGGTTTCTGCTTGCAAAGCAGACCTCCGGGGTTAGGTGTTCAGCAGTCCCAGACTTCCACCCTCACCCCCACCCCCACCCCCCACTCCATTTCTCTTCCTCCCACGGGTGAGCTGGGGTGGGGGAAGGGCTCTGGTCCTTCAGGATCAAGGCTTTCGTACGTTACCCTGTTTTGTAAGGTCTGCTCTGTTCGTGAGGTCTATATGCAGTCTGGTGCAGCCTTCTTTCCTGTTGCTATTTTAGGGTTAGTTGTATTAACTATATTTTCATACTATCTGTTGTTTTGGGAGGAGTTCTCTGTCTCACCTCTCATGCTGCCATCTTGAATCTTCTTTTCTGCTCCTGATACTTTGTCCCCTTATGGAATGTCTTCTTTCTTCCTCTTTACTTACTTAATCTTACTCAGTATCCAGGTTAAGTATCAAAGGAAGACTTAAGGCCTGAATTGTTGTTTCTCTTTAGAGAAAGTTTATTAGATGTAGATGTGTTTTTTGCTTTCCTTCCTATTTCATGACTTCTGTTTTTACTTCCATAACTAGAAAGTTGTTGAAAGCAAAGACAAAGTTTTATATTTCTTTGCATCTGCTGTAATGCCAGTGAAATTTTGAGAACAACATAGCTGTTGCTCAAGAAATCTTTCATGATTGCTGTACTGAAACAGTAAAATTCAAACCTTATGTATGTCAATGCTACAAATGTCAATTTATGAGATTTTTTTTCAGTATTTAGATGTAACACTTTTCAGGTTTTTTTTTCATAAATAATGGAAATGACTTTCTGATATGTGGTATAAAATAAGTCTATGAGAACTCAACAATAATACTAAGGTTTGTATTGGGAAATTTATGTAATACAAAATGTCATTGTGTGTTTTTTTATACACTCTGAATTTTTTAGAATAGAAACAGCTCTAAAATCTTTTATGATAACAGCAAAATACTCACTGAGAACTAAGAGACTTATTTCTGTGTAGGAAATAAAAGAAAAATTTCCGGAAGAATGGATTCTTTTTAATCTATCCACTTACTTACAGATTTATAATCTTAGAAATAATTTTAATCAACATAATTCAGTAAATAAGCTTTGAAAACCCTACTGGTATTTCTATTTTGTTCCTCTTGAGAGAGAAAATATTTGGTAAGTGATATTAAAGACATTTATAACACAGTTATTTGGGAAATAAAATGAAAGGCAAAAAATAAAGAAAATTATAGAATGCCAAAATATTTATCATGTTAATAATGTTTAGAATTTTATAACAGACACCTTAATATAGCAGAGAATACTTAGAGCCAATTAATGCACCACAGTGCCTGGCACATATTGTGTATAATCTGTAACTTTTTAACAAATACATGAAAAGAAGCTTTAATTGTCTATCATTTTGTGAACCAGTTCCAGCGTTATTTTGTGATCAGAGAGTTTGGTTTGATATTAAAATGATAATCTTTGAGGGTTTTTTTGTGTGTACTATTTATTATATTCTTACACACTTTCTGTGAATATTTTAACCAAATATATTTTAATTGGATGAATCATATATCCTACAAGAAAATTAAGTCAGATTGCAATGTCTTGATCAAATCATCTATGTTCTTACTATCTTTTCTGTTAAGCTCTACTGAGGTATAAATGACATAGAGTAAAATTCTTATTAAGTGTATAATTTACTAAGTTTTGACATGTATATACCATGAAACATTAAGAAAATGAATATATCTATTACCCACAGAAGTTTCCTTAAACTACTTTGTAGTCCATCCCTGTCTTTGCCTTCTATGCAACTACCAGTATACTTTCTGTCATGAATAATTAATTGACATTTTTGAGAAATGTATGTAAATAGATTCATACTATATGTAGTCTTTTTAGTCTGACTTCTTTTGATCAACATAATTATTTTGAGATACTTCTGTTGGTGACCCATTCCTTTTCATCACTGAATAATATCCCAGTTTGTTTACCCATCCACCTCCTGATTGGCATTGAGGATTTGTCCAGATGATTTTTCATTAAAAAAAACTATAGTGAACATTCACGTGCTTGTCTTTGAATAAAATATACACAGTAAAGTGGTTTGGACATTTTTGATGGACCAATTCCATGACTAGATAGGTAGTGGTAAAATGGCTCAGGGGTATAAGTGAACTACTTATCCTTGGTGAAAAGAGAAGTGGCATGGCTTAATATAAATTATATATAAATAAACGGGTATAGAGGGCAAGTACCTCAACATAATAAAGGCCATATAAGACAAACCCACAGCCACCATTATACTTAACAGTGAGAAGCTGAAAACTTTTCCTTTAAGATCGGAACAAGACAAGGATGTCCACTCTCCCCATTTTTCTTCAATACAATTCCAGAGGTCCTAGCGATGGCAATCAGACAACACACACACAAAAAAAGGCATCCAGATTGGCAAGGAAGAAATCAAACTGTCCCTGTTTGCAGATGACATGATATTGTACATAAAAAACTCTAAAGAGTCCACTCCAAAACTACTAGATCTAATATCTGAATTCAGTAAAGTTGTGGGATACAAAATTAATACACAGAAATCTGTTGCATTCCTACACACTAACAATGAACTAGTAGAAAGAAAAATCAGGAAAACAATTGCATCTGAAAGAATAAAATACCTAGGAATAAACCTAACCAAGGAAGTGAAAGACTTATGCTCTGAAAACTATAAGACACTTGTGAGAGAAATTAAAGAAGAAACCAATAAATAGAAACACATCCCATGCTCATGGATAGGAAGAATTAATATTGTCAAAATGGTCATCCTGCCTAAAGTAATCTACAGATTCAATGCAATCCTTATCAAAATACCAACAGCATTCTTCAGTGATCTAGAGCAAATAGTTCTAAAATTCATATGGAACCACAAAAGACCCCGAATAGCCAAAGCCATCCTGAGAAGGAAAAATAAAGTGGGGGGATTACCCTCCCTGACTTCAAGCTCTAGTGCAAAGCCACAGTAATCCAGACAATTTGGTACTGGCACAAAAACAGACCCATAGACCAATGGAACAAACTAGAGAGCACAGATATGAACCCAACATATATGGCCAATTAATATACAATAAAGGAGCCATGGATATACAATGGGGAAATGATAGCCTCTTCAACAGCTGGTGCTGGCAAAAATGAACAGCTACATGTAAGCAAATGAAACTGGATTATTGTCTAACCCCATACACAAAAGTAAACTCATATGGATCAAAGACCTGAATGTAAGTCATGAAACCATAAAACTCTTAGAAAAAATCATAGGCAAAAATCTCTTGGACATAAACATGAACAACTTCTTCATGAACATATCTCCCTAGGCAAGGGAAACAAAAGCAAAAATGAACAAGTGGACTATATTAAACTAAAAAAACCTGCACAGCAAAGGACACTATCAGTAGAACAAAAAGACATGCTACAGTATGGGAGAATATATTTATCAATGACATACGATAAGGGGTTGACATCCAAATTATATCAAGAGCTCACGCACATCAAAAAACATAATGCAAATAAGCCAATTAAAAAATGGGCAGAAAATCTGAACAGGCACTTCTCCAAATAAGAAATTCAGATCGCCAACAGGCACATGAAAAGATGCTCCACATCACTAATCATCAGACAAATGTAAATTTAAACCACAATGAGATATCACCTCACACCTATCAGGGTGGCCACCATCCAAAAGACAAACAACAACAAATGTTGGCAAGGATGTGGAGAAAGGGGAACCCTCCTACCCTGCTGGTGGGAATGTAAATTAGGTCAACCATTGTGGAAAGCATATGGAGGTTCCTCAAAAAACTCAAAATAGAAATACCATTTGACCCAGGAATTCCACTTTTAGGAATTAACCCTAAGAATGCAGGAGCTCAGTTTGAAAAAGATACATGCACCGCTATGTTTATCGCAGCACTATTTACAATAGCCAAGATATGGAAGCAACCTAAGTGTCCCTCAGTAGATTAATGGATAAAGAAGATGTAGTACATATACACAATGGAATATTATTCAGCCATAAGAAGAAAACAAATCCTAACATTTGCAACAACAAGGATGAAGCCAGAGGGTATTATGCTTACTTAAATAAGCCAGGCGGAGAAAGACAAATATCAAACGATTTCACTCATCTGTGGAGTATAAGAACAAAGGAAAAACTGAAGGAACAAAACAGCAGCAGACTCTCAGAACCCAAGAATGGACTAACAGTTACCAAAGGGAATGGGACTGGGGAAGATGGGTGGGAAGGGAGGGATAAGGGAGAAAAAGGGGTATTACGATTACCATACATAATGTAGCAGGGATACGGGGAATGCAGTATAACAAAGAGAAGACAAGTAGTGATTCTATAGCATCTTACTACACTGATGAACAGTGACTGTAATGGGGTATGTGGTGAGGACTTGATAATAGGGGGAGTCTAGTAACCATAATGTTGCTTATGTAATTGTACATTAATAATACCAAAAAAATATGTATAAATAATTTTTACAAGGTAAAAATGTAGATTACAATTGATAGATTCAGAACATGACTTCAGAAGCAGGCAAGGTCACTGGAAGAGGGAAAGAGAGCAATCTCTTCATAAGAACAGTATTTTGAAAGAATTTCTGCTTAAATTGATAAATTAGACAATATTTCTTTAGTTTCATAATCCATCCAACTGTTGCGTCTTATTAGGACACTATATATAATTATAGAGTGTGCCACAGTTTTCCTTGTAACCTGAACCTCATAGAATTCAAGAACTCTCCAGAACGTGGCTGCCACCCCTCCTGTCACCTCATGGGACTGAACCTGACACCTGGCACCTGCACAGCCTTCTGTAGACTTTCATTCTTTATGGTGTAGAAGATTTCCTTTGTTCCTTGACTGGTGGTTACTTCTACCACTGGATTTTTTTTTTAAACAGAATTGAAATGTTCAAAATTCCCAACAGGCCATGAAGGATTCTATTTTTCAGCCAAGCTTTTTTTCTTTTTTTCCAGGCAGGACACATAAAATTTAATTTCCTAACCTCTTCTGCTGATGTATAGCAGTCATTTTTCCACAACATTAGACTAGGTAATCTGTTCTTAGGGCGACCTCGTCAAGCCTGACTGATATTCTGCATTTCTCTTTCTTTTCCCTATTTTATGTTTATTTTTCACTCTTCCCCTCTTCATATTTTCTGCTATGGAAATATGGTAATAACAATAAAATGTCTAGGGAAAGATAGACTATATTTACCAATCCATGATGCTAAGATCATGTGAGAGGGAAAAAGGTCATATTTTCCATTCCTGAAAATAAAGTAAAATAACAAACTTACACCTGACGAAAAACCCATGAACTCAGTTATTAAGACCCCATCTGCCAATTGTTTTGATACTGATTTCAGATTGGAAAGTAAATTTTGTGTCAGTGAAAAGTGCTGGTATAGTGACAGCTGTGGAGACCAATATCTTCTATTAATGCCAAGAAAACACAGAAATACCGTTGGGTTTTCTGCTAGCTTGTCAGAATTAGTCACCACATTTGTTTTCAGGGGACTGTGGGAATGCTACCTTGTTTCCTTGACAAGGCTGAGCCCAGCACCAGGCTCTGAGTGGGCCTCCTCTAGATTGTCATAATAAGGTAAGGCTCTTCCTATATTCTTCTCCCTTTATCCTGTGGCCCATCAGAAAAAGGAACACAGTCAACATGTTCTCATTTTCTCTCTCCACAAACAGGAGACTGGACAGCTGTCAAACTGGAATACCTTCTACTCAAGATCAATTTGTATCTGATTCAAACAACTGAGCTGGGAATGCAGTGAGTAAGCCCATTCCCACTGCCTAGAGGTCCAGGCCACATCAGGCCAGAAGGTGGTGAGCAACGAACTGGTGAGTTGGTTGGTACAGTCTATCAGGAAATAATATAATAAACAGCATTAGGCATTTATTAAGAACTTTCTGGGATTCTGACATTGTAAAAATGCAGCACCCAGTAGAAAACCAGGGGAAAAAGTTTTTAGTAGAGCTGGAGATTTACTTATAAAAGATAACAGAAAGCCACATATTCTCAGCATCAAATGGGTGATACTGACAGTAAAAACTAGGAGGTCAGATGAGGGAAAGCCCAGCACGTACCCTAAGACAAGTCTTGAGCACCTTGAAGAATGGACAAGGATTACACAGATGGGATACGGGAGGGAAGGCAGACCTCGATTAATACAGTGGCACAAGTGAAAGTGAGAAGGGCCAGTAAATACAGAGGAGACAATGGTGCCACGTGACCAATTTGGACACACTATATAGTCCTGCATTATCACAGAGCCCCTGCCCATCGTAAACATAATTTATGATATGAAATGCATATCGTAAATTATCCCTTACATTGAAAGTGATTTTTTAACTGCCAGTTATTTGAACTTGAGATCTTCTCTGTTGAATTTCACTTTGTTATTTATTTTACTTGACTCTATAAACCAGGTGCTATATTGTCCTTTTGTGTCTTTTTTTCCTAAAGTATATGCCTGAAAACTTGAAGAAATATGTAAAGCTCAATATCCTGATTTTTACATACTTTTAAAAGGCCTTTAGTATTTCATTAGGTAAACAGAATTACAGAATTTAAAATATTAATGGAGACAAAGTCTACCAAAACCTATGTAGACCACTTGTGATATTTAAAAGGATTATTTCCAATGGTATAAGTAGCTTTTGCTGAAGAGATTTTGTTCTTGAAGAAAAGTTAGATATGTGGTACACAAAAATCCCAATAATAAAAATAATTAATGTTTGACATATAAAAGAAATGTGACAAATCCTCATTTTCTGTTTACTTTCAGTTCACCAACTATTAATGTGGCTGTAATGCAATGAAATTAATCTATTCTTGTAGCAAAAAATAATCCAAGACCACCCTCCCGTTCTTTAATACAATGTATTATAGCAATAATAATCATGTGTTAAATGAATACTTCTAAACCATTTTGGATATTCTAGTTCCCCATTTGAATATACCTTGCTCTGTGCCAATCAATTCCAAATTTGCTATCTTATAGCTTTTTGCTCCTGTTGTTCTTTTTATTTGTTTGTTTTATGTTTTTCACTTTTTTTTTTCAAGCATGGGGTATGTGGTGGAAACTTAATAATGGGGAAATCTAGTCACCACAGTGTTGCTTATGTAATTGTATATTAATGATACCAAAATAAAAAAAAAGAAAATGGACATCTGTGAGTGGAATATGCTTTCATCCCAGTCTCTTTCCACTTCCCTCTACTACTCCACATTCTGATACCTGTGGCTTAGGGCTACATTTTTGGACACGGTGAGTTTGAGATGAGAAATATTTATTTCAATAGTGAAAAAGATAAATGATTTTCCTTTGAGTGAGTATAATTTAACTATGATTGCTTCTGCAGTAAATGGGTTTAGAGTCTAAATATAATGTTGTAGACAACTTGTACAGTATATGTTGTAGGCAATAAATATATCTTGAATAGTTGAATGAATGAAATTCACCAGTAGCCTAATTCCATTTAGTTTTGCCTGCTCAGTGGTCCTAAATAATGTCCTAAAACACTCATGAAGCATTCTTTGTAATTTCAGCCAGTACTTAGAGCTCTGTACAATCTCTAAAAAGATGAGTGGAGAAACAGGTTGAAAGAAGAAATGATTGGATGACTAGTACCTATCTTTACTGCAAAAGAAGAACATCATGTCTCAGTTGTGCCAAACTCCCATCTACTGGGTAAACCAAACCCATCAAATTAAAGACTAGAAACTGTCAAAACTGTTCTGATAAAGAACAAGAAAGGCTTGCTCAAAAAAAGCCCATTGCTGGGACAAGACAGTTTGTCAAGAGAGAGTGGAAAAAGAGAAATTGCCACATGAAACAACTGAACTCTAAGTGTAGATTTAAAAAGCGCCCATGGTCGGAAGTGTTTGGGACTTCAAATGGTAATGTATTCCAAAGAGTTCTCTGCTGGCTTTGATGAATATGTGGAATTGTCTACTTGTCTACTCATTACCACTTAAAAAAAAAAAAAAAGATCTGACAATTCCAGCAATCGTCTTTAGCTTCTGTTGTTTTCCATTAGCAACGGGAGCATATTCTTTTAGTGAAACACAAAAGCTGGTATCCCAGGCTACCGCTGCGCCTTGCAGCACACGGGGAGATTCACTCATTCGGAGAGATGCTCAGAAAGGTGGTTAGAGACTGTTTTAGCACTTTATTTGTCCCAATTATCTGCTCCTGCCTATTAGGGTGAATGAAACATCATGGCATTGTTTATCACGGGCTTTATATTCGCTAATAACACTGTTGTTTATTACTGCAAACATGCTGTATGCAGTCAGCTCCACTTCTGTTAATCCCCACCGCTCCAAGATCTGGTTTTGATTTTGTGTTTTCCCTTTTTTTTCATTTGTCTTTTTTCCCTACCCAAAACAAATTAGATCCCACTGAACCAACCAAATTCCCCACAGCTTGTGATTGTAAAGATTCCATCTTCATTTGGGCTTCAGGTTGATTGGTTTCAAGCTAAATAACCTAAAGAAAATAACAGGGTGATACTTACATGGAGGAATGGCTCTACAACCATATTTCAATGGCAAGTGCCTGCCTGGGCATTTTCTTCCAGGTGCTCACAGCCTGAATTGCACTAGTTCGAGTAACCATCAGAGAAAAAGAATGCAACAAACTGTTGCCATTAGATCATATAGTCTTCCCCAAAGTCCTCTTCTTCCATACACTGTTTTACACAAACACATCCAGGAACTCTACCTGGCCCGAGGGTTGCTGAATGTGCTTTTAAAAAATGCCCCTCATTTGGGCCTACAGGAAAGATAGTATCAGTGTAGTCTGTTATTCCCAGGATCACACTGAATTGTGAGAACTCTCAGTGTTCTCTTTCTCTGCATATGCTTGCTGCTTCCCCATACCTAGGGCCTTATTTAATAAACAATTAAGGTAGATGATCAATACCTAATCAGAAAGAACAATTCCTCAACTATGCACATAGTAAACTGTTCTTTCTCTCTCCCTCTACCCTCCCTCTTGGAAAGTGATTGTAATCTGGGACTACTTAGAGATGTGCCCGTCATGAATATGGCAATAGAGAAGATAGATCTTGTACAAACATAAGGATTGATTGAAAAGTGAAGCCAATAGAATAGAACATCTTGTTGAAAAGGCATATGCTAATTCACTGATGGTAGTTAGGAATACTTAAGTTTCAAACTGATATTAATACTCAGGTCAACATGTATGGAAATATAATTCCTTTTGTAAAGTAGCCAAAGAACAGATATGTTTATAAAATACAAGGGAAGATCATGGTAATAGAAGAAGAAAAAAGATGTTCTTTAGACTTAGGCAAAGTATTTTTTTTTTTGGCTCTGGGATCTTCCTAAGTTTACTTCTGAGTTTCAGTTTCCTGATTGTAAAATGTTGACTATAAACATCTTATAATCTTGCTTTAATAATTTTTTAAAATGTAAATATTAGTTGGAGCCCACAGTGGACTTCACTTTATATGCTTGAAATGGAAGTATGGAAATTGATGAAATATTTCCATTAAACCAGTTCTTTGTCTAACAGCAGAAGGCAATTCCAACTAGGTATTTTTAAATATGTGTTTTACCTGCTTGAGAAGGTAAAACAGCTCAAAGAATACTTTTTAAAGTTCAAGTATATGAAAAAGAATAAGGAGGTCTTAATGGATAGAAAAAATAACACAAGAAGGAAACAAGAAAGTAAAATGAATGAAATTCTAAAGTGTCACACACAAGATAATAACAGTTTTAAAAGTGAGGAGTGTGTTCCAACTTCAAGTAATGATGGAGTAGCTTGGTCAGACAATCCCACCCACAGACAAGAAGTATAAAATCTGAAATGATAGTTAAGAATAATTATTTGAATGCAGATGCTTGAGGGGTACTCTTGCAAGATTGATTGCAGCAGGATAATATTTGTGAATTTGCAGCATTTTGCCTGAGAGCACTCCTTTGAATAGAGGAGTTATGCAAAAAGGTATAGCCTGACAGACTTGAGGTATCAGAGGGCAGATTTTGAGGCTGGCAGAACAGCTGAAAAGAGGAATGGAATCCTTCAATGGAGGTAGCTGAAGGGATGAGTCCCAAAATATGAATATAAAAATGCATCCAAATCCATGGCTGACATGTAGAGGAGGAGGAACATTTCCAGGGGGCTTAAGGTTAAAGCAGAAAGTGAAAAGTGAAGCAAGGTAGCAATTCAGGAGACAAAATTTACAGGTTGAATGTGGGCAAGTTATCTTTCTTTCTAACATAGAAACCAGTCTTCAGAGGACCATTACAGAATTCAGAGCCTCTACACCTAGGATCCAAGAAGAAAACAAACAGACATAACCCCCCCACACACACACACACAAAATTTAGGCATTCAAAGAAAATAGGAAAATTTGAGCCAAATTCAAGAAAAAAAATATATATCACCCAGATGCTAAAATTAACAGAAAATGATATTGAATCAGCTATTATATATGTTTAAAAGCTTAATAAATGCACAATGAAATAAAAGATTAAAAATAGCATAGAAATGGAAACTACAAAATATATCAAATAGAAATTCTTGCATTGAAAACAGTAACTAAAATGTAAAATTAATTGCATGGCATTAAAAGCAGATTTGAAATAAAAAAAGAAAGTAAATTTAATTAAAAATAGATTAATAAGACATTTATATTTAAGGAACAAAGAGAAAAAAGATGTAAGAAAAAGATCACACTTGCAGAAATTGTGGAACAATATTAATTGTGGTCTAATATATGTGCAACTGAAGCCCAGAAGAAGAGAGCAATAATGGAACAGAAAAAGAGCATTTAAAAAGGTACTAGCTGAAAACTTGAAAAATCTCACAAACCCCAGAAGAGGACCAAATAAAACCGAACTCACCAATCTTCCTGAAAGAAAGTTCAAAATAAAAATTATACATATGCTTATGGAGGTACAGAAAAATATTCAAGAACTCAGGAACGAATTTAAGTTGGAGATTCAATTGTTAAGAAATTCCATATCTGAAATGTAACATACAGAGGAGGGATTTAAAAGCAGATTAGATGTAGTTGAGGAGACAGTAAATGGAATAGAAATTAGAGAAGAGGAATACAAAGAGGCTGAGGCACAGAAAGAAAAAAGAATCTCTAAGAATGAAAGAATACTGAGAGAACTATGTGACCAATCGAAACACAACAATATTCGCATTATAGCGGTACCAGAATAAGAAGAGAAATAAAAAGAGATAGAAAGTGTCATGGAGGAGGTAATTGCTGAAAACTTCCCCAATCTGGGGAAGGAGATAGTCCCTCAAGCCATGGAGGTGCACAGATCTCCCAAAACAAGGGACCCAAGGAAACAACATCAAGATGTATAATAACAAAGATCAAGGATAAGGACAGACATTTAAAAGCAGCTAGAGAGAGAAAAAAGATCACATACAAAGGAAAACCCATCAGGCTATCATCAGATTTCTCAGCAGAAACCTTACAGGACAGAAGCGAGTGGCATGACATATTTAATGCAATGAAGTAGAAGAGCCTTGGACCAAGAATACTTTACCCAGCAAGATTACCATTTAAATTTGAAAGAAAGATTAAACAATTTTCAGATAAGCAAAAGCTGAGATAATTTACCTCCCACAAACCACCTCTACAGTGCATTTTGGAGGGACTCCTATAGATGAAAGTATTCCTAAGGCTAAAAAGATGTCACCCAAGGGAAGACAAAGAGTACAGAATATGATTCATAACATACGAAGAATGGAGGAGAAAGAAAAAGGAGGAAAATAAAAAAGAACCTTTAGGATGTGTTTGTAATAGTATACGAAATAAGTTAAATTAGATTATTAGATGGTAAGGGAATTGCCCTTGAACCTTTGGTAACCACGAATCTAAAGCCTGCAGTGGCAATAAGTACATACCTATCGATACTCACCCTAAATATAAATGGTCTGAATACACCAATCAAAAGACATAGAGTCCCTGAATGGATAAAAAGATAAGACCCATCTATATGCTGCCTACAAGAGACTCCAAACCCAAAGACATACACAGACTGAAAGTAAAGGGATGGAAAAGATATTTCATGCAACTAATAGGGAGAAAAAAAGCAGGAGTTGCAGTACTTGTATCATACAAAATAGACTTCAAAACAAAGAAAATCACAAGAGACAAAGAAGGACATTACATAATGATAAAGGGGTCAGTCCAACAAGAGGATATAACTGTTATAAATATCTATACACCCAACACAGGATCACCTACATATGTGAAACAATTACTAACAGGATTAAAAGGGGAAATAGAATGCAATGCATTCATTTTGGAAGACCTCAACACACCGTTCACTCCAAAGGACAGATCAACCACACAGAAAATAAGTAAGGAGACAGACGCACTGAACAACGTACTAGAACAGATGGACCTAACAGACATCTACAGAACACTCCATCCAAAAGCAACAGGATATACATTTTTCTCAAGTGCACATGCACATTTCCAAGAATAGATCATATGCTAGGCCACAAAAAGAGCCTCAGTAAATTGAAAAAGATTAAAATTGTACCAACCAGCTTCTCAGATCACAAACGTATGAAACTAGAAATAAATTACTCAAAGAAAATGAAAAAAGCCTACAAACATATGGAGGCTTAATAACATCCTCATAAATAATCAATAGATCAATGACCAAATAAAAAAAGAGATCAAGCAATATATGGAGACAAATGACAACAATAATTCAACACCACAAAATCTGTGGGACGCAGCGAAGGCCGTGCTAAGAGGGAAATATATTGCAGTACAGGCCTACCTCTGGAAAGAAGAACAATCCCAAATGAACAGTCTAAATTCACAATTAATGGAACTAGAAAAGGAAGGACAAATGAGGCACAAAGTCAGTTGAAGGAGGGACAGAATAATAATTAAAGCAGAAATAAATAACATTGAGAAGAATAAGACAATTGAAAGAATTAATGAAAGCAGAAGCTGCTTCTGAGAGAAAATACGCAAAATAGATAAGCCCATAGCCAGTCCTATCAAGAAACACATAAGCAGAATCAGAAATGAGATAGGAAAAATCACTATAGACATCACAGAAATACAAAGAATTGTGAGAGAATACTATGAAAAATTATATGGGAACAAACTGGATAACTTAGAAGAAATGGACAACTTTCTGGCAAAATACAACCTTCCAAGGCTGACCCAGGAAGAAACAGAAAATCTGAATAGACCAATTACCAGCGAAGAAATTGAATTGGAGATCAAAAAACTACCTAAGAACCACACCTCTGAACAAGATGGTTTCATTGCTAAATTTTATCAAACATTTAGTGAAGACATAATACCCATCCTCCTTAAAGTTTTCCAAAAAGCAGAAAAGGAGGGAATATTCCCAAACTCATTCTATGAGCCCAACATCACTCTAATACCAAAACCAGGCAAAGACCCCACAAAAAAAGAAAATTACAGACCAATATCCCTGATGAACATAGGTGCAAAAATACTCAACCAAATATTAGCAAACCGAATTCAAAAATACATCAAAAAGATCATCCATCATGATCAAGTGAGATTCATCCCAGGGATGCAAGGATGGTACAACATTCGAAAATCCATCAACATTATCCACTACATCAACAAAAAGAAGGATAACAACCACATTATCATCTCCAAAGATGCTTAAAAAGCATTCAACAAAATTCAACATTCATTCATGATAAAAACTCTCAACAAAATGGATATAGAGGGCAAATACCTCAACATAATAAAGGTCATATATGACAAACCCACAGCCAACATTATACTTAACAGCGAGAAGCTGAAAGCTGTTCCTTTAAGTTTGGGAACAAGGCAAGGATGCCCACTCTCCCCACTTTTATTTAACATAGTTCTGGAGGTCCTAGTCACGGCAATCAGACAACACAAAGAAATAAAAGGCATCCAGATTGGCAATAAAGAAGTCAAACTGTCCCTGTTTGCAGATGACATGATGTTGTACATAAAAAAAAACTAAAGAATCCACTCCAAAACTTCTAGATCTAAATCTGAATTAAGCAAAGTTGTGGGATACAAAATTAATACACATAAATCTGTTGCATTCCTTTACACTAATGATGAACTAGAAGCAAGAGAAATCAAGAAACCAATTCCATTCATAATTGCATCCAAAAAAATAAAATACCTAGGAATAAACAACCAAGGAAGTAAAAAAACTATACTCTGAAAACTACAAGACACTCTTAAGAGAAATTAAAGAGGGCACTAATTAATGGAAATTCATCCCATGCTCTTGACTAGAAAGAATTAATATTGTCAAAATGGCCATCCTGCCTAAAGCAATCTACAGATTCAATGCAATCCCTACCAAAATATCTACAGCGTTCTTCAATGAAGTAGAGCAAATAGTTCTAAAATTCATATGGAACCACAAAAACTCCAAATAGCCAAAGCAATCCTGTGAAGGAAGAATAAAGCAGGGAGAATTACCCTCCCTGACTTCAAGCACTACTACAAAGCTACAGTAATCAAGACAATTTGGTACTGGCACAAGAACAGACCAATAGACCAGTGGAACAGAAGAGAGACCCCATATATAAATCCAAGCATATATGGTCAATTAATACACAATAAAGGAGCCATGGATATACAATGGGGAAATGACAGCCTCTCCAACAGCTGATGTTCACAAAACTGGACAGCTACATGTAAGAGAATGAAACTGGATTACTGTCTAACCCCATACACAAATGTAAACTCAAAATGGATCAAAGGCCTGAATGTAAGTCATGAAACCATAAAACTCTTAGAAAAAAATATAGGCAAAAATCTCTTGGACACATAAACATGAGCAACTTCTTCATGAACATATCTCCCCGCCGCCCGGGCAGGAAAACAAAAGCAAAAATGAACAAGTGGGACTATATCAAACTAAAAACTTCTGTACAGCAGGGGATACCATCAGTGAACCAGAAGACATCCTACAGTATGGGAGAATATATTCATAAATGATGTATCCAATAAGGGGTTGACATCCAAAATATATAAAGAACTTATGCACCTCAACAAACAAAAAGCACATAATCTAATTAAGAAATGGGCAGAGGACATGAATAGACACTTCTCCAAAGAAGAAATTCAGATGGCCAACAGGCACATGGAAAGACGCTCCACATTACCAGTCATCAGAGAAATTCAAATTAAAACCACAATGAGATACCACCTCACACCAGTTAGGATGGCCGCCATCCAAAAGACAAACAACAACAAATGTTGGCGAGGATGTGGAGAAAGGGGGACCCTCCTACACTGCTGGTGGGAATGTAAATTAGCTCAACCATTGTGGAAAGCAGTATGGAGGTTCCTCAAAAAACTCAAAGTAGGAATACCATTTGACCCAGGAATTTCACTCCTAGGAATTTACCCTAAATATGCAGGAGCCCAGTTTGCACAAGGCATATGCACCCCTATGTTTATCGCAGCACTATTTACAATAGCCAAGAAATGGAAGCAACCCAAGTGTCCATTAGTAAATGAATGGATAAAGAAGATGTGGTATATATACACAATGGAATATTATTCAGCCATAAAAAGAAAACATATCTTACCTTTTGCAGCAACATGGATGGAGCTAGAGGGTATTATGCTCAGTGATATAAGCCAGGCAGAGAAAGACAAGTATCAAATGATTTCACTCATCTGTGGGGTGTAAAAACAAAGAAAAAACTGAAGGAATAAAACAGCAGCAGACTCACAGAACCCAAGAATGGACTAACAGTTTCCAAAGGGAAAGGGACTGGGGAAGAGTGGTGGGAAGGGAGGGATAAGGGGGAAAAAGGGCTATTACCATTTGTATACATAATGTAGTGGGGGTGCTGGTGGGTTGGGGGGATACGGGGAAGGCAGTATTTCACAGAGAAGACAAGTAGTGATTCTATAACATCCTACTGTGCTGATGGACAGTGACTGCAATGGGGTATGTGGTGGGGACTTGATAATAGGGGAGTCTAGTAACCATAATGTTGCTCATGTAATTGTATATTAATAATAGCAAAATAAAATTAAAGAAAAGGAAAAAAGAAATGAAGCAATTATGGTGGCACACCTTGGATGAGCCTCTTAAAAACAGTGCTAAGTGAAAGAAGCAAGTCACAAAAAAACCCCACATATTGTATGATTTAATTCATATGAAAGTCCAGAATGGGGAAATGCATAGAGATAAAAAGTAGATTAGTGGTTGCCTACAGGTGAAATGGGGATGGCAGGAGAGGGGGATGATAGTTACGGGTTTCAAAATTTACTTCTGAGATGATGAAAATGTTCTAACATTGACTATGGTGATGGTGGCACACATTTGTGAATATACTAGAATCTGTTGAATTGTATGCTTTAATGGGTGAATTGTATGATATATGGTATATTATACTCAATAAATCTGCTTTTAAAAATTAAAAAATAAACATCCCTTTATAAGCATATTTGTCAACATAAAACATATTAAGGTATTTTATAAACAAGCTTATAAAACTATAGGAATTTAAAAACAGAAAATAAAGAAAAAGGAATAGTAGAAACTAAATAACAACATGTCAATTTCTATCCAAGCATATAAATAATTACATTAAATGTAAGTGAACTAAACATACTAATTAAAATACAGGGATAATCAGATTAAATTTAAAAAATCAAGACCCACTGTATGCTGTGTGTATGAGGAATATTTTAAGTCTAAAGACAGAAATGAGGTTAAAAGAAATTGATGGAACAAGATAAACCAATCAAATACCACAAGAAAAGTAGAGACAAGAAGCTGACTGGAGATGAGGGATATGTCATAATGAAAAAGTGTTAGTATCCGAAAGTATAATGATGCAACTGTGTATGTACTTAATAGAAGAGCTTCACATTTCAAGGATAAATCATTGACTATTCAAAAGGGAAAATAAAATAATCCACAATTATAGTAGAGATTTTAAAATCCAACTCCCACTTCTTGGTAGAACAACAAAAATCAGTTAAGATCACCTCTCAACCACACTGACAAAATTCACATTTGTAGACCTCTACACTCAACAATACTGAACACAATTTTTTCCCAATATATACCATATGCTGGACCACAAAGCAAGTATCTATAACATTCAAACCACTGAAATTTTGTAGTCTGTTTTTATAAGAGAATCAATTAAAAAAACAGTGACAAGAGAATGATAATATAGACAAATACTTGAAAATCAAAGATATATTTATGAATAACCTACTGGTCAAAGGAGCAGTAAGAAGGAAAATTAAAAAATACATAATTTCTTAAATATCTTAAAGATAATTAAATAAACAACATATCAAAATGTGTGGGATATATATAAATAAGCAGCTAAAGAGACAATATGGCTTTGAATAATTACATTAGAAAAGAATGAAGGTTTAAAGTTAATGATCAAACTTTCTTCCTTAGGAAGCTAGAAAAAGATGTGCAAATTAAGCAAAAGTTGAGACATAACATCAACATAAATACATAAATCAATGGAAGAGAAAAACACTAGAGAAAAGACAGGTAAGAGTTCTTTGAAAATATTAATACAATTAATAAATCACTATTAAGACTGATCAGGAAAATAAGGAAAAAATCAAATTATGAATATGAAGAATGAATAAGAGTTATCACTATAGATACTCCAAATGTCAAAAAGATTATACATGATTATTATGACCAATTTCATGTCATTAAATCCAACAACTTAGATTTAATGGATAAATTACTTATTTGTAATGTCTCTTTCCAGTTTTGGTATTAAAGTAATGCTGGCATTAAAGAATGAGTTAGACAGCATTCAACCTACTTTTATTTTCTTGATGAAATGGTATCATTTCGCCCTTAATGTTTGGTGGAATTCACCAGTGAAACCATCTGGACATGATTCCTTTGTTTAAGAAGCTCATTAATTATTAAGGTTATATATTAATCCTTGTGTTAATTTTGATAGATTTTGTCTTTTAAGAATTCAATCTATTTAATATAAGCTATCGACCTTGTGAGCACAGAGCTGTTCACAATATTCCCTTATTATTCTTTTAATGTCTGTGGATCAGTAGTGATAGTCCATGTTTTATTTCTGATATTAATAATTGGTATATCCTTTCTTTTTTCCCTGGTAAGCCTGCCTAGCAGTTTATCAATTTTATTGATATTTTCAAATGATCAGCTTTTGGTTTCATCTATTCTCTCTGTTGACTTATTGTTGCTAATTTCATTGATGTCTTTTCTAGTTCTTATTTCTTTTCCTCTGCTTGCTTTAGGCTTAAGTTCTTCTTTCTCCAATTTTCTAAGACAGAAACTTACGTTACTGACATTAAATCTGTCTTGCTCATATGTGTATGCAATGATAGAAACATCCCTCTGTAATTCCAATGCTGCATCTGTCTTGCCTGAGGGGGATTTCAGCCCCAGGCCAGTTTACTCTGGATTTGGTTAGACCAAAAAGTGTCAATGGGACGTTTGGAGGTAAAAGGTCTTACACCAAGCTTTAGTCTCATGATGGCAGGTTGAGTGCTAGAATCATATCCACCTCAGACAAGTCTTCATGCAGCAAGTCTGTCTCTGCCAGGCCTCTCTGCCACCAAGAGGAGCACTGCGTGAAGCTCTTTACACAGTAAAACAATTATGGCTCATTGCCAACAGGTGTGCAAGCATACACCTATGCGCATGGCACATGCACAATGAGTAAGTAGATTAGGGTCAGGTGATGATCTTGGCCATGGTAACTTCCATTTTCCCTACGACATCCCACAAATTTTGATAGGTTTTTATTTTGATAAAAGTAACTATTTCTTTTTTCTTGAGACTTCTAAATAGTGAGTACACTGATGTCTTCCACCATTACAGTTCAGTTAATATTTCTATGCATATATAAAATTTACTTAAAAAGAACTTTAAAATTACTACTGATAAAGGGAGTGAGCTAGATTTGACAATTTCTACAAATAAAACATTTTTAAAAAGTTTGAATGAACAAATATTTTACAGAAAGGAATAAAAAGGAAAAAGCATCAACCCAATGGAGATAACTGAAATAAGCCTTTTCTGAAGGAAGGTTAATCTGCTTTTTGGTGAAAAGCAGTAGCATCATATATTCTGTTGTACAGTGAAGATTATCTATGCCTTTGAGAGATTTTAGGGAAACTTGCAGGTTTTTAGGAAATGAGTAAGTAATTACAGTGAGTGATAAAGAATGAGAGTCCTCCACTCTGACAAGGCTTAAACTAATAAATAAAGAACTTTTACCTTAAGGTGGAGTAATTCTCAAAGGATCTAGAATGGTGTTTCCCAATGTTATGAAAGAAATTTGGAATCAAACCTAGATCAAGTCTCCCTGACCCATGAGTGTGAAAAGTTGCTTCATTTATCTTAACCTCCCTGTTTCACATACAAAGAAATGATTTGGTTTTGGTTAGGCTACAGTTGTTAATAGGAACAGTGCATGTGAGAACAAGGAGGATGATGCCCTGCAGCCATGTAGAGCTTAAGATTTTATAAACCAGATTCTGTTGAAATGCAGTTACACTGAAAGTGAAAAGAATGAAAAAACAATCTTAGTTAAAGCTATAAAAACAGTTACATATTTTGTGTCAGTTTAGTCCCCAAAGAGAAAACCTTTAAGAGATGTATATGGTAGAGAGAATAATGGATATGGAATTAGCCATTGACTTTATTACTTGTTAGGGATCTATTATGTCCTAGACACTGTTCTAGGCTCTGCAACTACAATGCTGAACAAAACGAAATCCTGCTCTCATTGTTCTTGTACTCTATTGGGTCAAGTATAGTACCCAAATCTTGAAATAGTTCTACACTAAAATTCAAAATGTGGGTAATATACAAAACATATATGATTTTTTTTCAAAAGAGGAGGAAGTGACCATGCCAACTGACATACTACTCCTGGTTTTTAAATTGGTGAAATAGTAGTCTTAGTTCTTACTATCTTTCCAATACTCTACATGGTTTCTAAAACAGTGAGTATTCAATAAACATCAGTTACATGAAGGAATCTTGGGAAAATATCTCCATGCAACTGAGAACAGAGATTTTACATAGTTAAATGAGCTCTTCCTCATTGCAGAGACAGATTTACAAATGTCTACCTCTCCCCATGTCAGTCTAATTTTCACGACAGGAAACAAAAATATCATGACTAAATTGGTTTGTGTGTATGACAAAACATCACAAAGCAATGATGGGTCTCATAACTTTCATTGTTTTTGTTTATTTTTCTAAATCTTAACAAAAAGTTTATGATTTCAAAATTAGCAAGGTCAATTCCATGTGCTATAATGTGTTATATTTCATTATTATTGTGTGTGTAAGAATGAACATGGGAGGAGTGGGGATCATGCCTATTTGCTCATCTTCCCCTTTGTGAAGCTTTGAATTGGACTATTTGAAAGTGAATTATAAGAGGCTGACTATACACTTATTAATGTGGCACTTTCACTTGATAGAGTATCTTTACTAGTGTGTTCCAGGTCTCTATGCTTAATCCTAGCCTTTTGTACATTTATATTAAGGAACTGAAAAGGCCATTTCACAGATACCTGAAAGTTGAAAATAGGTAGAAAACATTATATGGTAAAATCCAAGACAAATCTGATGGGTGTAACTTAAGTCTACTTAATAAAAACAAATTTAAGTCTTTATAGTCAAATCCCTATCCTACCAAACCTTAGCACTATCCTGAATTGTATATAGTTTTGAAAAGAGCTTAATAGTTTAATGCTAGACAGCTAAATATGAGGAGGCAATGTAATATATGGTGATTTTAAAAATCAGGTGTTTTTATTTTATAAAAATGATCATTAATTTGTACTTTAGTCTTTGGTATTGGTCAACTGGAAGCAGAATACTATATCTGTTTTTAAGCTTTCGTTGGAGGAGATCATCAAGAGGATGTGATGCCTGGTTGACCCCCCAGCTGGGTCTGGGCAATGGGAGGCTCCGCACTCCCTCTGCTGTCTGTGGACTGTATGCTCCACCCAAGGGTTCTGCAGCGGGAACCATTTTCAAGGATGCAGACTTGACAGAGCAATGTGTTCTTAAGGCCATCTGTATGGTATTCTATGACTGAACCCAGTTAAGACCTCTTTATAAATTTTTAAGATTCTGGCAGGCAGGTGCAGAGATGAGAAACTTGCAGCATGAGAAACTTCACACATAAATTCCCTTGTTTATTAAACTTGCCACTTACCAATCTGGAGAAGCCTGCCTCTTTTTTCCATATCCCCTTACCCTCTGTGTTTGGGGACCAGTTTCAGATCCCCTCCAGGAAGCTGCCAAGTTTGGGAACCAACAGCACTACAGCACTACACTGCTGTGCAAGTACTTATAAATACTGAGACAGTGGGGATGTCTCAGCATCATCTCCTATGATAACTCATTAAAGGAGGCAGTGATGCTAACACTGGAGAGTTAGAATCTAAAGAGCACACAGTGGTGTTCTGAAAGTATTTGAAGAGCAGTAATGTAGATGAAATGTAAGTCCTATAGGCATATTTAGGATGGATGAGTCAGTCACAAAATGAATATTATTCTTGTCCAAGAAAAGGAAAATATTCAATAATTAATGTCTAAAATGGAATTCATTTCCTTAAAAGAGAATGATATTTTTAGTCTCTTCAGGTTTTTTTTTTATTAAGGTACCATTGATATACAATCACATGAGCAACATTGTGTCGTTTCACGTTTTTATAAAGTCTGAATGCAGTTTGTCAATGATGTTGAAGAGGGACTTGCATTACTTGGAGATGTATGTGCAACATGACAACTATAGTTAATAATACTGTTTTTCATATTTGAAAGTTGCTAAGATCTTTAAAGTTCTCATCACAAGTTACCTAGACGTATTTTGGTGATCATTTCTCAATATATACAAATATTCAGCTGTTACATTTTACATCTGAAATTAATATATATCGATTATAACTCAATTAAGATTTTTCTGTAAAAATTTAAAAGAGCATTTTCCTTAGAGACCCAATATCACAGAGCACAGGTTTTCATGATAAAATAAGCAATGTGATAGCAGAAGACTAATTAAAAATAACTTCTAGGTAACAAAAAAAATTTTCATTTCTTTGGCTTATTTTCTTTTTTCACATTCTTTATACTTGTTTGTTTGGTTTATGGCTTTCTGAATTACTCAAGTATTACATGAATATAACTTTATTGTAAAAAGCTTAAAGAAAAAGAGGAACTTAAAACATCTGATATGATGGATGTGGCAGCGTAGGGACAGAACTTGGTGCAAATAACATAAAATATCCCCCAATTTTGTGATCCTTTTACTAGAAGTTTTACAATTTTTCTGAGAATTCAATTAGCAATTTGAGAAGAGATGAAGAGGCTTAAAATTCTTGTTTCATAACTGATAAAAGAGAAATCCAAAGATTGAGTAATAGATAGCAAATGACAGAACCTACTAGTGTAAGAACAAAAGTTGGATTTGATGCCTTTGGGTAACCAATTGTTCACTTAAGAAATATGGCTGTGACTTGGATTCTATAAAGGAAATTTTAAACTGTTGAACCAATCCATCTGATCTGTCTTTGAAATATAGACCAAGTATATTACACTGGGAAGTAAATAATGGCTCTCAAATTGGACTATAATTCTCCAAGTAGTCCTTCTAGGTTAGCAGGGTTTTCTGTATACTTGGTTATTGAAAAGAGTGATTCTGACTATCTCCAACAAAATTAATCTCTCTAGATGACTGGAAACCCTGTGATGCGGCTTCTTAATATGAAATTCCAAAATTTAAGAATATAAACAGGGGCAGATCTAGCCTGGAAAAAACCTGGAATAGCTTGGTGATCAGAAGTTGATTTCTGCAAACAGCCAATCAATAACAACTTGAGGCCTCAGGAAAAATCTTGTGACTTCTATAAGGATATTGGGCTAGGGAACACAAAGTCTGTCAGCTCTAATATTCTGTTGATTTATATAAAATCATTGGCTATCAGGATCTGAGTCAAAGATCACCATCTGGTAGCCTGTAAACCATATCTGCTTCATAGCTGAGTTTTGCTTGCCCTTTCCCCTCTTATTGTTTTCAAGCAATCAGAATTAGGTAATTACATTAACAAATTAGGACGACACCATCACTTTTTTGATATATAATGTATATTCATCAAGAAGTGACTATCTCATCATATTCATTGGTCATGAATTACTCAGTGGGAAGGAATTACTCAGGACGTCTGTATGAGGGAATAGGAATTAGTAAACTATCTTGGAATTCTGCCTATTGTAGAAAAGAACATTTAATCTTGAGGATTTGGAAAACATTTAGTGTTGAAATTCTGCTTCTTCTCTGAGTGCTTGTTTCATCATCTGTAAAGTGGAGGTATAATACCAAATATCGCAGTTGGGGAAGATAGAACAAGAAAGAATTCAGCACAGAAATAGGATTCTAAAATTCTTGTTGTTTGGTTTGGATTATTATAGATTGATCAACAGGGCTTTTCACTTTGCAATTATAAAAGACAATCTATTTTTTTTTCTATAAAATGGAAGCTATGACATTTAAGTTCCTGCCCTGACTGGCACTAACTAGCTTGTCTTTGAAGTTGAGACATATTTGCAGAAAAGGCCTCACAAGTTTGCTGCAGAATAAAATCAGATAACTGATGGGGGACTCTTAGTAGGCTATAGTGAGTATTAGGTTCAGGAAATCCATATATAGATTTTATATATAAATATATGAATTTTATTTATATGTAAATAAAATCTATATATATTGTGTGTGTGTGTGTGTGTGTGTGTGTGTGTGTATACAGAGAGAGAGAGAGAGACGGAGGGAGAGAGAGAGATATTGGGTCCATTAGTATATGTAGCTTAATAACTAGGCTCCCTCAAAGGCCTGTTAAGAAGCTTGGATATTCTTATCTCCCTGAAGCCAGAAATCCTGATGTTGCAAACAACCTGACTTGGAGACTGGATATCTAACTTTTCCTTCCATATTTACCATTCATGTGAAGAGAGTCCGAAGCACCTGTTCAGATCATTATATAATGAGAATCTTATCTAATGAGTTTAAAAACACATTCAGACTAATGAAGTCTACCCACTCCTACTGGATAAGAATAGTGAACACAGAAGAGAAGCTAATTAAGCTAGGATTGAAATGCACATTCTTCTCAATTTCTCTCTCCGGCATGAATTGCTGGGACCCACCCTTGGCCTTCAGGCAGAGACAGTTGGTTGTACACAATAGGAAGCAAGGATCATGTGATGGCAACGCAGCATCCCTTCATTCCATTCTCCTGAAGGCATCTTTGTTGAGCCTATCTGAATGTAGGAGATGCCTGGAATCCTACTGTGGCTAGTCCATTCAGGACTAGAGGCAATCTTAGACTAAAGATTTAGTGATTCTTATGTGACTGTGTCTTACTATTTTTTATGTGTTGTAGCCAAATTGAGAGCAGAGACTTCTGTATCTTCCTTTATAAGAGTTAGGTTTTAGTCTTCTGCAGCACAGGATCCTCATATGTCTTCAGGAGAGTCATACGTTGATAAATTTGTTGGATGCCTACAACAACTCTGTGTACAGTCAAGAGTAGGTATCATTCCCACTTTACACAGGAGGAAAGTAAGACAGACTAAGTTTTTCAAAACTTAGTAGAATGATTAAGCAGCAAAACTAAAACTGGAATTAAGGTTTTCCTGATTGGTTCTGTGCAATTTCTGCCATTTTGCTTTTGGATATAGGATCTTTCTTTTTTTTTTTTTTTGATATCATTAATGTACAATTACATAAGCAACATTATGGTTACTAGACTCCCCCTATTATCAAGTCCCCACCACATACCCCATTGCAGTCACTGTCCATCAGCGTAGTAAGATGCTATGAAATCACCAGTTGTCTTATCTGTGTTATACTGCCTTCCCTGTGTCCCCCCCACTACATTATGTGTGCTAATCGTAATGCCCCTTTTTCCCCCTTATCCCTCCCTTCCCACCCATCCTCCCCAGTCCCTTTCCCTTTGGTAGCTCTTAGTCCATTCTTGGGTTCTGTGAGTCTGCTGCTGTTTTATACCTTCAGTTTTTTCTTTGTTCTTATATTCCACAGATTAGTGAAATCATTTGGTACTTGTCTTTCTCTGCCTGGCTTATTTCACTGAGCACAATACACTCTAGCTCTATCCATGTTATTGCAAATGGTAGAATTTGTTTTCTTCTTATGGCTGAATAATATTCCATTGCGTATATTTACCACTTCTTCTTTATCCATTCACCTACTGATGGACACTTAGGTTGCTTCCATTTCTTGGCTATTGTAAATAGTGCTGGGACAAACATAGGGGTGCATATGTCTTTTTCAAACTGGGCTACTGTATTCTTAGGGTAAATTCCTAGGAGTGGAATTCCTGGGTCAAATGGTATTTCTATTTTTAGTTTTTTGAAGAATCTCCATACTGTTTTCCACATGGTTGAATGAATTTACATTCCCACCAGCAGTGTAGGAGGGTTCCCCTTTCTCCACATCCTCGCCAACATTTGTTGTTGTTATAGGATCTTTCTTAAAGCTACTATTTTACAATTGTCTATATAGAACACAGTGACAAAAATACTCCTCAGAAGTCCTTTCAACTTGTGTCATTTCTACTAGTTTAGTCTTTAGAGTCTTTATTTCTATAGTAGAAAACTCATTTTGAATCACTTATATGAATTCTTTAATTTAGCAAATTATCAATTAATTAAGTAAAAATGTAGTTTGCATGATACTTTGCCTTAAATGCAATTACATTCAAATGTTGATTGTGTACAATACTGAAAAGAAAATCACCCAGATAACACTGATTATTCATCAAGTTACTGTGAAATATGGAGTGGATCATACAATGCAACTCCATTTACCTACATGGTAATTCTCAATAGTGCTAAGTTCTATTGGCCATTTGTGTAGGTTGATACTGTTACATAGTACTAACAGATGCTAAATTAGTTTATAAAAACACCTCAGAACAACTGTAGCAGCAGATTGTTTGTAAGTAATAGGCAAAATTATAAAATTCACATAACGTGAAATGCAATAGCTTATACTGAGACAAATAAAGGTACATATAAATATTATAGACAAGTTGTTGAATGGACCAAACTAAGATAAAACTGAAACAAATGGGTTCAGTATAAATTAATAACATTAATAATATAGTTTATTAGGTACCTTTCTGCTAGGACACTTCCATGCATCTCTCATCCATTTTTTAAATGTTTGTTATTATATATTCCTTTAAAATTTATGGTAGTGTTTTGTACATATAAATATACATCCTATATAGAAAATTAGCAATTGATGGAAAGCGATGAATAACATTTACCTGGATATTAGGGGCTTGTAAAAAGTTCTATATTCCCTCAAATTATATGAATAAGCTAGTTATTATAGTCAGTGAAATTGGGATATTTCAATCCTATTCTAATGCAAACACTAGTGCCACCTTCACACAAGCAACACTTCACCATAATGAGGCTGGATTTGATTCCATTTTATTTCTCCCCAGAGATTGTGTTATGCAATAAGAACAACAAAAATAACACA
>JAVSCE010022681.1:0-15131 GCA_032199065.1 Smutsia gigantea | reverse complement strand
TGCTACTGTATATCATGTGACTGGACATTTGCTTTTGGCTTCCACAGGGAATGATGCAGACACATTGGCTCAGATGCATTGGCTAGAAGGAAAGCCTGCCTCTGATATAGCCCAGTTGTAACATCAGCATTTGTTGTATGCAGGGCAAAAGACAATGTGGGCTGTAGCCCATTGGTGGGGCTTGCCATTGACCTCTGAAGAAGTCAGCAGAGCCTGGAAGGAGTGCCATTTGTGCTCTAAAGGGACTTACGCTGAGTCCTGCAGCAACGTGGGACAATAGTAAGGGGGCCAATATCCCTTCTCAGTTGGCAGATAATCTATACTGGGCCTCTGCCCATATAAGAAGGATATCAGTATGCCAGGACTTGTGTGGCTACAGCTACTGGACTTTTGGTAGCTTTTTCTTCACATCATACAGATCAGCAAACCATCAGAAGGGCCTAGAGCACCTCCTTGAAGCCTATGGCTGGCCACAGGTGATTGAGAGCGATCAAGGCCCCCACTTTACCTTACATGAGTTATAGAAATGGGTGCAGCAGTTAGGAATACAGTGTCTTTTTCATGTACCATATAACACTACTGGGCAGGTGTGATAGAGAAGTACAATGGCTTGTTGAAATCTGGCCTGAAGTTGGACACCAATAGTCTTTGGGGTTGGTCAGTTTACTTACACACAGTGCTACAGCATTTGAATAAGAAGCCCCCAAAAGGAGCTTTGAACCCTGTGCATATACGAACACACATTGCTGCCTCTCCTGTTCAAGTGTATGTGCAAATCAAAGAGGAGTTATTGAAGCCAGGATATGTCCAGCACAGCAACATCCTGCTGTTAAACCCAACTGCATTAAACACTGGAAACTATTGAGTGGATGCATCCCTAGACATTTTGACACATGGACCAGCGATGTCTGGCCCTTCTGGCACTTGGGGAAAAGGCCTGGAAGCTGCCTCCTGTGTATTCCTGGACTAACAGCTGAATGGCCACCAAAGACCATGGAAGTGTACCCAAAATGTCTGGGAGGTAAGACCATCTTACGAGGATGCTTTGTTTTATCTTTATGACCCGTGCATGTACCTTCCATAGCCTTGTATATTGACCCATCTGTAACTCCCACAGAAAGAGGGTTGAAAATCTGGCATACTAGACCAGCAGGAGGTCCCATTCCTGCCACTGTCCTATCACAGGACCACTCTCTCGCATGTATCCTACCTGATGGAGAAGATTTGCCTATGTTGGTATCATTAGAATGAAAGGACCAAACTAACGCCATGACAGGCCTCAGAAAGCCTCAGAAATCAGAAGGCCTAAGTTTCAGTTTCCCCGAAACCACCTGAAGGAATAGGAAAATTTTAAGTAAGCTCTGACCCTTGGCCTGAGTCATAAAAACAGACCTGGGCACAATAGGTTGCAAAACAGACCTAGGTACATACGTTTCCAGAAACTGATCAACTGTAAAGATAAAAGTTAAGAATGTTGAAGCCCTGTGGGGGGACTCTAATGGAAATATTCTTGCTATCAAATCATCAGCAGACCTCCCCCTCACCTCCCCCTGGTTGTGGTCCCTTTTCCTTTAAAACCTCCTGTAAAATTCTGCTCGGGGTCGGACTCTGCTCCTGCGTGAGATATGAGTCTTGACCCCAGCATGCTGGTGGAATCAATAAACCTCTTGCTGTTTGCATCAAGACTGGTCTCTTGTGAGTATTTGGGTCGCTGTCCATCCCGGGGCTGAGCAGGGCCTGGTTTCCAGGGCCTTACATTTGGGGGCTCGTCCGGGATCTGCGGCCACCCTATTCTCCAGAGACCCACTTGGAGGTAAGCAAAGGATCCTTAAGTGTCTGTGTGCGCCGGCGCCTATTTGTTCTGTTAGATATCTGGGTGTGTGTGTTGTGAGAAGGGCCCGTTTGAAGGGGGGGTTTGAGTCCCCCGCCTGTAAGGGTCCCGGTGGTGGTTCGAGTCCCCACCGGGCCCATCTTTGCAGCCGGTCCCGGTGGTGGTTCGAGTCCCCACCGGGCCCATCTTTGCAGCCGCTCGCCGCTCCCGTAAGGGAACGGAGGGCTGTGGTAAGGCAGACGTGTCAGAGGCCACAAGCTGCAACCCTGGGGGATGCCCCAGGGTGTGAAACGGGGGAATTTTCCGCCCGTCTGTTGGAAAGGGAAAGAGTCCGGTTTGAGCGGATTCAACGGAGGGACACTCCGTCATCTGAATACCTCTAGTGTCTGTGGAAAACGAGAGGAGGAAAGTGTTTGTTGGTGTCTTTTGTCCTTTTGTGTCTTGCTGTTTTTGTGTATTTGGAGACGATTGAAATGGGACAGACTGTGATGACTCCCCTGACTCTGACATTAGACCACTGGACGGACGTTAAGAAAAGGGCTCATGACTTGTCTGTAGAAGTTAAGAAAGAACAATGGCAGACCCTCTGCTCAACTGAATGGCCGGCCTTCAATGCCGGTTGGCCTCCTGAGGGTACTTTTAATAGAGAGTTAATTTTTGCAGTTAAGAATCTTGCTTTTCAGCCAGGACCCGATTCTCACCCCGACCACCAACCCTACATTATGGTTTGGCAGAATTTGGTAGATAATCCTCCTACGTGGGTAAAGCCCTGGGTCCACGAACCCAAGAAACCAAAGTCTCAAGTGTTAGTACTAAATAAAGGCAGAGCTGCAAAAACTCCGAAACTTAAAATATATCCTGAAGTAGAATCCCCTCCCGAATGGCTGGAATCTAATCCTCCCCCATATTATCTTGGGCAGGCGGCAGAACCTGCTCCAGCCCCTGAGCCACAACCTGCTCAGCCGGTAGTGCAAGGAAGAGGCGGGGAAGGGCCCAATGGCCCCCCTGTACCAGCAGCAGTAGGGGGTCCAGCGGCGGGTACCAGGAGTCGAACAGGGGCCCCTCCTGGGGATGGGCCAGATTCTACTGTTACTCTCCCACTAAGAGTCTATGGCCCACCCGTGCCGCCCCCCGGAGTCCAACCCATGCAGTATTGGCCATTTTCTTCTGCAGATATATATAATTGGAAGGCTAATCATGCTTCCTTCTCAGAAAACCCTGCAGGTCTTACAGGATTGATGGAGTCTCTCATGTTCTCCCACCAACCCACTTGGGATGATTGCCAGCAACTGTTGCAGTCTCTTTTCACCACAGAAGAGAGAGAGAGAATCCTGTTGGAAGCACGGAAAAATGTTTTAGGAGACAATGGGCAACCCTCCCAACTTCCTCATGTGATAGATGCTGGATTCCCGCTGACTCGACCTAACTGGGACTTCAACACTCCGGAAGGTAGGGAGAGGTTGACTGTCTACCGCCGGGCTCTGGTGGCAGGTCTCAAGGGGGCTGCACGACGGCCCACTAATTTGGCTAAGGTAAGAGAAAATCTTCAGGGGCCCGCTGAACCGCCTTCAGTTTTTCTTGAGCGCCTCATGGAGGCTTATAGGCACTATACTCCTTTTGATCCTACCTCTGAGGGGCAGCGGGCAGCCGTAGCTATGGCATTTATAGGGCAATCAGCTTCTGATATCAAAAAGAAGCTGCAGCGCCTCGAAGGATTGCAGGATTTTACTTTACAGGACCTAGTAAAGGAGGCTGAGAAAGTGTATCACAAGAGAGAGACAGAGGAAGAGAAGGAAGAAAGGCAAAAGAGAGAGAGAGAGGAAAGGGAGGATAGGAGAGACAGAAGACGAGAGGAAAGGGAGGAAAGGAGAGATAGAAGACAGGAGAAAAATTTAGAATTTTGGCCACAGTGGTAGGAGAGAAAGAAAGAGGATTTCAAAAGCCTAGGCAGAAAGGGAACCTGAGCAACAGGGGCCAGAAGACAACAAGAAATATAGGCAGACCACCCCTTGACAAAGATCAATGTGCCTACTGCAAGGAGAGAGGGCACTGGGCCCGAGAGTGCCCGAGAAGGAGAGGCAGAAACCCAAATGTGTTAACCTTAGATGAAGAAGATTAGAGGGGACGGGGCTCGGATCCCCTCCCCGAGCCCAGGGTAACCTTACAGGTGGAGGGGCGACCAGTGGACTTTCTGGTCGATACCGGGGCAGAACACTCTGTGTTACTAAAACCCTTGGGGAAATTGAAAGACAAACAGTCCCTAGTCTTGGGCGCCACAGGAAAAAAACTGTATTCATGGACTACCCGAAGAAATGTAGATCTAGGTGTGGGACGGGTAACCCACTCATTTTTAGTTATACCTGACTGCCCCTCCAACCTGTTAGGAAGAGATCTCCTCACCAAAATGGGGGCTCAAATTTTCTTTTCCCCATCGGGGCCTGAAGTCACCTTGCAGGAAGCTCCCACAGTTGTTTTAAGTTTAAAATTGGAAGAAGAATATCGGATATTTACTGAAAAGTCAGTCCCTGAAGATATGCAGGACTGGTTAAAGCAATTTCCCCAAGTCTGGGCAGAAACAGGGGGAACGGGCTTAGCAGAACAGATTCCGCCTCTGGTGATAGAAATGAAGGCTTGTGCCTCCCCAGTAGCAGTGCGCCAGTACCCCATGAGCCAGGAGGCCAGACTAGGCATTCGCCCCCATATTCACAGACTCTTACAGTCAGGAATCCTGGTGCCATGCCACTCCCCATGGAACACCCCATTGCTACCTGTCAAAAAGCCCGGTACAGGGGACTACCGGCCAGTCCAGGACTTGCGGGAAGTGAACAAGAGAGTCCAAGACATTCACCCCATGGTGCCCAATCCATATAACCTTCTCAGCTCTCTCCCCCCAGAAAGGGGCTGGTATACTGTGCTGGACTTAAAAGACGCCTTCTTCTGCATGAGATTACACCCATCAAGTCAGCCCATCTTTGCGTTTGAGTGGAGAGATCCTGACACTGGGCAGACAGGACAACTGACCTGGACACGATTACCTCAAGGATTCAAGAATTCTCCCACCCTCTTTGATGAGGCGCTACACCGGGACTTGGCCCCCTTTCGGGCCGCACATTCCAAGGTAACTCTCCTCCAGTATGTTGATGATTTGCTTTTAGCAGGAGAAACTTATCAAGATTGCCTTGAAGGGACTAGAAGCCTCCTCTCCGAGCTGGGACGGTTAGGATACCGAGCCTCTGCCAAAAAGGCTCAGCTATGTAAACAGGAGGTGATCTACTTAGGCTACTCTTTAAAAGAAGGAAAAAGGTGGCTGACTGAGGCCAGGAAGAAGACTGTCACACAGATTCCAGTACCTAAGACATCTAGACAGGTACGTGAATTCCTGGGCACTGCTGGCTTCTGCCGACTTTGGATCCCAGGCTTCGCTACCTTGGCAGCCCCCCTCTACCCTCTAACCAAGGAAGGGGTAAAGTTCCAATGGGAAAAAGAACACCAACAGGCCTTCGATGAAATTAAGAAGGCCCTCCTCTCAGCACCAGCCTTGAGCTTGCCAGATCTGACCAAGCCTTTTACCCTGTATGTAGATGAGAGAGGGGGAGAGCCAGGGGAGTTCTTACCCAGGCCTTGGGATCCTGAAAGAGGCCGGTGGCATACCTGTCAAAGAAACTGGACCCAGTGGCCAGCGGATGGCCATCCTGCTTAAAGGCCATTGCAGCAGTCGCGATCCTGATCAAGGACGCTGACAAACTGACTATGGGACAACAGGTGACTGTAATTGCTGCCCATGCCCTAGAGAGTGTTATTCGCCAGCCTCCTGATCGGTGGATGACGAATGCTCGCATAACCCACTACCAAAGCTTATTGCTGACGGAGAGAATCATCTTTGGCCAGCCTGCCCTCCTCAACCCCGCTACCTTATTGCCTGAGGACACTGAAGAGCCAGTTGTTCATACCTGTGCAGACATACTAGCCGAGGAAACTGGTGTCAGAAGTGACCTCACAGACACCCCCTGGCCTCATGGTACCACTTGGTTCATGGATGGCAGCAGCTTTGTAGTTGAAGGTAAGAGAATGGCTGGGGCTGCGGTAGTGGATGGTGAGCGAACAGTATGGGCAAGCAGTCTACCAGAAGGGACCTCAGCTCAAAAGGCAGAACTCATAGCTTTGATACAGGCTTTGAGGCTAGCTGAGGGGAAAGTCATCAATATTTATACGGATAGTAGATATGCCTTTGCCACAGCACATGTACATGGTGCCATCTATCGGCAGAGAGGATTACTGACATCAGCAGGTAAAGAGATTAAAAATAAAGAGGAAATTCTAAGTCTATTAGAAGCAGTGCATTTGCCTAAAAAGGTGGCCATCATACACTGCCCTGGGCACCAAAAAGCCACCGATAAGATATCTAAAGGAAATCAGTTGGCTGATCAGACAGCAAAGAAAGCTGCTCACGGAACCCCAATATTGCCAGCAATGAGTGACTATGAGACAGAGCCCAGCCCTGAGGGATTCCAGTATACTAGAGAAGATTGCCAAGTCATGAATCGCCTAGGGTATACTATAGAGACGCCTCAAGGATTAAGAAAGACAGAAGATGGGAAAATCATATTCCCCCAGAGGGAGGCTAAAGAATATGTGGAACAGCTCCACCGGCTCACCCATCTGGGGACCAAACACCTGAAAAAGACAGTAAAATCATCCCACTACTATGTAATTGGACTTCCTGAAGTTGTTAATGCTGTAGTTAAAAGTTGTATTCCTTGTGCCATGACGAATGCAGGTTCCAACCGACGCCCCCCTGGACGGAGATTGCGGGGTGATCGACCTGGGGCTTACTGGGAAATAGACTTTACTGAAATAAAACCTGCCAAATATGGAAATAAATATCTATTAGTTTTTATAGATACCTTCACAGGATGGGTAGAAGCATACCCAACTAAGACAGAGACTGCCAACATAGTGGCCAAGAAGATATTAGAAGAAATTTTTCCCAGGTTTGGAATCCCTAAGGTAATCGGATCTGACAACGGGCCCGCCTTCGTTGCTCAGGTAAGTCAGGGACTGGCCAAACAAATGGGGTTTAGTTGGAAATTACATTGTGCATATAGACCCCAAAGCTCAGGACAGGTAGAGAGGATGAACAGAACTCTAAAAGAGACCTTGACTAAATTAGCCTTAGAGACCGGCGGGAATGACTGGACAGCTCTCCTTCCCTTTGCCGTGTTCCGAGTCAGGAACACCCCAGGGCGCTTTGGACTAACCCCCTATGAGCTTTTGTATGGAGGACCACCCCCGCTGGTGGAAGTAGGAAAAATACATAACCCTGATGTTGTTCTTTCTCAACCTTTATCCGTCTGCCTAAAAGCCTTAGAAGTAGTTCGCCAGCAGGCCTGGGAACAACTGAAAGACGTTTACTCCACTGAGACCACCACCGTCCCTCACCAGTTCCAAGTGGGAGACGCTGTCTACGTATGCAGACATCGTGCTGAGAATCTCGAGCCCCGGTGGAAAGGACCCTACCTAGTCCTGCTGACAACTCCTACTGCAGTGAAGGTCGAAGGAATAGCCGCCTGGATCCACGCCTCCCACCTAAAAGCTGCACCAAAGGCAAAAGAAGATGAGTCCTGGCACGTGGAAAAGACTGATAATCCTCTTAAGCTTTGCCTGCACGGTAATCCTGACCCCAACTAACCCCCACGCCCCCCAGCAGTTAACCTGGCTCCTTATTGACCCAGATACAGGTACCATCCTTAACCAAACTCGAAACACCGCCCCTCCTGGGACATGGTGGCCAGATCTCTACTTTTGCCTCCGACAAATAAATATGGGAGTCAAAAGAACACCCCCGAACTTGGCCCGCAGTTATGGCTTCTATAGCTGCCCAGGCACTGATTAGGGACGATATTGTGGAGGAATACAAGATTCTTACTGTAAGCAATGGGGTTGTGTTACATCTAATGATGGGGACTGGAAATGGACCACGGACTCCTTCCGAGATCGGTTGAACTTCTCTTACGTAAATTCTGGGCCAGGCAAGTACACCACAATGGAGTTATATAAAGAAAAAAATTGCTCCTCTAAAGATTTAGATTTTGTGAAAATAGGCTTTACTGAAAAAGGAAAAAAGGAGGGTACTGGCAAATGGGTAGCAGGTATGAATTGGGGAATAGTTTTTTGGAAATATGGGGGAGGAGAAAAATCCACCCTGACAGTTCGATTGAAAATAGAGACTCCATCGGCCCGGCCAATTGGCCCCAACGGAGTGTTACCCGAACAAGGGCCACCAGCTAAAAGCCCTCCTAAGCCCGCTCCACCACCGCCCCCTCTGAAGAGTACAGAGACCCCTACTACCCCCGATCAGATCGAAATTTCCTCTGAGGTGCCAACTATCCCTCTACCTAGCACAGGGAAGAGATTGCTGAATTTAATACAAGGAGCCTTCAATGTCCTGAATAGTACCAATCCTAATGTCACTAAGTCTTGCTGGCTGTGCCTGGCCTCCAGTCCTCCTTATTATGAGGGCGTAGCTACTACCGGGACTTATAACAATACTACCAGCCATGACTTTTGTAAATGGGGATCAGGTAATAAGCTCACTCTTACAGAGGTCTGGGGGAAGGGAATATGCCTAGGTACCCCACCTAGAGCATACCAACATTTATGTAATACCACTGTTAAAAGCCCTCAGAACTCCTCCAACTATTACCTAGTACCCAGCTTAGATAAGTGGTGGGCCTGCAGCCCTGGCCTGACCCCATGCATTTCTATGGCAATTTTTAACAGTTCTAAAGATTATTGTGTGTTAGTACAGCTTGTGCCCCGGGTCCTTTACCACCCTGAAGAGTCATTTGTTAATGAATTTAACCACAGACTCTCCAGGTATAAAAGAGAACCAGTCTCTTTGACTCTAGCTGTTCTTCTGGGCTTAGGAGAAGCAGCTGGAGTAGGAACTGGAACTGCAGCCTTAATACAAGGGCCTCAACACTTCCAAATGTTGAGAGCCGCAATGGATGAAGATTTACGAGCCTTAGAACAGTCTATCTCCAAACTAGAAGAATCCCTAACCTCCTTACCAGAAGTAGTATTACAAAATGGGAGATGGCTAGACCTGCTGTTTCTAAAGGATGGTGGGCTGTGTGCTGCATTAAGGGAAGAATGTTGCTTCTATGTAGATCATTCTGGAATTATAAAAGACTCCATGTCTAAACTGAGGGAAAGGTTAGATAAACGCCTACAGGAACGGGAATCTCAACGAGGATGGTTTGAAGGATGGTTCAGTAAATCTCCATGGTTTACTACTTTAATATCTTCCCTTTTAGGACCTATTCTGATTCTGCTTCTGTTACTCACTGTTGGCCCTTGCATTCTGAACAGATTAGTAACTTTTATTAGAGAACGGATTAGTGCAGTACAAATCTTAATGTTAAGACAACATTACCAGTCCGTACCTGATTCTGAAAAAGAATTTTATGTTAATACGGAATTCTAGTTCTATGATTAGAACTATGCATAAGAAGAAGTGGGGAATGAAAGGACCAAACTAATGCCATGACAGGCCCCAGAAAGCCTCAGAAATCAGAGGGCCTGAGTTTCAGTTTCCCCGAAACCACCTGAAAGAATAGGAAAATTTTAAGTAGGCTCTGACCCTTGGCCTGAGTCATAAAAACCGGCCTGAACACAATGACACAAAAGCTTGCAAATCCGTGCCTAGGTAATCCTCCCCAAAACTGATAGATTGTAAAGATAAAGCCCTGTGAGATCCTAATTGAAATATTTTTGCTATCGAATCATCAGCAGACCTCCCCCTCACCTCCCCCTGGTTGTGGTCCCTTTTCCTTTAAAACCTCCTGTGATTTCTGCTCGGGGTCGGACTCTGCTCCTTCGTGAGTTATGAGTCTTGACCCCAGCGCACTGGTGGAATCAATAAACCTCTTGCTGTTTGCATCAAGACCGGTCTCTTGTGAGTATTTGGGTCGCCGTCCATCCCGGGGCTGAGCAGGGCCTGTTTTCTGGGCCTTACAATACTAATTGGGTATCTAGTAATCCAATACAATTCTGATACTTGACCACTGAATTCAGCTCAGGCCTCAGTCAAAGAGGATTACCTCCACTTAAGAGGCCGGCTGCAAATGGGGTTACAGGACTACTCACACTTCTGCCTGGCTAACAGCAAATGCAGCATTTCCATTACCCCCCTTTCATTCAGTAATTCACCAGAATGACTCATGGAAGGCAGGCAAACATGTTTTTTAAGTTCATCTATTTATTATATATAATACAATCCTGGAACAGCCAGATGGAAGAGATACCTAGGCAAGGAATGAGGAGGGGACATGGAGCTTCCAGGCTCTCTCTGAGGCCTCCACACTCCCAACACATGCATGTGTTCACCAAAAGTCCTTTATCAAGATTTTATTTATAATTTGCACTCCATCCCCTTCCCCTCTCTGGAGGCCAGGGTGAAGCTGATTGCTCTCACACTCTAATCACCCTTTGGTGACCAGCCCACATCCTGAATTTCTCTGGAGGCCCTGTCCTTGGACATCTCATTAGCCTGAACTCAGATAGGGTGGAAAGGTTCTTGTTAGGAGTAAAGGAAAGGCAATCCTGTCCTCGGTAAATTTCACAGGTTTTAGAACCTGTGCCAGGAATTTGGGGCAAAGACCAAATATATATATTATACTGCAGGAAAAACGTGGGAAGACGTGTTAGAGCATTTTTGCAGAGCTCTGGAGCACATGTCTTAAGAGCCCCATATTGCATGTTTAATGAGCAGGAAGGATGTGCTCTGTGAAAGGTCCAAAGGTGTTTTTGCTTCCCGTTATGGTGGTAGCAAGAAGAGACAGAGACGTGTATGCATGCCTTTGTTAACCTATGCTTGGCAGCTGATAATCTAGTTTTATCTCTCAGTATTTGTTCAGTGGTTCATAGATTAGCTATCAATTAAATCGATTTAATATTGGGCCAGTGTCTAAGTTAACGACAGACTTGAACAGTTTTTAAGCTGATATACTATAGAACAACATGATTTTTCTTTGTATAAGAAAATTTGTGAGAATTTTATAATTCAATTAGAGTGAGTCTATAATCTTACATTTTCACAATCTTCAACATGTGGAAGTCATGTCAGGTTACCTAATGAGTAAAAGCTCATGTAGAAGGTTTAGAAAATTCATATTAATTAGCCTCTCCTTGAAAAAAAACCCAAGTCTTAGAAAACACGTGTGCTGTGCTACATTACACACTGTTTACACATTAGGAAATGGCCATAGAGCTGTTTTCAGCCTGAGTTATCAAGCCAGTCTGGTTTCTCCAAGGGTTCACCTGTATATGTATTATGGTGCTGTATGTAAAAATACAAAAGTTAGTTGTTTCTGAAATATTTTTCCTTCTCCCAGGATTTATTGAGATATAATTGACATATAACAGTGTGTTAAATTTAAGGTGTACTGCATGATTTGAATACACATACATATTGTGAAATGATTACCACAGAAAAGTTGGATAACCTCCATCACCCCACATGAATAATAATTTCAGTGTTTTGTGAGAACGTTTAAGATTTACTCTCTTAGTAGCTTTCAAGTATGTAAGACACTGCTGTTAGCTGTAGTCACAATGCAGTGGATTAGACACCCAGAATTTATTCAGCTTAGTAATGGGAATTTGTCCCCTCTGCCCACTGCTCTTCATTTCCCCCTCCCCCAGCCCTTGGCAGCCACCGTTCTGTTCTCTGGGAGTTTGGATGTTTTAGATTCCGCATTTAAGTGGACCGTCCAGGATTTGTCTTTCACTCACTGACTTAAGACATTTAACATAATGTCCTAATCTTCCATGTTGTCATAAACGGTAGGATTTCTTCTTTTTTATGGATGAATAATATTCTGTGTGTGTGTGTTTACAGAATGGAGTAAAGGTGCATGTGTATTGTGTGTATGTGTGTGTATATATGTGTGTATGTGTATATATGCATACTACATATTTTATCTATTCATCTGTCAATGGATGCCTTTTGAGATAGTGATTTCATTTCCTTTGGGCTCATACCCTGGAGTGGGATGGCTGATTTTTTTGAGGGACCATGCCATAGTATTTTACACAGCGGCTGTACCAACTTACATTCCTACCAACAGTTCACAGAGGTCCATTTCTGAGAGTTGTTTTTTCCTTCCTGACAAGGTTGGTCACTATTTAATATCAAAAGTTTTTTCCTGGGATTCTTGATTTCTATTTTGTTAAGTTATATAAGCCTTTATTATTCATTTTAAATCAGTCAGAATAGGAGCCTACCACCAGATTTAATAGATTTCATAGTTAATTTAATAATTCTTTACAGAGATAAGAAAATATACACAGTTCAGGGAACGTAGAGTAGTCCTTGATATGAGAAGTCTGCTGGCTATATAGGTTTTTCTTTTGAATGAGCAATGAATTATTTTTAATCATTCAAAGTTCCACCACAGTCTCATCTACCCCAAAACAAATCCCATCAGCATTTTGGTGTCTTGCCTTGCAGCTGGCTGTCAGGTGATAAGGTGCATAGACTCTGTGGCCGCAGAAGATTGGCTCTCCTTATCAGTCCAGGACTCTATGCAAGCTGAATGCTCTGTTCATTCTCTGGGTGGTAAGAAAGACATTTCAACAACCCTTAGGTGCCTCAGTAGTGAGGTGCAGGACTCTCACCACGAGAGAATGTGCTGCCCATGAATTTGGTGCACCCTGAATTGAAATGCTGAATTTTGCAAAGGTGCATCTCAGCTTCGGTGAAACAGACACCTACATCATCAGGTTATTGGGTTGGTTAATGAGTTGATTTTGATTTATAACCTGTGCAGAACTGGCCCCCAGCCTGTGTGACTTAACAGTACATTGTTCTAACAGGGCTGGGCAGGCAGGAGTGTCAGTGTCCTGTCCATTCATGGCTTCTTTTGTCCCTGTGAGTCCCCTGTCCTGAGCACAGTGCTTGGCACTGAGGAGGTAACAGGACCTAAGAGGACAGATGTCCATGTTTCCATGTTAAATCACCTTGTGAAGGGACTTGCCTCCCTGAGAAACTGGAACTCCTGTTTTTTATTAGAGGAGTTGCAACAGGAATGAACTACAGTTTTTTATATGACCTATTTTTTTTAGTTCAATATTAGACCTTCTTAATATATTTACATTTTTATTGTAATCCCAGGTTATAGCATTCAAAAGCTTACACTGAGTTTTCAGTAAACTGAGCTTTTTAGCCAGAGGTGTTCTCCAGACACCGGCTTTAAAAAATTTTTCCCTTTTCAGGGGTATTATAACTAATTTTAGAATCTTTCCAGAGATGATATATGGGCATGTAAGCTTGTATATGAAACACAGACACTTTATTTTAAATAAAATTTAAGGCTTCTAGAATGAACATGACGAACACTTAATTTAGAAGAAATGTGCAAAGGAGTGTAAAATGTAACAGTACAAAATTTAGAGTGTGACACTTAGTCTCTGGCTTGACTTTATCCTTCTTTGAAATTACTAAATTTACTGCTCCTGGGCCCAACGCCGTGAAAGTGAGGAGGGTCAGGAGTGGACAGGTAGCCCAGCCCAGGTGGCAGCAGCCCTGTGGATGTGGGCAGGCTGCTTGGGGATGGGTCACCGGCAGCAGTGCTGTGGAGTTGCACCCCCACACTGCTCCCATATCAGCCTTTCCAGAGCATTCTCCACACCGTAGTCTCAGGAACTTTTCTGAAATACATTCTCCTCCTGGGAGACAGTGCAGCACGTGGGTCACTGATTCACGGACTAATCTGACTGTGCGGGGCCTTCCTTTATTGGTGAATTGTAGGGTAGTTGTGGGCCCTGGGATGTGATAGGGAATGAGCCACACATACCCTGCTTTTCTGGAGCTTTATATGACATCCCCAGAATGTAAACTGGAATAACCAATACAAAAGGCAAAGTGGCAGCACGAGGAAACCATAACAGGTCAATTTGAGAAATTGCCAGGGAAGGGCCCCTAAGATCAGCTTCCAGGGCCCTGCATGCTCTCAACTAAGACTCACACACCTCACCCTGCCTGTAACATCTCTGTTGGTGACTGGTGAGGTGCCCCCGTGGCCCCAGCACTGGGCAGAGTGCCGGCACATGGCAGGGAGGTGGGGGGGACCATGAGTGCTTCTGTCCTGAGTTAGTGAGCTGCCTCTTTAATTGGCGGACTGGAGGCCACCTAAGACTGTACAGATTCCCCTGAGCATGATTGTCCTTTTAGGTCTCACTGGGGTGGATGCACAGCTTTTTTCCATGTATAGTGAGTATTCTTTGTCAATTTCATTTCTCTATCTTTTAAAATCCCATTATTGATTTGCTGGATTACTTTTCATTTTCCTTTGAGAATTAAATTTTCCTGTTAAGTGAATAGAAGCATCTTTTTTTTATTCTGCTACTAAAATCATTGAATTGTTTTCAGGTTACCATATTAGCAGTATTGTATCCTAATAAAATGAGCTAGACATAATGGATATTGCACTGTATCTTTATGGAGTAGAGCAAAGAAAATTTGAATGGCTACTTCTGTGTTTGTGTTCCATAAGAAAGTTTTCAGAATTAAAATCTCTCGAAATTGTACTTGTGTTTTTTGTAAATAGAAAAAAATTCAGTGTCATATGAAAACATATACAGTATCTCTTTAACTAGTGTTTCATTAATTGGGATCCTGTCTATGGTAGTTAATTTTATCAATCAGCTTTGCTGGATCTGGTGCCCAGATTTTTGGGCAAATACCATTCTTGATGCTTCTGTGAAGGTGGTTTTCTGATGAGCTTCACATTTAAATCCATGGGTTTTGAGTAAAGCAGATTAACTTCCAGAATACAGTGATCTTCATCCAACCAATCGTAGAGCACAACTAGGAAGAAGAACTCCCTCCCTCCCTCCATAAAGAAAATATTCTGCCTCTAGGTTAACTTTGGACTAAAACTGTAACATTAGCTACTCCCTGGTCTCCAGTCTACCAGCCTGTCCTGCAGATTTTTGACTTGCACCTCCACAATCCTGTGAGCCAATTCCTTAAAATAAATTGCCCACATCTTTCTCCCTCTCTCCCTTTTCCCTGACACATTCTGTCCTGTTTGTGTGGAGAACCCTGTCTAAAACAATTCATTATACATAGTTCTTTCATACAATCTATGTTAGAGAAGCAAATGATAGTGACCAGACTTTTAAAAGTTAGTGATTGAAGTAGAAACAAATGTGAGTGAACCTTGTTGAACAGCAGAATGCAGCCATGATGGCGTTGCATTTATGCCCATCCCAACTTGTTGCCAGCCCACCTTGG
>JAVSCE010022680.1:0-101422 GCA_032199065.1 Smutsia gigantea | reverse complement strand
AAGGTTCCCACCCTGCTCTCAGCCTTCCCTGGCTGCTGCTCCCCACCCCCCCACCCTTCCCCCACCTCTGGCCTCTCCTGCCCTCACAGCGGCAGGGGAGGGGGGATGGGGAGGTGGGCTGGCAAGGACTACTCAGAGCTGCTGCAGTGGGCAGCCTCATTTTCCAAATGGACAACATGGACAGGACCAGGGCCTCAAAAGGCAGGCCTGGCTTAGCAAGAGGCAGCTCCCAGGGATTTATTCTAGGGTATGGGGTGTGTGCATGGGGCCCACCTGACACCCACTCCTGGCCCCCCACCCCCCAGCTCCCAGGCATCCTGGACCCTGTATTGCCCTGCACGTGGAAGAGCTTCAGGCTGTGTGTGTCTGAATCTCAAGTGCTGGGAGGTCACAGTCAGGACCAGGCCACCCAGAGACCATCCCTCCTGTCTGTACTTGCCTGGGTAGAGCACCACTGTCTGGCATTTGATGCCCCTGATATGCCAGCCAAAGGGAGATGACCCCAGGCTGGGAGAGGCCAGGCCAGACTGGCCCCAGGCCTGCCAGTGTGGGCAGCTCTAGATGCAGTGGTGTCACCCAGTGGTCAGCCTGAGCCAAGCTCCATCTTGGCCCTGACCACAGAGAGCTCAGTGCTGGCTCTCAGACAGGGGAGCAGGAACAATATGAGCCACCAGGCCTTCTCACTGGGCAGTCCCTCCTCTACCCAGAATCCAGAGGTGGAAGGAAGCAGGGACTCTGAGCCCCTACTCTGGCACTGAACTGGCTCCAGCTGTGCACTTGGAGTGATGGCAGAGGGAGCAGATGATAGAGACTTGACTCCTTTCCCTCCAGTAAGCCCAGCCCTCCTTCCCCAACCCAGAAACCCTTGTCTGCGCGGCAGGTGACCCGACCTAAGACAGGGCTCCCTCCCAGGTCCGGATGAGGCTGATCTACCCCCTGCCAGCTCTGTGGGCCTGTCTAAATGTCCTGTGCCACAGGCCTCTCTGTCTGCCTGCCCCTGTTGGGGTCTCCAGCTCTGCAGGGTCATCCCAGGAAGGGCTCTAGGGAAGAACTGTGGCTGAGCTGCGGCGGCAATGAGAATTTTGCTTTGAATGCTAAGCACCTGATTTTTAGTACCCTCAGAACTGGGCACCTCCTGCCCACAGCTCTGAGCCTTGTCCCTATGGCACTGGTAACCCCAAAATCTGGCCATCCCCTGCCAACCAGTCCACATAACAGTCACTCAGCAGGTATGGGACCAGCCTCACGGGATGCCCAAGGAGCCCTTGGGGCCCTCAGCCCTAGAGCTGGGGTCTCTGTTGCCAGGTAGACCTGGGCTTCCCCAGGGGGCAAGGTGGGGACCTGCGGGATACTCTCAGCAACTTACCCATCTGGTAGTCCCCGCTGCCCACGTCCCCGCTGCCCAGGCTGTCTGCAAGCAAAAGACAGACTTATGCAGGAACAACAAAGCACCCAGTGAATGTCAGGCACTGCTCTGGGAACCTAGCACAAAGTGGGGAAGGTCTTGAGAACACAGAACTGTTACCTCTTCCCCAGGCCTAGAGAGGGCTGGTCTATAAAAGTCAGCTTGGAAGCCTCCATCAGGGGGTATAGGCCAAGGCCCCACAACTCTGGGACTCGACTGTGTGCTGCTGGCTCGGGTGGGAGTGGCCAGGTCCGACTGGCCTCCAGCAATGAGGGCAGTAACTGCCCTCTACTGTGCACTGCCTACCACCATGTCCTGATCACCCTGTGCAGTGACCGAGGAGCAACCACCAGCCCAGGGCCACACGGTTTTAAGTGGAGGATCCTAGGGTCACTGGGACCAGGGCTCAGGATGCACACAGCTCTTGGCCCATCCCACCTCGGGCTAGCTTCCTAGGGCCTCTTTAAGGACTGGTCGGAAGATCCCCTTACCCCCTCGACTCTGAGCCACTGGAACCCTCTGCTTACCTCCTGAGGCATCATCAGCCAGCAAGTCCTCGTCATCAGAAAGCTCTGAATAGCTCCAGCCAGCCCGGCCCACTGTGACCGTCTCTGCGTCCTCAGGCAGAGACAAGCTGTCATATGCTCTCAGCCCGTGGGTTACCTGTAAGAGACCACATAGCCAACTGTGTCACCTTCTCCAGCTCCCGCCAAGCTCAGGACCCCTCCTCTCACTTCAAAGGGGACCCTGAGTCCCACGCAAAGCCCTCCAGTGATTCAGTCAGACATGGTTTGGCTAAGAGGCAGGCTGGGGCTGAACCACTGTTTTTGACTCAGTTTCCCCAAATCCCATTAGCCCCTGTAGGCCTCAGAGCCCAACTCTGCTAATTCACCTGGTCTGAATGAATCCTCAAATAAACAGACAATAAAATTCAAATCACTTTGGTAAGTGATGCCCCTCCTTCTTTGGAGAAGGCAGACTACACCCAGGACATGAGTTAGTGCCGGAGGAACCCAGGCAGGCAAAAGGCGACTTGGGCCGGCAAAAATGGGGGACGTGAGCAGGTAGAAAGGTGGCCAGGGTCAGCACGGAAGGTGGACAGAGGCAGAAATTGAAGGTGAGTCAACTGAGGATGTCTCCAATAGCAGCTTCCCCGAGGCCATCTTGGCCAGCAACTTCTGCATCAATCTGGCCTCTAAATCTTCAGGCCACAGGGAACACATTCCAGCCATGCTGGAGGACTAGCTCCAGCACTTGTGGTCACACTGACAAGCCCATTCTGTGCACCCGGAGGTGGTGGGTGGAGCCCAGCATCTGGGGAGAATGGGGGCAGGACAGGCGTGGTGTCGACTCTGTGACCTCAGGCTGAGGCTAAGCCCAGCACAAGCTCCACCTCTGGTTCCCATTCCAGAGGGGCTGCTGAGACCCTGTCCCCCAAGGGCCAGAGCAGAAGGGCCCAGCAGCCATAACACCTGCCTTGCTCAGGTGTCGGTATGAGCAATGAATGCCTCTTTCCCTTAAACAAGATCAAGATGCTTCCAAAGGAGTTTTACCAGATAATTCAGAAGAAAACAAACCCAGTGGAGTCCAGGGGCCTCCAAGCACAGTGTGCACAGATCCGCTGTGGTGCATAACTCATGTCCGGCCCCAGCTGGCCTGGCATGAGCCTCTCAGGCCCTGACCTGGCCTCAGCCCTCTCTGCAGAGCCCAGACTGCTCAGAAGGAAATGGTTTCACTTGTGAAAACCAAACCCAGCCCTCACTGGCTAGACAAAGTAGTGGCAGCAGGAAAGAGGCCTGTGGAGGAGGAAAAAAGTGAAGAGATGACCAGACCCTCTCCCACACCATCCCCCAATCTCACACAGTCCATATCTCCAGAGCCTCTGGCTTTTTCTCACGCTGGTCCCTCTGGTGGAATACCCTTCCTCCCTTTGTTTATCTGGCTAACTCCAAGCCATCCCCCAAAATTCAGCTAAACATCACCTCCTCTAACTACTCAGTAGTAAAAAGGAACAATACTGATATGCACAGCAACATGGATGAACCTCAAATGTGCTATGTTGAGCGAAAGAAGCCAGACACAAAAGACAACTACACGCCATATGCCTCCACTTATGTGAAACTCTGGGAGGGAAAGTCTAATCTGCAGTAACAGAAAGGTCACTAGTTACCTGGCACCAGGGGTCGGGTGAGCTGACAGAGAAGGGGCACAAGGGAACCTTTTGGAGTGGCGGTTCCCTGGGTACATACTTCTCATTCTCATTACTGAACTGTACACTTAAAATGGGTACATTTTATTGTATGTAATTATATATCAATGAGAATGACTGAAAAAGAAATCTCTGGGAGACTCTGTCCTGACTCCTTGCCCTTCACAGCCACCTCTGCCCACTGGCTGGGCTCTGGGCCCTCCTGGGCTCACACTGTAATTACCTGTACCTTCATTGGAATGAATCCACCTTGGAGGCAGTGGCTGTGATTAATTCATCTCTATTTTTTCAACATTTATGTTCAATAAATATTTGATTGAATAAATGAATGGATAAAAATGTCATCACCTATTAATTCTAGCTGCTTCCTGAAGATGACTTGCTTTGGAGATACCACCCACCCCCACACAACCTATGCACAACCTCCCTTCCTAGGCTGGGAGATCCCTGGAGGCAGAAGCTGGGTGCCATTTGACCATAGCATTTGCAGTGCTACCCAAGCCATGTGTGAGGTCTGTGCTGCCCACATCTTGCTATGGCCTAAAGCCCCTTCCCCCCACAATCCTTGGGCAAATCCCACTCCTGTTCCTTCCCCTCTTGCCACCCTTTCCCTCTGGACAAATGCTCAGCCCTGTCCTGGGTTGCCAGTGGACTTCTGGGCCATGCCCACAGGGTCTGTATTCAGGAGTAAGCTTTAGCACCCCCAGGACCTGGTGAGAAATACAGATTCCTGGGCCCCTTCTTAGACCCCCGGAGCTAGGCTCTCCCCACCCCAGGCAAGAAGACTGGAGTATGACATGCTCAGGGGACTCCAACACTCAGTGGTTAAGAGCCACAAGACCAACCCCCTACCAGGGGTTCTCCCTCCGTCTCTGGCTATGGGTAGAGGGCAAAGTTCCCTCTGGGTCAGGGGTGGGTTCTAAGGGGAGTGTGAGGCTAGGGCCGGTGCAGAGGCACTGACACTGGGCAGAGGAAGTTAGTGAGGCAGGCTTAGATCCTCCCAACCTGCGGAGGGCTCTCTGTGTCATTGTCACACCCTCCCTCTCCCCATGCAAGCAAGGCCATGAGGGACATGGATGGGGTACAGGATTCCTGGCACCCCCTAACACTGCAGTCTGGAAAGAAGAGCCTGGTGGTAAGCAAGGTCCAGAGAGGGAGAAGCTGTGGGGTGATGGGGGCTGCTCAGAACTGGACAGGAAAAACGAAGTGAACTCTAACTTGGAAAAAATGCCAGGAACACACATCTGCAGTGAGAGGGAAGAAAGAATCCAGAGCATGTTGGGGCCTGGACAGATGCCCTTCCACCCCAGGGACTCTAGGGAAATGGGCCCGTCCACATGCCATCCTGCTTTGCTTGCAGCCCCTCCCCAGGGCGCGAGGCTGTTGGGTCACATCAGGGCCTGCAGCCCTGAGGGCCAAGCCAGCAATAGCAGAGACTTCACTTGTGAAAAGCTGAAGATCAAAAGATTCTAGCAGATGTATTTCACATCTGAGAGAGGTGACAGCCAGACTGGAAAAAGGCTCCCAGAAAGAGCCCAAAGGAGCCTGAGACTCGACCATAGAAGGGAACCTGGATTTAGACCAATGTACTTGGGGAATAAGATCTAACATTTATTGAGCACTTATTATGCAACAAGTACTCCTTTAAGGATTTTTATACGGGTTAACCTAGGTTGTAGGTGTTAAACAGCCCCACCATAAAGATGGGGAAATGGAGCAGTCAGGGTGAAGATCTAGCAGGTGGCATAGCTGGGATTTGAACGCTGGCGGTCTGGTCCCAGGGTCTAAGCTCCTACTGCTGTGCCATACTGCCTCTGCAACCAGGGCTGTGGGATGAGCCAGAACTGCCGGAGGTCACTGAGAGTCACCCTCACAAAGCCTCTCAACCACATGGCACTTCAGAGGTTACAGAGAATTTCCTTAACCTCAGTGTCACGGGACCCCTAAGACCGCTGAGCAGGTGTGAATGGCCCCCTTTCACAGAGCAGGGAACTGTGTCCAAAAGAAGTAACTTGCCCAAGATCACAGGTGAGCCCCAAACTTCCAGGCTCCCCACCCCAGCCCCCTGCTGACCAGGAAAGGAGGTAAGGCTGGGGCTGGCCCCCAGGCTGGCTGTGAGGCCTATGCATGGTCAGGAAGCCCAGGGCCGGTCTGTCCCCATCCCCAGTCTGACCAGCTCCCAGTATGGCCCACCGGATGCTTGAGCTGGCAGCAGCCAGAGCCTGTGCAGCGTGTGCCTAGCATCTCAAGGAGGGCCGCTGGCAGCTCCAAGGTCAAAGGCAGAAATAGAACCCAGTTTCCTGACATCCAGCCCATCTCTGGCTGGGAGGGAGCCCAGCTTCCTCCCAGAGGAACCCAGTACTTCATGCAGGCACTGGAGCCAGCTGGGGGGGGCCCAAGAGGAAGGGTCCAGACGGCAGACCCGAGCCAGAGAGGAAGGAGCCAAGCAGAGAGGGGGATTTTCCAGACGCTGCAGGTTCCTGGTGGGAGAAGGGAGGGCAGCTGACTCACACAGGCCAAGGCCAGAGGACTGTTCTACTGTGCTGGGAACAACTGCTTGGGGCAGGGGTGTGGGCAGCGTGGTCCCCCAACTGGCAGCAGGTGTGGGGGGTGACCCAGGCAGCGGGGTGGCAGACAGGTGAGGGACTTCTGGGAGACACCCGCTCCTTGAGGCCAGGCTGTGTCCAGGTCCTCCTGGTGAGAACTGAGGTGCATATGAACTCCAGGTCCAAGTCCCACAGAGACCCTTGGGGACAAGGAACAGAGAGCCTGGATCCTTCCTTTCCAGGACTGGGTGAGGATGCAGACGGAGCCAAGGCTGGCCGGGAACAGCTCAACATGGAAGTGAAAGGTCAAGCCATCAGGGGGAGGGGTATAGAAGATAGAGAAGGTTTGGGGTACATGGGAGGCACCGATGTAGATACAGGGTATAGGGTTCGGAATTTTAAAAGGATTTATTAAGTAAGGCTTGTGGGCTTTGAAAAACTCATGTGTGCAGATAACGAGGTTTCTAATGCTGTTAAAATCAAACCTGTAGGATGGTGACACAGTGAAGAGACAGCAGTGAGAACAGTCGGAACCCACCGAGGGCTTCCTCCATGCCAGCCCCTGTCCTAAACACTGCATGGACTTCCTCGATTAATCCTCAGCAAGCCAGGGACGGGTGGCACTACATGGTCACCACCCCTCATCCACAATAAGGGAACTCCAAAGAGTTCTGAAAAATTAGATTTTTTTTTTAAGTTTAGAGCAAGCTCATTTGGTGCCAAGTCCTGACCTGAACTGATAGGAAGGTATTTATTAATAGCCTATTCACCCCACTTAGAGGGAGCAGTCATACATTTTGCTGCAGCAATATTAGTGTGATTCACTATGGGATGTTGCCCCAGACTCCACTGAGGATGTCACATCACAGCCAGCAGGTATCTATGTGCTGTTTCTCAAATTTGAAAACTTCTGGATTTCAAAATACCTCTGACCCCAAGGGTTTCAGCTGTATTATTATTTCCCTTTTGCAAGTGAGGAAACTGAGGCTCAGAGAGGGTCATCTGTGTAACTGGGATTAAGAGCACGTAAGGTGCTCAGCATGGTGCCTTGGATACTGTACACACTCAATAAGCATTACCGTTAGCATCGTGCAGACAGTGCAGAGTAGAGGGGAGTGGTGGGTGTGGCCCAGAAGTGATGCCTGGGAGTGTGGGGTATGGGTCAGGATTAGGGTCAGCCTCCAGGTCTGGGATAAAGGGAGGAGTCTGGCTCTGCTGCCCAGGCCCTGGGCTGGCGGGCTGGGTGGGGCCGTGGCTGGGGGCAACAACAAGGTTAGTTCCAACACTCAGGTTGTCTGCCTGTTCCTAGGCTTGGCTCTAGGGTGCCCAGGGGACTTTGAGCTTCTCCAAAAACATTCTTCCCAAAAGTTGGGCAGCCCGCCCACCTCCTCCCCACCATGGCCCAGGCCTGGGGCTGAGTCCACCACGGCCCCTACAGCTGGGCAGGAAGGTCTGAACATCACAGTCTGGTCCCCACAGTGGCTACAGCTGCCCAGGGCACGGCTCCAGGCATCTGGGCTGGAGTGAGCTCACCCCATCAAAATCCAGAGACAGCCCAGGCACAGGAGACAAATGAGCCTCTGCCTGCCCACCTGCCTCCTCCCAGCATCTGCTTCAGTGCCCCTTCCCCTGTCCCCAGTGGAGGAATCAGCAGGTGGTGTGATCCACGGTCAGCAAATCTCCAGGGAGGGATACGAACTCAGACAAGTTCTCCCTCTCACTCTGCTATGATGCAGGCTTCCAGGTCACTCCACACAAGAGCTCCCCACTCTGCTACGAACCAGGCCCCAGATACAAGGTCAAGTTGCCCTGCCCCACGCCCGGGCCGCCCATGGCCTTGTCCATGGGCATCAGACAGCAAGGGGGAAGGAATCTGTTGGGGCAGCAGTTTGTTGTGCAAACTGCCAGGGGTGGGTGAGCCTGACACAAAGGCCAAAAGGCCTTTAATCCCCTGGCAGGCTAAGAGGGGCGCCGGCCCGGAAAGGAGGTGGCCACAGCCTCCTCTGGCATGCCTGCACTGCCCGTGCCACCTGGGAGGTCTGCCAGCTTCCCACGTTCGACTCCCAAGGCAGCAGGACCTTCTCCAGCCAGTTGGCCAGGAAGAACAATGATCTAAGGAGACTGGCCACAGTGCGTCAGGTGCTCACTGCGTGGAGGTGCTCAGATAAGGTCCTTACAAGACTTATCACAGCCCCATAAGGTAGATACTGATGGCTCCCCCATTTTACAGATGAGGAAAGAGGCTTAGAGAAGTGAGTCACCTTCTCAAGGTCACACAGTTAAGGCACTGGGAATCCAGTTGGAAAACAGGGTCCCCTCTCCTGTAACTGTTGGCTTGGAGGCATAGCAGCCAGCAGGATCCTGCTTCTGACCCCAAGGCCTGGGACCTGGAAAGGCTGCATTCCAGCCAGGGCCCTGCAGGAGCACTAAGGGCTGATCAGGGCCTTCAACAGAGACCAAGGAAGTGGGAAGCTGGGGTCTGGGGCTTATTGTTCCAGCTCTGCCCAGAACTCACCATGTGGCCTTGGATAAGCCCCTGGACACCGTTCCCTTTAAGCAAACTGTACTGAGCCCCTCCTATATGCGGTAGGCTTCCATACCAGCCATCTCTGCTGATAGGAACAAAAGCACAAGGAGGGCAGTGATTTTCACTTGTTTTGATCATTGCTGCATCTTTGGAACAGAAAACACATACTAAGCACTCAATTAATATCTGTTGATAAATTAACAGACTGAATGAACTTGCCCAACAAGCCTGATGTAGGAATTAGCCCCTCTGACAGGAGAAGAAAGCAAAGTTCAGAAAATAAGGACTTGCCCAAGATCACACAGCTAGAAACTGCCAGAATTATCTCTGGGCCTCAGTTCTCCATTGATAAAACCAAGGCCACAATACCTCACTCCAAGGGAAGGAGGGGACTGCATCACACAATCCCTGAAATCCATCCTAAGACACTCTGCCCATGAATAATGATCCCTCCAGGCCCCAGTCCCTTAGTGATAAAATGGGTACAAAACCTGTGTTGTGTCTGCCTCCTTCCTGGAGCTGTCGGGAGAGACAAGTGGGAAGCATGGCTGAAGAACTCTGAATCTGTCTGGCCCTCTCCCAGGTAGGCCTGGTACAGTCTCTGCTTTGATGGCACCTATAATGTCACTGGGATGTGCACCAAACTAGGCTGTGCCCACCATGGCCAAGCAAAAGCACTTTACCCCAAGTCTCTGAGAGATGCGGCCAGTGGGGCAGGGGGCAGACTGCTCAGACAACCTGATTCCAGGCTGCCTTGGCCACTTTCTAGCTGGGTGGCCTTAGCTTCCTCATCTGTAAAAGATGGATAATAAATCAGACCTGCCCCAAAAGTTGCAATTCAAGTCACTCTGACCTTTATTTATTGAGTACCTACTATGTGCTAGGCTCTGGGGATAAAACTGGGAAGTAGACAGACACAGAGCTCTGTGTTCCTAGAGGAGCCAGACCATTAAACTGAATGATCAAGCAGTATGGGAAGTTCTGCAGAGAACGGGGGCTGGGGGAGCCCAGAAGAGGGTCCCCTCATGCAGTGGGCAGGGTGGGAGTTTGGAGAAGGTTTCCCAGGACAAATGACAGTTCAGCTGGGTCTGAGAGATGATTTCACCTACATGGGATGGAGAAGGGGGAGAGAGGGTGCACCAGGCAGAAGGAAGGGCATGCTGTGGGACCCAGAGGTGGGAGAGCACAGAGCACAGCCGAGAGACAGGCAGAAGTTTGGTGGGGTGGGACGTGGTGTGCGGGGGGCAAAGGATCAATGTGGACCAGCCCTGAAGGGGCTTTTCCACTTAAAGAGCAGTGCCTGTTGGTTGTGCTCATCATGGTGTTAGTCACAGAGCCCAATTCTCCCAGTCCCTGTAGGGTCCCCATACTCTCCTCCTGCTCCACAGACACCCCAAGAATGAGCCTCCCCTGGCGCTGAGTGCCTGCCTGCCAGCTTATAGGGAGGAAGCAGGAAGCTACCAGGAAATGCCCCTCCACCCCCCCGCCCTTGCCCCACCGTGTGCCAGGTGCCACCAAGGTGGTGGACGGTGGTGAGTTGGACAGCTTCTGGGCTGGCTGCCCAGTAACAAGGTCCCTGGGGGTGAACATTATCCACCAAGCTCTGCTGGTGCCAGCAGCGCCTGCAGTGGTCATAAGCCTGCCTCCTGCCCGTAACTGAACCTGGTTCTCAGATTCTCTGGCTCCCAAATGGCCCTGCTGCTGCAGAGTGCTGGCATGTCAGTGGCCTTCCAGGCCACACCAACCTCCTCAGGCCTGCCCATGCCCGGCGGGGTCACTGCCCACAGATTTCATGAATGAAACCCCTAGCATGCTGCCAGGCATATGGGAGGATGTGGGGAATGTTTCACAAATTTTTGATGAAATGAGATCCCACTTATAACAATGACCGCTTCCTGAACTTACCAGGTTAGGCCTTTCTATTGTTCTCAATTCACCAAAAGATTAGAAGAAAGCCCTTACCGTGGCCAACCAGGTCCTGGGTGACCAATCTCACACATGCCCACACATGCTTCTCCAACCTCATCTCCTGCTGTGCTCTCCCACTTCCTGCCATATTTATCTCAATAATTCTCAAACACACCAAACCACCACAGGGCCTTTTCACTTGTTGTGTCTCCTGCCTGAGATGCTGTCCCAAGATATGCTATTCTGTTCAAATGTCACTTTTACAAAGAACCACCCTGACCACATCCTAAGCCCAGAAACTATTAGAGTCATAGTTCTGTCACTTCCCTTACCCTGCTTCATAGCACCTCCCTGCCTACATCCTACCTTATATTTACATGTTTATCTGTATATCATCTGTTTCTCCCATGGGAACATCAGCACCACAAAGGCCGGGACTGGGTCCACTTTGCTCACTGCTGTAACCCCAGCATCTAAAAGTACCTGGCAATAGATGCTCAATAATATTTGTTAAACTCATTAATGGGTGCGGTTTACAAAAGAAGAGATGGAGTCTCAGAAAGGTGACTTGCCCATAGTCACGGAGTCGGAGGATCCAAGACTTGAAGTCAGACCCCTGGCTCCAAACTCTGTACTCCCTTAGCCTTCCTCCTGCCATCTCTGACGCCTGGGGCTTTCCAGCTAGGAGGCTCACCTCAGGGGGGCGAGAAGCTGCCCTGGCACTGAGCAGCGAGACCTGCTTGCGGCCTCAGGAGTGGGCGGGGGTCTCAGAGGCAAGCAAGACCAGTAGTTCTAGCTCCAGGGCCTTGCGCAAGGCCGCCAGGCCGCCAGGCCTCGGCGACTCCATTCCCGCTTGCTCCCGTGGGCATCAGCAACAGGAAAAAACAGGCTGGAATGGCAACAGCTGCAGCCAAGGAGGCCAGCTCCCCTGCCTCCTAGGGCCTTCTGGTCTGCTTCCTGGAGGGGAAGAAGGGGCAGGCAGGGCTGAGCCCCTGGTGGAAGACAGGCCTGTGGGCACAGAGCTGGAAATAAGAGGAAGGGCCCCTTCCTCTTGAAGCGCCCTCTGCCCCCTCTCCTCATGACTAATGTCCGTTCCAGGTTGCAGTCACTCTGGACAGGAATAGGTATGCGGGAGGGTCCTGTAGACAAACACATCTGGGAAAGGCTGGTCACACAAAGCTGAGCTGGTTCTGTAAACCCTAAATGTCTTCAATACCATGATGAGGAAAGGGGCAGTGTTTCCCAAACTTGCTTAACTTGGGACCCTTTCTTCGTGCAGAGCTCATGGGACTGGGTTCCCCAGAACACATTTTGGGCACACCCACCTCAAATGTATGCCTTTCCCTCAGCTAGCTGCCAACTAGCTCTCCCTAAGCAAGGCTTTAGATGTAAGATATGACCCACCACCACAGGGGTTCTAGAAGGGGGTTCTTGAAGACAGAAAGGCCCCAAGGCCCCATGGAATAAAGAGCTGATGGAGGAAAACAGGCCAGGTGACAGGCTAATTGGTGGCAGGAGGGGTATGTTCTCTCCTCAGGGTGAAACCCTGTCAGAGTCTGAGAAAACCCAGACAGGAGCTGCCCTTTCCCCGCCTGTCCAACAGCCTGTAGCCTCAGAAGGAGAGTACTGTTGGGGGGGACAGAGCAGGTAGCCTGGGGCCTGGCCACTCCTGGTTCCCTAGGACCATGCAGAAGGTCTGAAGGAAAGGGAGGAAGTTGAGTGTTCAAGGGAGAGGTTAGCCACTCAGTGCAGAGAGGACTGGGGCCTGCTGGGGGCACAGGGAGGAAGGGAGGAGCTGGTGCTCTTCCAGGCAGCACAGTGGGCCACGGCAGGCTGAGAAGGGGCTTCCAGCTCACCCAGCTCTCTTGGGCAAGTCCCTTCCCCTCTCTGGGCCTCAGGCTCCCTCTGTAAGATGATGACGTAGGCCTAAATCACTGGTTTCTCTCTGTTCTCAGGAGCCTCAGTGTCACTTTAGAGACTGGGTGAGGGAGTGGAAGTAGGGGTGGAGGGGCACCTTCCCCCAAATTCTTGATTCGGTAAAAACAAATCCTTTTTCCATTTTATATTATAACCTCCTACATATGTCTAGTTCAGCTCCTAGCTAGCTGTGAGCAAGTCACTTTACCTTTCTATGCCTCTGTTTCCTCATCTGTAAAATGGGCATGATCATTCATATTAAAAGTATCTACCTCATAGGGTTGTTGTGAGGATTAAATAAAAATGTAAAATACTACAAACAGCACTAGCATATGATGACTGCCCTGTTTGCTGTTATTTATCAAAATATTACAGTTTTTAAGCAAAATACTATTATTTTGATTGAAGTAAGGGTTTCATTGCTTAGTAAGTTTGAAAGCTCTCACCTTAGATGATCCCAAAGGCTCCTTCTGATTTTGACATTTTAGGACATTGAAATCCTGAAACGTTAGGATTCTAAAATCCTAGGCTCTGACTCCTGCCACCCAAGAAGGCAGGGCTACCCAAGAGAATTCCAAAGCTGGAACCAAGCCATAAGGAGCAGACCGCAGGGAGCTGCTCAGCAAAGGGTAGTCAACTTCATCACCATCATCATTTATGTTTATACCTCCCCCACCAGCTTGTTCCAGTAAGGCTCAAAGCAACTTACAAAGATGTACACCTAATGAAATGAAACTAACATATGTAAGAAAACCTTAGGTAAGGACAAGAGACAGAGTCTGGAGTGAGGCGACTAGACAGAAAGCATGTGCCGATTTCTGGAGGTCTGGGAAAGTAACAACTCATTTGGCTCTGAGCTTTCCAGTGGCCAAGGGGAGGAAGGAAACCTGACCAGTGTTTGAATTCTGTGTCCCATGAGGTAAAAACAAACCTGCTGCTGAGAGAAGCACAACTATTCTTGATGCTGAGAGTGAGGAATGTCCCAAGGCTAAAGGCCCTTGCCAGGGGCGCCACCCATCCCCTTGGAGCCCAGTGACCATGACCCTTTGAGGCTGAAGTCAGGTGCAAAGGCTACAGGGATCAATGATCCGGGAACACCCTCAGCATCCTTGGTCTGGACAGCATTCCCAAGCCTGAACACAGCCAATGCCCAAAATAGCCAGAGCAGGACAGGGCACCAGGAGGCCCTAAGCAGGGCCCTGGGGAGGCCCACCCGCAGTGGGAGGCTCCGTGGGCCACTGCACACACATCCCTGGCACACACAGGAGCACCTTCACTCAGGCACACGGCTCCATGGGAGGCCCCCCCACCAGGCTCCCCCCTCAGCACGTTGCTCACGCAGAGCTCAGCAGCTGCTCCACCCTTCCCACCAAGGCGGGCCTTCCTGCAGGAGCCAAATGGAAAAGTCTTCACAGAAACCCCACACATACCAAATAGGGAAGTGCCCAAAGACCTCTTCCTGCTTCTCACCTCTAGGAGCAGCCTCCCTCAGGATCCTCCTAGTTCCCCAGCTGCAAGCCAAGACAATGGGGGCTATTCTGGGCTGCATGTGGTATTTAAAGCTCTGGCTGGGCCTCATCCCTGGAAAACAAGAGGCCTTGACCTCGGCAAAACCTTCCTGATACTGTTGCTGCCCAGACTGTGTACCGACCAACCTCTCCTGCCAGGCTAGGAGGGTTGGTTGCAACAGAAGTGCCTCCTCCTCCAGGAAGCCCTCAGGGCCCCTGCCCAAGACCCTCAGAAGAACAGGGTCCTGGCCCCTGCTCTGCCACTGATCTGCTCAGCCCCAGTTTTCTCATCTGCAAAATGTGGATAATAATACCAGTGTGTAAAAGTGCTTGGAGGCTTCTGTGGTTAAGAGGAAGTCTTGTCTCCCCAGTCATCATGTGGGACAGAATGTAAGCAAAGATGGGAATTTTGTGTTCTGTCACTGCTCTTTTTCTAGCACCAGGCACACAGTAGGTGCCAAATAAATATCTGATTGATACAAATATCTGTGGAATGTGTCTGTAACTCCCCATTGAACCACCCACAGTGCTTAGTACACAGTGGCTAATACTCTTTGATGATAATATTGCCAGAGCTCATTTGGGGTACAGAGAACATGCCAGGCACTATGCTAAGCACTTCACATTCATTATCTCATTTAATTCGCTCAACAATTCTAAGAGGTAGGTGCTGTTATTTTACAAGTAAGAAAATGGGAGTTCTACTCCAAGTGGTTAGAGAGTTTGCTTGGGTTCTTAAATTACTAAGTGGCCAAGCTGGGAGTCAAACCTAGGGACCCCGAAGCCTCTATCATCCTGCACAAACACACCCTAAAGAAAGGCTACAGCGCGAACACTGAGCTGGAAGCCAGGAGCTGGGAGCCTGAATTCAGTCACTCAGTAGCTTTGTGACTTCAAACAAGTTACTTGGCCTCTTTGGATCTGTCTTCTCTTCCATAGGAACAGGGACATTAATTCTTACTTCTTCATGTCATTAGTAGGGTCAGAGGAACTAAGGGATGTGACCCTGTCCCCATATTAGCCCCAACCCCTCCCCAGGGGAAGCAGCTATGAAGGACGGTGGGAAGATGCCCTGGAGAGGAGGGGCCTACCCAGTGCTGGCTCTGGAACAAAGCTCAGCAGTTGCTGACAACAGCTGGTAAGAGTTCTGGGCCTGGCCCAAGCAGCGGGAGAACAGGCAGGCTGAAAAGTCACCTCTGGCCCTCCTCTGTCACCCTTCCCTGCCGACAGCTGCTGGGGCCTCAGGGCCAAGGGCTCCACAGCAGGAGGGGGTTGGGAACAGGCTGGCTGGGGTCATCTCAGTCTGCATGCTGCCAGCTGCTCAAATCCAGGGTGCCTGACTCCACTGGGCCCCCTGGCCAAGACACAGGCCTCACTGCCCCACCCTGCAGCCATTTACCCAGTTCCTGGGAAAGTCTGGGGTGAGGGTGGAGGGACTGGAGCAAAGGTCTGCAGGCCGAACATGCCTTGTCTGGAGCCTGGGCTGCCCCAAAGACCCCAAGGTGGGGCAGTAGATGGGCAGGGCTGAGTGCAAACAGGGTCCTGGGAGAGGCCTTGTGTTTTTCCTGGCTAATGGCAGGGGTTGCAGCCCCACCACAGCCCCTTCTCAGCCCTCTCAGCTCCACTCCCAGCTGAGGGCCAATCCTTTCAGTCCATTCCAGCCCACGTAGCTCTCGCGCCTCTGAACTCTTGCATACCCATAATTATGACTGACCATATTTTCTAAAGCAAACACAGAGGAACAGTTCAACAAAGGATTCCCGGGCCACTTCCGGGCATCAGAGGCAGCTTGGGAGATGTTTAGATGCACAAGTATTCAAATTCTGGGGCATGTTAATAGATTTGTTCACTACTTTTATTTTATTAATAAATCAAAGCCATCCTAGGACAGGTGTGGCAGCCACGTGCCACCCCACATCACTTGGCACTGACTGGACACACTCTAGCCTGGCAACTTCCTAGCTCTGTAGACCTGGGCAAATCACTTGACCTCTCTAGGCCTGTTTCCTCATCTGTAAAATGGGAATAAAAACGGCCACCTCACAAGGTTGCAGAGAAACCTGCCTATAGAGGCTCCAAAGGCTTCCTGGCTGTCAAGCTGGGAGGGGTCACCTAGCCCAACACCCTCACTTACAGAAAGGGAAACCGAGGCCCAGAGAAAGTAAGGATATCAAGGTGGACCAACCAGTGTTGGAGAGCCTGAGTTCAAATCCCATCTGTGACACTGCCCACTGGGAGACTTCATCTCCGAGCTTCATTTTAGTGACTCCCCACCAAGTGTTGTTATAAGGAGAAGCTGGCTCATGTATGTAGAGTACTTAGAACAGTGCCAGGTACCAGAGGGGACAGGACAGCTCTAAGAAAAGAGGAAGCCTCCAAAGCTGATGGCAGAGGCAGACTTGGGACCCAGGTGTCCGGGCTCCTAACTTGGTGTCTTTTTCCTTTTCCTTCCACGATGTCACCTTCTTTCCCTCCTTCCCCAAGGCTGGGCCCAGGGCCACACAGACAAGGCCTCTGGGAGGGTGGCATTAGGCTGGGTCTTTGTCAGGGGCCCCAGTCTCAACCTCTGGGACATATTGCTGGTCCCTCTGACGGGTCCTAAGCTCCAAGCAGACAGGCCCAGCTGAGGAAATGGCAGGAAGGTCTGGCAAGTGAGGGGTGCATGTACTTGGCAGGGAGGCCTCAACCTCCCCGGGACTTGGGTTACCGGAAATGGTAAATCTCCTGCTGCCTGCTGCCTGCCACCTCTGACCAGGAATGCCTGCTGCCTGAGGGAACATCCTGTCCACTTGGCTTCAGACAGCCCAGGGACAGCTCTGGACCTGGGCCCCCCCTGTGCTCGCCACCCCACCCATGGGGTCTCAGGTTGGCCTCTGGAGCTCCCCAGCCAAAGGATACCTGTCATTCTGGGGCAGTGGGAGCAGTTGTAACTGACCAGTCATAGGAGGAAAAGAGAGGGCTCCTGGGGTACCCCAAAAAGATTGAGAGCCATCCTAAATGTGATCCATTCAATTATATTAAATGTGGATTCTGAGCCCCAGCTGGGCGAGGGCTCTGATCTCGGTAACCCAACTAAGAAGGTGGCACAGTGTGAACTCTGGGGTAGGATTAACCTTGTTGGAAACCTGGCTCTGCCACTTCCCAGTTGGATGGCTTTGGGCAAATCACTGTAGCACCTCCCACCCCTCACCTCTGACATGGAACTGACAAAGCAGTCAGGACTCTGTGAAATTCGCCGGGCTGAGAGGTGAGTCACTTAAGCACAGGGCCTGGTGCATAGCAAGGGTCCAGCCAACAGTGGCTATCAGGTGTTGGGAAGTATTGGGAAAATACCAATAATTATTACGTGAGCAGGAATTATGAGCCATGCATGTGTTCTTTGTGGAGCTTTTGTGGAACTGACATTCTACTTGTCAGCTGCTCCATCAACTAGTACTTGTCATATGGTGAGAGAGCTAAAAAAATATAGCAGGGTGAGACAGGCAGGGTGTGGCTTGCTGTTTTACACTGGTCATTAGGGAAGGTGACAGGCCTGAAGGAAGCTGGTGCTACATAGAGGATGAGCACTCTGGGCACAGGGAACAGCAGCTGTGAAGGCCCCAAGGCAGGAGTATCCTTGGAATGTTCTGGAAATAGCCAGGAGGCCAGGTATCTAACTTTCTGCAGCTGCCCTGGGAGAGAGGTATAATTATCCCCATTCCCCAGATGAGGCGCGTGAGCCTCAGGGAGGCTTCCCCAAGGTCATGGAAGAAATAAGTGGCAGGGCCAGATTCCAACTCTCCTTCTCAGCAAAGTGCCCAGGGGCTATTGTCCTCAGAGCGCCCACGGGAAGGGACAGGATGGGAGAAAAGCTTGTAAGGTGTTCCAGTCGCAGCTCTGATTCCTCCAGACTGGCTGTGCGATCTCAGACATTAGATTTCCTTGCTGGGCCTCAATATCCTCAGCACTCAGGGACAAGCGATGCCAGCTGGGGAGAGGGGAGGGTACAAGAAGGGGGAAGGCAGAGTATGATGCTGGAGGTGACCTGGAGCTTCTCTGGCGCCTCGGACCCAAAGCTCCTTCCCAGACAGGTGCGAATGCCGCGCGCAGAACCTGCCAAACTGAACCACTCACAGTGACCTCCTGCCCGGCCCCACGACATGGCACCCTGCCTACACCTGTCTGAGTCTTGCCCCTACCTAGCACCCAGGGCCCGGCCACAGCTGGGAATCTGTCTGCACTTCAATTCCAGGTGTCATACGTGCCCCTCACCCCTAGGACCGCACCCAGGGACAGCTCCTGGTGTCCTGACAAGGCAGAGGCCCATGACTGGCCTTTGTAACCAAAGGTGCCAAAGCAGGCCAGCCCTTGCGGGCACCCAGCCAGACCCTGAGGCCAGGCCAAGTGCAAACGACATGCTTGGCGCCCAGATACAGGCGCGTTAGAGTGGGCAGGCTGCCCACTGCACCCGTCACAACAAACCATCATCTCAGCCCTGCCTAGAGGGGCCCAGGCAGCCAGCACCCCTGCTGGGAGCCTCCTCCCCCCACTCCCCCCACCCCCACCAGCCACAGGGATGGGCAGTGGGAATCTCAGAGGCTGGACACGGAGATTTCAGATTCCAGATGCCAGCAGCTGAACAGGGAGATAAGCAGAGACAGGTTGAGGGGAGTGGGTGGGAAATGAATGGGGGAAGTGTGGGCTGGATGCAGCCAAGTCATGGACTTTTTAACATTACAGGTGGAGTCAGGCAAGGGGAGAGGGAGACTTCCCCAGCTGCTGAGCAGAAAGCAGAGATGGCACAGTACTGCAGGAGGCGCAACCCTGTCCGCCCCATCGAGGCCCAGGGGTCTCTCAGGCCTCCACAGCCTGGGGGTTCCAAACTGGGAGAGAGAGCCAGTAATGACAACAGTCACTCCTTACTGAGTGCACACGGCACTTCATGGGCACCCATGCCAACTAACAGACCTTTCCGCAGTAATAGCAAAGTTCTGTATCTACTTGTCCAATAAGGTAGCCACTAACCACCTGTGTCTCCAAGCATTTGAAATGTGGCTAGTGCAACTGGGAAACTGAAGTTTTAAATTAGATTATATTTAACTAAATCTTAAATTTAAATAGTCCCATTGGCTACAGTGCCTATCATAATGGACAGCGCAGACCCCACCATCACCAATCCTTAAACCAAACTGGAGGTACAGCCATCCGCATTTCACAAAGGAGGCAAGGGAGGCTTGCCCCAGACCATACAGCTAGTAAACCACGGAGACAAATCGGAACCCAGACCTCGCCCCTCCACTGTGCTCCCCACCCAGGGTTATTGTCAACGCTGGAAAAAACTAACGGAAATGGCACATGTGTGGGTGATAAGGCTGCCCAGTTAATCAAGACATCAAGTCTCTTGCTTTTGGCCTGAATTCTGTCAGCTACACCGGTTATCACAGGCTGCCCAGAAGCTCAGACAGGCCATTTATAAAAGGCTTTGATTTCTTGACACAAAGAAAAGGCAGAATGACGGTGAAATAATCCCAGCTGGTTGAGGAGCTCAGTCTTCGAAAACACTGGGACTCCTCAGTGACAAAAAAATCTAGGCTTGGCCTTCCCCACCTCATCACCCCAGACCCCACGCAGCCCCCCATGGCTCCTGATAACTGGACAACACTCACGCCCACAGGGCACATTTTCCTGCCTCTAGGCCTTTATGCATACTATTCCCTTCTCCTAGAATGTTGTTCTGTTCCTATGTCTCCCAATCTAACCCACCCATCCATCCTCCAGGCACAGCTCTGTTACCACCTCCACTCTGAAGTCTTCTTGGACACCCCACAAAGATATCTTTCTCCACCACATAGCCATAGGACTTAATTTCTACCTCTTAGAAGAGTAGAGATTTGGTCTTAATTTAGCCATTTGAGTAATTGTCTCTACTCTCATGCTGAACCAAAGTTCCTTGGGGACAAACACCAGGTTGGGTTTTTTCCATCTTTTAAAATATATATTTTAACTTTCAGACATTTCCAAATGCTGAGTAGCAGCTAGTGAATAATTAACATATATTTACTAAATTGAACTGAATTATAATAGTGGCTTAGAAGTTTGGGGACTCGATTTCTTATGGCTCTGCCTCAATCTCCTTTGATCCTGACAAGAGATCCCTTCCCTGCTCTGGACCTCCATTTGTACATCTGTAAAATGGGGGCAGTGATAGTACCTGCCTTGTTGGGAGATTATTCATACTTACTACACATATTTAACAAAGACAATGTGCCAGGCACTTGACAAATGTTATCTTCATGACAACCCCATGAGATAGGTATTATGACAATCCCCATTTTAAAGAAGAGGAACTGGCAGTGAAATTAAATAGATAAAAGAGATGATGCAAGTCAAATGCTTAACACAGTGTGTGGCACATGGTAAGTGCTAAATAAATTGTAGTAACATTTCTTTTTCTGTATAATGAAGAGTCGACAGGATTGGAAGCAATTTAGGATGCTTCCCCAGGGCGGAGCATATAGTAAGTGCTCTCAAAATATCTGCTGATAGACTGACTCAGTCCCAGTGGAACCGGCGATAAACAAGGTGACTCTAACTAAACCCAGGGTAGTCCCTGCTCTGACTCCTCCTCCCCACTCTGACCTGCCTGGGCAGGGGCCACTGTCTGCACCACAGGCCACATCGATAGAGAACTGGTGCCCTCATCTTTCTCCAACGACAGGAAGTATGGAATGACTTGGGGGCCAACCTCCATCCAGCTGTGCTGATCCCATGGGTGAATGGAGAGAACAGAGTCTGATAAAGTCTTCAAGGCAGGGACACTCCTGACCTTCACTAGCCCTGCTAGGAGCTTCTACGCTCCATTCCTCTCCCCAGCCTCAGTCAGACCAAAAGACAGGAAGAAGGGGCAGAATTTGGGAAGAGAATGAACATGGATGGGCTGTCTATGCTGGCCATCTCACCAGGCCTCAGTTCTCACAATCATCAAATGATGATAATTCCTACATCACAGGGGTGGTTTTCAAGATAAAATGAGACAAAGTAGAGCTTCTCCAGCTTTAGCAGGCACAGGATCTCCTGGGGATCTCGTTAGAGTACACATTCTGATTCTGTAGGTCTGGGTGGGAACTGAGACTCCTCATTTCTTACAAGCTCCCAGGTGAGGCCCCAGCTGCTGGCGCGTGGAAAACCCCTGGAGTTAGAACAGCGCCTTGAACACAGTAGGCCTCAATGGAAGTCAGTTATGCTTTTTCTTCTAGAGATTTAATCCTTAAGAAACATCCCTAGGGGTTTGGAACCGTTATTTCACCACTGATAATACTGAGGTCCAATGAAGTTGAGTGACTTGCACAACCACAGACTAGCAAAAGGCAAAGGCAGGATTCAAGGCCAAGTCCGCAGATCCATCCTTTCTGTGCATCACACCACCCCGAGCCCCACCCGCCTCCAGCGCCAGAGGCACAAAGCTGAGGACAGGTGGGCCCTGCCCCTCAGCTGCATTGCCAGCCCCTACTGGGCCAGCCAGACCTCTGGGCACTAGCCCAGGCTCCCCCCAGGCCTTGGGCCATCACCCCATCTCCCGCAGCAGCAGCTTCCAGCTGCCTCCTCCTCCATCACCTTATAAAGCAGCCTGAGCTGCTGGCTTCCAAGTTGCAGTTTAATTTTATATGGAGTGAACTATCCTCTCCTCTGCAGCCTCAGCCCCACTGCTTCACACATTCCTTCTGCAGCAACATTACCTAATTTAACCATGGCCCCTGCTCTCCAGGGCTCTCAAAATAGCAGCTACCAGTGGGGGAAATGCCCTAATGTTATCAAAATAAGCAATTCTCCTGCCTCCCCCACCCTTGGTTTGGACCAACCTCAGGACCCAGTGTGGGAGGAACCAGGGCTGGGAGGATGGAGATGGGCCTGGGGTAGACCCAGAGATGCTGCCAAAGCCCTGTTCTCTCTACCCTTCCCACCCTCTCATATATGCCCTCTTCATACGTGTTCCTGGGATCTCCCCATACCCCTATCTTCCCCCAAATCATCCCATGGGCCACTGTTGCCCTGGTTACCCAAGACTAGGATTCAACTTTCATTTTCTCCTAATAACAAAAACTACAATAGTAATAATTGCTACCATTCGCCAGGTACTAATTATGAATGAAACACCTCCTACACCTTGGCTCGCTGACACCTGCAAAGTAGAGATTAGTATTTAGTATTCTCTTATTTCAGATGAGGAAATGGGTGCTCAGAAAAGTGAAGGGACTTGTCCATGGCCACATAGCTCAGAAGTGGCAAAGCTGGTGTTAGAAGCCAAACCCAGCTGCCCCAAAGTCCTAACCATCATACCACCTTCTAGCTGGAGCTCTTCTGCAGGGCCTGAACTTGGGAGAGGAGGAACTCAAGGGTTTGTATGTGCTAGAAGGGGCTAGTCACCTGGTGTTTATTATAGTGTCTGCTTCCATGGCTGGTGCCAAACCCAGGGACCTGTTATACCCTAGCTCACATCTCACCCAGGTCCTATGGGCCCCAAGTCTGTCCCCAGGGCCCCAGGGGTTCAGGCTGTCTCTCAATCTGTGACTCTAAGGCCTTATTCCCCAAAACCCCATCCCTTGGGCCCAAGAACAGGGCTGCTACATTACAGCAGGGAACACTCAGGCCACTGACATACCTTGGGTGCAACCAGTGGTTAAGGAGCTGGGAGGGTGGCCCTTCCCCTCCCCTGCCACCTAGAATAATCATTAACTGGAACAGAGCAGTGCTGAGAGCCATGGCAGAAGCCCAGGCTGTGGCATCCCCAGGGCCAGCTCCAGGCCCCACCCCAGCTATGGTATTTGGGGCCACCTTCCCAGGCACACAGCTGGGCTGCTGAGGCCCTGGTATGGGAGGGGGTGGCTTGGACCACCTGGCTGGGAAGTCCCAGTCTGGTGTCACTAGGGCAGGTGGCCCTGCAGATGCCTGGAGTGCACTTGCAGAGCTCTAGGCCCTCCTCCCTCACAATCCAGCCTACCCTGCTCCCTCCCAACATTATGGAGACCCAAAAGTGAAGGGTGTTGAGAATGGATGACTCCAGAGAATGGATGACCCTGAGGCTTGGGGCCTTCTTAAAGTGGGGAGGAATAGGCAGAACAAAACCAAACCCCCAGGTTTACTCAGGATCAAGTACCAGGTTTGAAGGGGGACAAAGAAAATCTCAAAATAATAGTTCCTGTTATTTATCAACTAACTGTCTCTTTTGGCTATAGGACATTTACATGATCTCTAAATGTTCACCAAAGCCCTGCAAAGAAGGTACTATCAGTCCCAGTTAACAGATAAGGCCCAAAGAGTTTAAGTCACCAGCCCAGGGTCACATAGCAATAAATGACAGAGCTAGGACAGGATTCAAGGCTGTGCTTCCTGCCCATGATACTATCCCAAAGTACAACCTGGAGAATTAACTGATGGGGGGCTAACAGGCCCCATAAAAGAGTCCTCTGAGCCCTGGTCAGAACCCCCAAGGATGAGAGAGCTATGGGGGTAGGAGTGGTAGGGAGGGTGCACCCCCGAGTCTGGATGTATTCAGTAAAGGTGGCCCCTGGGACTTAGAGCACTTGTCAAGGCAAGAGCTAGGCCTTCTGGGAGATGGGGGGGTAGGGTGGCAGGGGCACCTGAGGCCTGCATAAGGTGGAGGGTTGAAGGAAGATGGGTGGGACCTACAAGGCCTCTCCCCCTAGGAGGTCACCATCCTTCTGCTTAGGAATTCCCTTCAATTGCTCAGGTGAAACCAAGGTGAGGCCCTGGCTGGCTGAAAGCTTTGATCTTATCACACATTCCTGCCCCAGCCATCCCAGTCCATTTCCCCCAACCTGGGAGGTGGGAAACCAGGTCAATTTAACCCTTTCCTCTCGTTTCCTGAGATCAAATCCAGGCTTAAGCTGACTTCTCCTTCCTCCATCAAAGGGGGAAAGAGAAAGGAGGAAGGGAAGTGGAAAGCAGGGGCTTTAGGCCTACACCCCTCCTTTAACTCATTTGATGCTGCAGAACCCCAAACCTGAACTCTGTAGCCTGCTTCCACTTCTCCTAAATTAAAATAACCAGACTCAATATAAATAGTCCCTGCTATTTTCCACATTCATGAGCTCATCTGAGACTCAACAAAACTGGCCTGCTCTCCTCTTCACCCCTGTGGGTCTTCTCCCTTACCCTAGCCCAGGGGGAGCTAGCTGTCTCACCAGCATCCCTTTTTCCACAAGCTAATTTCCAGGGAAGTAGAATTTGTTACTAGAGTAACAAATGGTGGCTGAGACAAAGTTACACAGACTCGAGATATCTCCCAGAGGTCATGTGGCCCTGAAAACCTGCTCCAAAGTTCTTAGAAGCCCCTTTCTCGAATGCCACCTTCTTCCCTCTGCACCCCGCCCTTTATTGACTGGTCCACCAACCCAGCTTGTCTCCCCTATCAGACTATAAGCTCCTTCGGTCCCTGGTTAGTATTTATATCTAACATAGGGGCTGGCATGCAGCTGGCACCCCATAAATGTTTTTGCTGAATGAACGATCCCATTTTGCATTTGGGGAAACTCAAGTTCAGAGAAGTTGAAAGACTTGCCCTGGATCACAGAGGCAGGGCCACAAAGAGTATAGGAATCTGGTGACCCCAAGTCTAGTGCTCACTTGCTAAACAAACACTCACAAAGCCCCTGGATGTTAGCTCAGCAGCAGTTGCCCAAGGGACGCAGGAGTGAACAGACACAGGTACCCACTTAAGGAGTGATCCCAGGTCCATGGAGAAGACGGGCTAGGCTTCAAGGAGGCCTACAGAAGCAGGGAACCATCTCCTCCATCTGTTTCCCTGGCACTTGTGAGCTGGTAACATCAATGAAGGAAGACATGGGATTGGTAATATGGTAGGCTCAGCAAAGTGGTTACCTCCCCAGGCTCCAGAGAATGGATACCACTGAGTCTTTAGGGGAAGCTAACAGTTTTCTCCAAGAACTCAATGCCCCTTTCCTTTGAATTAGCAGGTGGCCAAAGAGCAAGAAAGGAGCCCATATTGGGAGTTGGAAAATCAAGGCCTGGGGTAGAGGGTCAGAAGGCAACCAAGTGGAGGCCCAGGCCTCAACCTCTTGCTTCCTGGTCTGGCCAGGTACAGGGCAGGGGCCGGGATGGATGTCACCACAGTTATCTTGGTGACTTCCTCTCATTTTTCCCTACTGTTAATGACTCCAGCAGCAGGCCAGGGCCTTCCTGCTCACACACCTGACACAATTCAAATCTAGGGACAATGGGGATGACTTCTGGACCACTGCTCCAGATGCCTTCCTCCTCCACCAGCCAAATCCTCCTTGCTCTTCAAGCCCCGCTTCCTCCAGAAAGTCTTTCCAAATAAACTCATGCCAAATGGATCTTTTCCTTCCCTGCCAATCTGTTATTGTCTGGATTTCAAACTGCAATGGGTACTTAACAGTTCCTGGACTCTTCCTCTCCAAGACCTAATGCTTCTGGAGAGTAAAGACCATGTCTCTACTTTCCCCCAAGAGGACTGACAAAGCTAGATTCAGCTCCCACCTTCCTCTGCACCTTGCTGTGTGATCTTGGGCAAATCATTGCTCTCCTCTGAGCTGTCTCATCTGGGAAACAGAGGTAAAATCCCAGCTACCCAGAAAAGTTGATAATGCAGATAAAACACTGAGCACAATGTCTGACACACAGCAGGTCCTCAGGCAATGAATGAATAAATAAATGAATGGACAGATGAATTCCCAACTCCTCCACTGCACAGGGAAGAGTGTAAACACTGCACATGTTCAAATGACAGTTTGGAGCTTGGTTGCAGATTCTGCCTCTCAGGTGGGCCAGGTGATTTTGTGTCTTGTATTTCACCCAAGCCTCCAATATTGTGGTGGGCACAAGGCTGCAAGCCCCCAGTACTGAGGTAGGCACAGGGCTGGTCCAGAGCAGGCCCCACTCAGCAAAAAGTCCCTGGACTCCAGGCTGCAAAACCTACAGGCTCCACAGGGAGCATGGGACCTGACTGAGAAGGACCCAGGGAGTCTCCTTCCCAGGGAAAACCTGATCCATCTCCCTGGGGAATGTTATCATCAAATTGAGATGGAAGCCAAGGGGCAAAAGGTACCCAAGTCTGCGAAGTAGGAGCTGGATAAGCCCATATGGCAGATATGCAGCTTGCTGTACCTTCTGCCAAAGCTGGCCTAGTCTGCCTCCTCTGTGCAGCCCGTCCTATGCCACCACCCCAGATTGTCCTCTCTCTCCACCCTACAAGCTGGACCTATTTAGGAAGGGACAGCAACTTTGGAGTCAGACAACCTGAGTTCCACTCCAAGCTGTGCCACATATTAGATGGACAGCTTAGGCCAGCCATGCCCTGCTCTGTGCTTCAGTTTTCCCCCCTGCAAAATGGAGATAACAATGCCAACCTCAAGAGATTGTTAGGATTATATGCAATAATGCCTGGACAGAGCCCCCTCAGAGCTTGGCTTAGGAGAAGGTGGGAGTTTTAATCAAGAGGAGATGTGATTTGCAACAACATGGATGGAGCTAGAGGGTATTATGCTCAGTGAAATAAGCCAAGCCGAAAAAGACAAGTATCAAATGATTTCACTCATATGTGGAGTATAAAACAAAGAAAAAAACTGAAGGAACAAAACAGCAGCAGACTCACAGAACCCAAGAACGGACTAATAGTTACCAAAGGGAAAGGGACTGGGGAAAATGGGTGGGAAGGGAGGGATAAGAGGGAAAAAGGGGCATTACGACTAGCAGATGTAATGTTGGGGGGGCACGGGGAGGGCAGTACAACTCAGAGAAGACAAGTAGTGATTCTATAGCATCTCACTACGCTGATGGACAGTGACTGTAATGGGGTTGGTGGGGCGGACCTGATGAAGGGGTAGTTTAATAATCGTAATATTGCACATGTAATTGTAAATTAATGATAATAAAATAAATTATATTAAAAAAAAAAAAAAGAACATAGCATTTAACATGAAAAAAAAAAAAAAAAAGAGGAGATGTGAGAGCTCACTGACTACTGGCTCATGATCTGGGTGGCTGTCATGAGGGGGGAGACCCTGGAGGTCCCAGGGCTGAGAAGAGACTGATCTGTTCTCAGGTAACTCCTTGGTCTCTGTTCCTCTGGCCCAAAGGTCACAGGAAGGCAAACAGCAGGAAAAGAGCTGTTAAGTGAAGGGGGCCACTGGGGCTAGGATTTATGAGACCAGAATTTCAATCCATCCAGCCCAGAGAGGGATCCAAGAAGAGGCATGATCCCAGTTCCCAACTATTTGAAAACTGGAACCTCCAAACAAGGAGCGGGATGAGTCAGCTGGGGTGAGCAAGGGAGGCCAGGACCGGGAAGTGGGGGCCAGAGCTGGCTCCTTGGAGACAAGCATGGGGAGGTGGGGAAAAGGGAGGTGGGGGTAGAGACCAGAGGTGGGCTGGGAAGGGGCCAGAGGCAGCTGGGAATTCCCAGCCCCACGCCAGGAGAAGCATCTGCTGGGTCACTCAAGGCTTCCTCTGAAGTCCTCCCCCTGCCCAGCCATGGGCTGCCTGCTCCTCCCCACAGAGTGGGACTGGGGAAAAGATGGGGAAAGATGCCAGATGTTAAAAAATGAAACACCTGGATGGGGCTGGTCCCCCACCCAGCAGCCCAAGCCCAAGGCACAGGATTGGGGAGAGGTCACCAGGCACTTGTGTGTCTCTTCCTCTTTAGTCCTGTTTCTCTGAAAGCTCACGGGGTCAGATTTAGAGTCACATAGCGCCACTAACTCTGGCCTGCTGCAGGTTCTCTCAGGGCTCCCTGGGCAAGGTCCTGCCTCCTCCAGTGTGGGCCTGAGGGAGGATGAGGCTGAGATGGGGTCCCAGGAAGCTCCCTCCACCATCCCCCTTAGGATGCATGAACATCCTTTCTGCACCCATGGGAGCCACTTGGCCACACCTCTTGTTGCTCAGAGCCCACCAACTGCACACATCTGGGAAGGGGACAATGAGTCCACAGGCTCCAGCCTTTCCCAGACCACACCCTGGGGTGTGCCCCCCTCCTTCTCCCCCTCCAGGAAGGAGCAGTCAGGGTGGAAGGGTGGACTCTGTCCTGCAGCTGCAGCCTCAGTGGGGGAAGCAGGGGGGAAGTGGTGGGGGTGGGGGTGGGGGTGCCGTGACAGATCAAATGCAGTTATATCCTGGGCTCTCAGACTGTGAAAGAGGAGAAGGAGCAGGGATGATCCGTTTACTTGGTCATTCACTCAACACGTCCAGAGCAGGGCCTGCCTGGGTCAACAGATGGAAGCAGTTTTGATCAGGAGAATATATGCCATGCTGGGCCCTGGGAACCCTCAAATACCACTCTGGCCTTGCCCTCAGCAGGAACAAGACTAACAGAGCAGCCACCGATTGTCAAACACTATCAGACACTCAGACACTGAGGGAGGCGCATCCACCTGGTCTCAATCTGGGAAACAGGCATCATGACCCCTATTTCTGACCAGGAGCTCAGAGAGATGAAGCAACTTGCCCAGGGTCACACAGCCAGTAGGGGCTGAGCCAAGACTTGAAGGCTGGGCCCTCTGAGCCTATACCTTTTTCTTGACTACAGTCCCCAGAGAAAGGACCCCAAGTCCAGAGAGGGCACAGACAAGTGGAAGATGGCAGAATGGGCCTCCTGACTTGTCCCACATGCTCCAGGTCTCAGCAGAGAGCAATGTCTGCGAAGGACAACGCTCCTGCATCGAATGGCCAGAAGCAAGCCCTTCCAAATCCTCTGAATGGAGCCTGGGCCTTCTTGGCCTGCTGGCTTCCCCAAGGATATTAATTTGTTTCCTCTGTAAATGTTCACCTACTGTCACCTAGTGCTGAACACAGTGCAATGAACAAAATTGAGTCCCCACCTTCACAGAGCTTCTATTCTAGATGAGGGAAGACAGTAAATTCTAAATACACACACAGATACAGGCTGTGGGCTAATAAGGGATCGGTGCCTGCGTCTCCCTAAATGTACACTCAGCAAGGCCCCTCCCCACACACCCCATGGGCTGATGCAGAGGCCCCAGCTTGGGCAGGGAGCGAGGGGCTTGCTGACTGCCCTCACTGTGAGTCAGTCCTGCACTGCCCCTACCCCCATGCCTTCCTCTCCATCGCCCGCCATTCATCTTCCTCCCGAGCCAGAACTCCGGGAGTTTTCCCTTCTCAGTCAGTGGCAGCTCCATCCTTCTGGATGCTCGTGCCGAAGATTATACAGACTTCCCTGACTGTTCTCTTTCTATCCCAATCCATCAGCAAATCCTGTCAGCCAAAGCCCTACCTTCAAAAATATATTCAGGATTCAACCATTTCTTCCCAGCTCCTTTGCCGTAGTCTGACCTCCCGTTGTCTCTGGCCTGGGTCATGGCCTCCTTATTTTTGCCCTTGACGCTCCATGTTCTCTTCACAGAATGGTAAGAGTGACTGCCCATCTCACTCAGGAGCAAATCAAAGTCCTTGCCACAGCCAAGCTCTGCCTGGTCTCCCCTTGCCAACTCTCTGGCCCCATCTACCCCGCCCCCCCTTACTCATGCTGCTCCAGCCACACAGGCCTCCCTGCTTTCCACAAATATGCCAGGCAACACCTCTGGGCCTTTGCATTAGCTGTTCCCTCTGTTTGGAGTGCTCCTTCCCTACATATTGGCAGGCTCCCTACATACCTACATAACCCTGTCTTCTTTCAGATACCTTCTGTTCAAAGGCTACCTTATCAGAGGCTTTTCCTGACCACCATCCCACCTCTTCACCCTCTATCCTCTTCTCTGCTTATTTTTTCTTCTGGGCACTTATCACCACCTAATATATTATATTTATTATCTATTGTCCTCCACTAGCTATGATGTAAGTTACATGAGAGCAGGGAATTTGACTATTTTGTTTTCTACCATAACCTCAGCACCTTGAATAAGGTCAGATACTTAGAAGATGTTCATAAACATTTGTTAAATGAATTTGAGTCTAACACACAGCTGTAGGGGACTTTAGTTTACAGAATAGTTAATCACATACATCATTGATCCACTCATTCATTCAACACACACTGCAAGCCCTTGTGCCCTAAAATCTCGAGTAACAGATAAACAGGGCACTCTCCTCCGTGCTTCAGGGAAAAGGCTCTGGTAGGTAGCCAGGAGCTGCTTCTAAGGACATCTCAGGTCTCAGGGATGCCACAAGGATGCTCTGAGTTCCCTGCAACCCTGGCACAAGCGGGCATCAGGGAAGGGAGGGAGGGTGGGTTCTGGGGGCAGCTGAGACTTCAAGGCCCACATTCCCAGGCCTCAAAGAGCTGCCTTGTTCCCAGGGCTCTCACGATGGTGTCCCTGGCCCAGCCACCCCCAGCAGCCACAAGCCACACCCCTCTCAAGGCCACTATTGACACGGACCTGACGCCAGCACTAAGGCTGGCGGCTCCCCACGAAGCGAGTTCCACACATTCTTCTGGGTTTCAGTCAGCCAGCTCTGGGTGCTGAAGCGGCCAGCAGGCCCCAGCCAGGCCCTGGGAGCAGGACAGGGCAGCAGGGCCAAAGAGCCAAAGCCCAGGTTGGGGCAACATTCCAGTAGGGCTGGGACCCTCAACCCAACATTCCCCCTTCCTGGCAGGAGCGAGATGTGGGTAAGGCCAGGGTGAGCTCTGGGAGTAGGGAGTAGGGAGCAGTGAGCTCAGCAGCTCCTTGGGAAGTCACTGGAGAATAAGGTCAGGCTTGCCCCCTCCTCCTCCAGCCTGACCACTGCAGCTGCAACGGGTTAGGGAAGGGAACAGGCCAGGGCTAGGAGGCCTTCCAAATGCCCCACGTGGTCAGAGGGTCTAGAAGCTACATGTTCGGCCTCCAAATCATTGCTCCATATCTTTCCACATCTTGGGCAGTCCCTCCTGCCTTCCCTGCTGAGACTCTCACATCAAGGCCAGGCAGCCTGAAGTGTCTGCAGACTCACCTAAACCTTGAGCCCCCAGGGAACAGCCAGGGGGAACCAGTGAGGGCTCCACGCAGGACAGTTAGCCTTCGTCCTCGTTTTCCACACAGGTGGGGCCCAACCTGGCCCACTGGAGCCTTAAAGCCCCTGGATTAATTCAACTGCCTATAGTATCTCAGGGAATATTTAATGAGGAAATTAACAAACCTACACGTGAACATGTAATCCCACAAATGACCGCCTAGAGTGAAGTCTTTCTAGACTCCCACCTAGGGGTCCCCAGGAGGCCCCTGAGGTACACTATCCTGAATGCCTGTGTCCCTGAAGCCAGACTCCGCTATGCTTGCCTGAGGTAGCACTGCCTACGACCTGAGTTCTTACTTTTACCAACATCAGTAACAACAGTTTTATCTGCCTGCCTGCTACAAGCAAGTGGAAGAGTGGTGAGGAGAGTTTCGCCTGGCTTCAAAGCCTGGCTCATGGTACCACCAAGTGTGTGTGTGTGTCATTGGGCAGGTTACATAACCTCTCTGTGCCTCAATTTCCTCTGCTTAGAGAATGGGGACTGTACTAGAAGCTATAGCTTAATGCAAATGCAGTCAAGAGATTTATTTCCTAAGCTCTTACTACCCACCAAGTGCTGAAGATACAGAGGCAGTGAGCAAAACCACATAAGGTCCTGCTCTCGTGGAACTTAAGTTGGGGGAAGGAGACAGATGAACAAATAAACACATGCATGTTGGATAGTGATAAGAAAAAAATGAAGCAGTGTATGGGTACAGCGGATGCTGGGCAGAGTCGGGGACCTGAAAGAAGTAAGGCAGAGGGTCAGGCAGATATTTGGGGGACAAGCATTCTAGGCAGAAGGTACAGCAGATGCAAAGGCCCTAAGGTGGAAATGTGTTTGGCACGTTCAAGAACCAAAGACCAGTGTGGTGTAGAGTGAGCAAGGGGAAAGTTGGCAGGAGGAGAGATTCGAGAGGGAGCCGGGTGGGGAGGCCAGATTTTGTAGGACCTCATGGGCTATGTTAAGTCAGGGGCTTGGGTCTGAGCAACATGGGGAGTGCAGGGAGGTTCTAAGCAGGGGAATATGTAAGGATTTGTTGAGAAATTTCATACCTAGCAGATAGTGGGCACTTGATAAATGTGAACTACCCATATTACTTTGTTATCATTTGGCCTGGCACCCCCAGAACCACTCCAAGTACTGAACCCAGTCACCTTCTGCCACCTTCCTTCCACCCATCTCCTAAGCTGGGCCTCAGACCCACAGATCCCAACTTGCCTGTACTCAGCCTGAGAACAGGCCCGGGCCAAGCAAGGCGGGGGCCACGGCTTTCCAGACACAGGGAGCTCAGCCTCAGGCATGGGGGTGGTGGTGTCTATCTCTACCCCTTCCAGCCTCCACCTCTCTGGAAAGCCCTCAGCCACTGTGGACAGACCTGCAGCCCTCCCTCTGGAAATCCCCAGAGCACCCTCACAACTCCCTCCCGGCAGCAGGTCTGGAGTAAGGGGGCTTGTGGGTGGTGGGGGGGAGGAAGCCAGTTATGTCAAGGGAAGGGCTGAGGTACAGCTGCCCCTGAGGGAAGGGGAGGCTCCTCCATTTCCGTCTGCCCACAGCCTCCCTAGCAAGGAAACCCAGCTGAGGCAGGAAACAGGTATCTCAGTGACTTCCCTCCACAGCCCTGGAAAATACCATAATCACCACAGCCCCCTCAAGACTCCTGTCTCCTGGCAGGGCTGGCCCCAAGAAAGGAAGGGCTAAGGCCTCAACAGGAAGAAAAAGGGTCAGCAGGCCAAGGCCCTGAGTCACCCAAGCCTGGCCCCTTCCCCAGCAAGCCTCCCCACCTCCTCTGAACTGAAATTGCTCCTACACTTAATCACAGATCACTGTTTCCTCTGTCTCCTACCCCCAGTGATGTCTTGAGTTCCCTCAGGACCATTCTACCCTCACCCACTCACCACTGGCTTGTGGATGTGAACTGAAGGGCAGATGAGATGAAGGGCAGGGGACAAGGAGGTGCCCAAGGCTTGCTGGAGCACTGGGCTAGGAACCTGACACCATTTAATGCTTCTTACCCCCATTTTACAGATGTGGAAACTGAGACTCACAGAGAAGAACTCACCCCTGATCATTTAGCTAGAAGACGGTACAGCTGGGATTCAAACTAGGTTCCATTAGACCCTAAAGACAGCTCTTTCCAGCCCTCTCCCACTGGGATGGGACAGTGACCTCGGTGTGGTTGCTGAATAGTACAGTCCCATAGGATCAGAGCTGCCTGTTTACCCATCTCAGTACAAGGTCAGTTCTTGCTCACCCATAAGCCCCAGCACCTAGTACTAGGAGGTGCTTAGCAAATATCTGCTTAGTGAATGAACCTCTGAACTCCTGCTGTCATGGAATGCTGCTCAATGAAGATGTGTTGAATGACCAAGTGAATGAGATGATTGGCTGCAACCTGGGAATTTCTGTGGAAATTCCTTCAGCACACAGCAAGCAGCTCGCTGCCGTCCCCACTCCTGCCACTGTAGAACCCACATATCCCAGAGCCCCTTATCAGGGGACAGAGCTGGGAGAGGGGGAGAAAAGGAAGACATCCCATGTGCTAGGGTTGGTGCCTACTTTTTGGAAAAGTAAAGATCAGTTTTGGGCCCTGCAAGTTCAAATCAAGACTGGGGAGCAACTGGATGGGTGTTGGGGTGAGAGGGTGAGATAGTAGATTGATTAAGGAAGCTACCCATATGGGGGTGAGGTAGGAGAGGTTCTGGGTGGGTGGGGCAAGAGAGGTGAGGGGGTCAAGTCTGCAGTGGGGGTTGAAGGGTGACTCAGAGGGGAGAGGGGGCCAGCAAGGCAAGGACAGGGATTCAGTCACAGAGTAAATACCGGCCAGCTTAGAAAAGTCCCTCTCTTGGCTCTGAGAACAGGGGAATGGGAACAGGGACTGCCTAGACCACCTCAAAGAGGGTGGGGGCAGCTCTGTGGTTCACCAAGGCAGGCCTGGCTCCCCAGATGTGCCCCCACCCACATCTGCCACCAGCTCCCTTCCCACTGATCCAGCCCTGCCCTTCTGAGTTCACTCAGGTCCTCAGAGCCTCTCCTGGCCAAAGATTCTCTTTTCCTTCGCATGGGCCCATCCTGCTCAGAGCCGGGGACTGGGCCCTAGGGGTCTGCCACCCCTGCCCCTTGAAGAGCTAAGAGGAAAGTTGGGGAAACAGGTCCACTGAGTGTCTTATGTGCCACATAACAGGCCCAGCACCCGGCACTTTCATGCACACTGCATCCAGTCTTACCCTCCACCTTTGGGCTATACACTTTGAAGCCATGCATTTTGAGTTCCCTTTAGGTATGTGGGCTGGTGTCAGAGAAGTTAACTAGCTTGCTCAAGGTCACACAGTTACTCAGGGAAGAGCAGGAGTTGATTCAAGTCCTGAGCTGTAGCACTCCAGGGCCCATGAGTGTTTCACACAAGCCTCAGTTGGGTTCTAAATGGTTTTTTACTTGTGCCTGTGTAAGTTACTAAGCTCCCAAGGGAACACACCCAGTGGTAAAGTTCCAGTGAGGACTGATAGGGTCCCCATCACCACTGAGTGCCCCTTTTCCAAGTTGGCAAAGGGGTGCCCTCGCTCTGCCAAGTTCCCACCCTGCTTGAAGTTTTCTGCCTGGTCCCCAGGAATGGCAGGCCGGGCCATGCCTATCGCGACTCGGAGTCTGGACAACGTGGCCAGACGCCCCACGGGCTCCCACGCCGGCCGGCCCGCCCCCGGCCCCACGGAGGGCTCCCTGGACGCCCCTCGGGACAGCCTCACCCCTGAGGGCGGCGCCGCTCGAGCGGGCCTGGGGTCCCCGGCGTGCGCCGCCGTCCCGGGCCAGAGTCCCAGCTCCGCAGCCTCGGGGCCCCGCCGAGAGGGCGGACGCGGAGAGCCGACCCCGGGCGCCCCCGCCCCTCCGCCCGCACACTCACCGCGAGCAGCCGCCCGTGCAGCAGCAACGCCAGCACCAGCGCGCCCGCCGCCCGCCGCCCCATGGCGCGGCCGGCTCAGCTCACTCGCTCGCTCGGCGACCGCGCGGAGCCGCCCTCTCGCCAGACCGCCGAGTCTTCGGGACGGCGCGGGCCGCTCGCCACCCCCACCCCTGCCCTCCCGCTGCGGCCCGCCCCGCCCCAGGGCAAGACCCCGCCCCAGGGCAAGACCCCGCCCATCCGCCCCGCCCCGGGGCGTCAGGCCCCGCCCCCAGGCCGCGGCACCTCCTGCCGGAGCCGAGTGGGCCGCGCGGCTGACTGGGCCTTTGTCTGGGCCCCCAGCCCCCTCCCCGCGGACCGCGTCCCAGCCCGGCTCCCCGCCAAACCCGGCCTGGAGTGTGGGATGGGACGGGCGCCGGGGCCCTGCCGTCCTCCCGCGCGGCTCCCGCACGCCCCCACCGCCTCCCGGGCCCCTAGGTCGCTGTCACACCCCTTCACACTCCACTAACGGGACTCCGCACACGGACACCCCGAGGACCCTGCAGAACTCCACGCTCTCCCGCCTGCATCTTTCGCACACACGGCACTCACAGGCAGCTTTCACGCGCGCACATGAGCACGTCCACAGCCACCGGGGGCTCACCAGAGCGCTTTCACACTCCTCCTCTCGGGGCCACTGGGCACACTCATACCCTTGCACCCAGCTTTCATGTCCCGACAGCCTTCATACACTCAAAAGACCACTTTAGCTCTTCAAAATTTTCACCGGTGACACAGCGGAAACAACTTTCACATACACTCAGCCGCTCACGTTCATATTCACACTTTCACACAGACTCACATGAATCCCCAGACAGGAAACATAGACATGTTTTCACGCAGATTCCTCACAGATGCTCACAGTCCACACACAGGCCAACAAAATTTTCTTACACACATATTGGTCTGTTTTTTTTACGTTTTTCTCACACACTAACCACAGTGCTTTAGGGCAGACACTCAATAGTGAATTGAATTGCCTTCCCACACATGCATTTTTCCACATAAATAGCTTACAGACCAGCTTTGATTCGCATAAGTCTCTGTGCCAGAGACACACCAACTCACACTCTCCGGCCCAGACACAGACCGACCCTGCCAAAGCCCCAGTCACAGATGCTTGGGCGTAAATCACAGTCCCCGATGCTCCTCTGACACAGCCCGCAGACACATGGCCGTGCCACTGGCCTCTCCGCCGCCTACACTCGGCTAATGGGTAGAGAGAAAGTGTGTGTGTGTGTGTGTGTGTGTGTGTGTGTGTGTGTGTAGCTTAGAGGAAAACTTTTTGAGTAATGATAGAGGGAGGAGAATAAAAACTGAAGTTTCCATTGTTTCCTGTGAGAGTTGCTAGGTTCCAGAGACTCATGGCTGGGTTTGCAGCCAGGAGCGAGGTGAGCTGTGGACAGAAGGAAATGCCCAGCTAACTGGGCGGCACCAGGTCGGGCTCCGGAAGGCATGTTCCCTGCGATAGGGGCCCCTGGGGGATTGAGATAATCCTGGCAGCCTGACTCCCAGCCCAGGTAGAGGCCCCATCTCCAAAAGCCTGGGTTCTTCACTTCTTTCTGGGGGACCAGCTCAGAGCTGTAAGGGTTAGAGGTACATCTACGGTATTCGGTTAATTCCCTGGCCCCAACCCAGATGCTAGGCACGACGCTGAGTAAGGTCTGTTTCTGCTCTAGACAGGGAGATGGGGTGGAATGAGGAAGGATACGGCCCTTGGTGAACCCCTAATCTGATGGAGGGAAGGGGAAGGATGTAGTCCCTGTCCTCATGTTGTTCTCAGTCTGATGGGACGTGCCTCCACCGTCTCCCTGTGCAGTCATGAGCAGACCATTCAACTTTCCAATGCCTCAGTGTCATCAACTAGAAAATAGAATAATGCTAAGACTTCCCTCATAGTGTTGTTATGAGAATTTAAATGAATTAATAGACTTATTTCTTAAAAAGAGAAGTTTCAGGCACATGGTAAGCACCAAGTCAGGGGTAGCCATTTCTCTTACTCCTGTTTCTGGGTAAGATCCTAATCTGAAGAAGGAGACACAACTCTGCCCTTGGGGGCGCCTGTCTGGTGAAGGAGCAGTATCCGCACCCACTGTGTTGCCCCCAGTCTGAAGGCCAGACGCAGCCCTTCCCCTGGGATCTCCAGTCTGACGGGGGAGTCCGGCCTTGGACTCTACTCGGGAACTCCCTGGTGTTGGAGAAGGCTTACTGACTCCACTGACTTCAGGGCTGGCAGGTGGCCAGCCTTGGTGGCGGGATTTTTCCAAGGCCTTGCCTGTCTGTGGAGGGTCAGCATCCCTGACAAATCGCATTTGTGAGCTACCTCGGGCCCTTTAAATCCCAGAGCTTTGGCTTCCTAGATGATTTGCTCATGAGCAAAGGGAAAAGGGAACAAGCAACTTTTTGTAGATGTGTGGTCAAGACTAAACCCAAGCTCTAAGTCTTGCTTCCTAAAAGAGGTTGGTTGGGGGGAAAAGGATGGTGAAGCTGCCTGGAGAGTGGAAGGAGGCAGGAAAATATGGCCTGTCTAGAAAGTCTTTCAGAGTAACCCCACCCACCCTGAGGATTGGTCATCCACCTATTTATTCTGCATCCTCTTTTTCCCACTAAGGGATTTGGCCGCCTCTGTTTTATTTTGCAGTCCTTGATATCTTTAGTAAATGTTCTCAAGTTGCTTTGTCTCGGGCCTGGCTATCTCCTCATATGGCTTAGAAAAAGAGCAGAAGCGAGGCCTTCTGGACTTTGCTGAGCCTGGGAGGTGCCTATAATCGCACTGTTTGTATTCGTAGCTCAGGGTGCTTGTCACACTCAAGTCTTGTACAAGGTTCCTCAGATAAGGAGAGACTACAATAGTTTGGATAGGCAAAAGCAGCCAAACAATCTGGCTTCTGAGAAACAGAAGTTGGGGGTCTTCTGGAACCAGTAGCCAATTTGTGGGTCACCTGTCTGCCCTTCCAAAATTGACAGGACTCAGTTTCTCCTGGCTTCCACACCAACACATCTTTTCCCTGCTTCAGAGCTTCTCCCTTGTTTCACATTCATTCATTCATTCAGGGCTGCGGTCGTTGGTTGGGCAGGCTGTTCACTGAACAAGGATATGCAGCCAAATGGTTCCTATGGTGGCGCTCTGTCTTCCTAGAGGGGATGCCCTGTGCTAATATGAACAAAGGCCCTGTAAGGGCTAGCTGTGGTCCTGCATTCATTTCATAATGAAAGTAAACACCTATTTTGCACAAGGGTTTCAAAGCTTGTGTGGGAAAACAGATGCTGGCAGGGGAAAGATACGTCCTTGGGTGAGAATGTGGAACAGGAAATTGGTATTGAATGGAAGTGGGGAAGGAGGAGAGGAAAAAAGGAGATGATGTGAAGAGGAAGAACAGGACACAGTTCAAAACAGGCAGTAAAAGTTCCCATGGAGAGACAGGACTCTACAAGACCTGGCAAGAGACACTCCTGTCCATTTCTCCTGCCAATCCCTCCTCCATATTCTTCCTTCTCTCAAGGTGCTTTTCCCCTTCAACACTTACCCCTTTCACCTTACTCTCTTTTAGGAATCAGATCAAACATCATGCCACCATAGAAGCCTTCCCTGACCTTCCAAGGTAGATCATGCCCCCTGCTCTATTTCACCACACGCCCCGTCCCCTATGCTCCTCTCTCCTAACATTTTTGACAATTGCAATGATTTGGAAGATCATTAATTAATATGAGGCATAATAAAGGCAGAGAGTTCAACTGTCTTGTTTCCAACTACATCCCCTGTGAAGAGCACAGTGCCTGGCATGGACTTAGCACTCGCATAATTTTTCTTGAAGGAAAACAAGTTGGTTCAAGCATGGTGTAAGGTATAAATGTCCCCCTTCTGGCTTGTACTCAGAGCAAAGATAAACTTCCCTCACTGTTTGATGAACATGGACTCTCATTTGAGCACTACTAGTCTTCGTTGCGCATTTTATTGTGGCCCTTTTCCAGACAAGGAAACAGGCCCAGGGGATGATGTGGTTTCCCTAGATCACACATGGTGGAGCCAGGATTCACGTCCTTATCTGTCTGCTCTGGAACTCACATTCTCAACCATACCCGATTCTGCTTTCCCCTCAGTTATTCTCAACTCAGACCAGTCAGAGGGGTGATGACTTTTCTGAAAATGGCCTTGGATTTGGCCCCTCTACCCACTCTGATGTCTCTCTACCACCCCTCATCATTAGCAATCACTGTCTTGCTGAGCTCCTGCCTTTGGTCCCAGATCCAGGGCAGGGTATCCAAACTGTACCTCATGGGTCACCTGCCCTCTGAGATGCTCACTGGAAAAGGGGTACCCTCGTAAAGAAGTTCGGAGACTCTGTAGTCTTGCCCACACTTTGGCATTTCAAGGGACACCAACACAAGAAAGTTTCTGAGCAGGCCTCTGATTAAGTCGCTTGTCGAACTGTGTTTAGTCCAGCAGTCCTCAGCATATCCCAGGAGGAAACCCACTTGTTTTTATGGAAAAAGCCTTTAACATCTCACCAGACTGGTGTTTTTGTAATACACTTTGCAGATACTGCCCCGGAGCCTAGCTCCTGAGCTGACCATGAATGGTCTCTATAATTTGAATTTGTCACTCATGTTCCTCCCCACCCCCACTGTTCCCCTCCAGCAAGGCTGGAATGCTTATGGTTTCCATATACCCCCACACATTCCTGCCCACGCACTCCTGCTTCAGCTATAGAAGACTTCTAAGGCGGGGCCCGTACTTAGAGCTCCATAAATGTTCGTTTCCTTGCCTCTGTCACTGCACACCTGTGCCTTTTACCTCATGTGATCAGTGTATGTGTACAATTTCATGTCTTGCTTTTCTCACTCAACATTCTTTTTATAAACGCAGTTCAATGTGTCAGCAAAGACCGGAGCTACTTAAAAATGGCTCTGGGGATCTATGCCAGTCCCCAAACTGTTTACTACAGTAGGAGATGAGATAAGAAGCTTGCTCAGAGGGTAAATCAAGCGTGGCAGTAAGCACCCTGTTGAGCTCAACTGACAATCTTTCTTCTAGCAATCCTTGTTCCATATTGGAAGCAGCAGGTAGACTTACATTCTGGTAAAAGCTCTTTATGACAAATGGTAACCATTAGTAATACGTGGGCCAGCTACTTTGAAGGGCACTCAGAGTGACTTTGCACATACTATTTCCCATAATTGGTAGTGTGTCTCATCAACATACCATAGTTCATTAACCCTATCCTATTGTTGGATATTTGGGCTGTTTCCAGGTGGTTATGATTAATAAAGCATTGCCATGAATGGATATGCATGTGTCCGTGTGTTTATGTTTGCGGCTCCCTCAGTTTCTAAGGACCACACATCTGAGGCCAGAGAGGTGGCGAGGCCCCTTGCAGGGTTATGAGTGGCACAGGCGGGCCTCCCGACCCCCGGCCCCTGGTTCCTTCCTCCAGCCTGCACTGCCCTTCCTACTAGGCAGATTTTCCATCCCTTTCATGCTTTTCTTGCTAGGCTATGAGCCTTCTGCAGTGTTCCCACATGTCTTGTGGAGCTTGAGAGAAATCCTTTTGGAATGTCCTGGGCCTTCTCCCTCTGAGTTCCCGGCTTTGTTCAATTGTTCATGATAAATTCCTGCCCTGTTGGGAGGGGCCCAGGAGGCTGTTGAAAGAGTTTGCTAAAAATGGTGGTACCAGCTCAGGCCCAGCACAGCTCCTGCAATTTCAGCTTAAGAGAAGGCAGTGTGGATGTAACTGGGGGAGCGCATGGGGGGGCTCCCACTCCTAGTGTTATGTCTCCTGTGTGAGAGTAAGTATGGCCAGTCATGTGTAGACAGACAGACAGAGATAAAGTGGACCTCAGGAACAGGGTGAAGAGTAGGGTGGCTAAGGCTAAGAGGGATGGTTCAGAGATGAGGAGAGGTTAGACGGGGAGTGACGGCCAGGAATAGGATGTGTGTGTTTTGAATATGCACCTTGGTAACAGAAAAGGCTGCATTTACTTCCTAATCATAGAAGGTTCCATCATCTATCCTTCTAATTTATCTTTGAAAAAAACCATGTCAGATTTTTTTAAATATACAAAAATAATTCCAATATCATGTACCTATTTCCAGTGTTACCAACTAATGCAGGGGCCAGTGGATTGGGCAATTGAGAGCACAGTGGCCTTTGAAGAAATTTCTCCCTTCATTTACTATTTCCTGGAAAGAGTATATTCCAGGTTAACACCGCCCTGTTCAGAACACAGGTGTTGAGGGTCAAACCAAAACCCCAGGTTTAAACACCATCCTTGCTTTATCTAATTTACTGCATATTTTGGAGGCCAAGATTTACCTCTCTTTCTCTTGGTATCCATTTAATAAGTACTAAGAAAGGACCTATACTTTCTCCGGGAAGGCACTGGCTGAAGCTCAGAGCTCTGGGTTGGAATTCCCAGGTCTGCTCATGACTAGCTGCAGGAGGTTGGGCAAATCACTCTCTCTCTCTGAACCTCAGTTTCCCTCTCTGCAAAATGGAGTACTAAAACTTAGCTTCTCAGGGAACACAGGGCTGAGAGCCTATGTTTCAGGCCTTGGCCCCAAGGCTGGCACACATACTTCTGCAGGTGTGAAGGACTTTCTCTGGCCACCCCCAGCTGCAGGGAGACCTAGGCCTCTTCTGTATTCGAGATGGACAGTACAGAAGGCTGTGGCATTGTTCTGTGGCCAGCGTGCTGTTTCCTGTTAACACAGACACTGCAGATGCATGGCTGGAACAGTGGACATGGGGGACTTCCTGTGGCGTCTCATGGCCACAGGGAGCAGAAGGCCTTCTCTAACTAAGGCTTATTTTCTGACATGGGCTGAGTGTCTGGTGAGAGGGATTCATGAGCATTCTGCCCTGAGTAGCAGGTGGGCCAGTGCAGAGATCCCGTCCCTTTAGGGTACAATCCAATCCCCACCCAATGGTCAAACTTCATTTGAGCCCTGATGAGGTACTGGGCTCTATAATGACATCTACCACTCACTGGGTACCCACTGGGTATATTTGGGGAGCACAACCTGCTTGCAAGATGTTGTAATCATGAAGATAAGTATTACTGAATGCCTACTCTCCACATAGTACTGTATGATGACCTTGCTATCCAAGAGCTGCTACACAGTATGCTCTGTAACCAACTTTATCACAATCATTAATACCTGACTACTGTGTACCTCAGTTTCCTCATATGTATAGTAGGGACAAAAGTACCTTCCTTAAAGGATTGACATGAGGATTAAATGAGTTGATGTATACAAAGCACTTAAAAAAACACCTGGTGTACAGTTAAAAGCTTAAAAAATATTGGTCATTGTGACTATTAATAGTTTTTCAATATCCATTGTGTGTGAGACACTGTAGTTTCCCTTAAGGTAATAGTCACTACCATTGCTGAACACCTACTGGGCACCAGACCCTATAAGCAACATTGCTATAATAATTGACCCTCTGTTGTGAGCCAGAATTGGGCTAGAGACTGGAGACCTCAAGAGCAGTGTCCTAGGCAATGGTCTTACACTCTGATGAGGGGACATTGGACAGTTTTGGAGGTGGGCGTCTCCAGGAGAGTCAGGGACAACTCTTATGCAAATAGGCCTAGAGCAAGAAGGGGTGGCTTTGAGTGGCCAGATGGAGGTCTTGGTGATCAGGGCTCTCTTGAACTACCTCTTGAGCTGAGCCAAATGGATTCTGACAAGCTGTATTCCTGTGAATGCTCCCCTGGGGAATGGGTCCCTGTGGGGAATGGGTGCCCCCTCCTTCCTCCTATCCTGGGACAACCACCGTGGCAACCTCACGGTCCAGATGGTCAGGCTTGCTGCCGTCTCTGCTTCGCTGTAGGGGTGGGCCACAGCTGGCCACCTCCTCTAAGAGCCATGGAACCTTGTAGGCCTCCAGGTCCTGCATTATTTCAAGGTCAGCCCCATTCCACACTCTGAGCCACCATTAGAATACGAGGATATTTCCAAGGAGACAGGAGAGCTCTAGCAAGGAGGAACTGCGTCTGAAGTTCACAGCCACACTGAAAGGGCCCCTGGGCAGCCAGGAGGCCTGAGTTCTTGGGTGGCGGGGGCAGGTGCATTCTCCACTCTCAGCTCAGGAAGCTCCAGGCCTGGCTTGGGACGAGGAGCAGAGTAGACTCAGAAATATCAGAGTCTGGGGTCCTTAGAGATCATGCTCCAGAAGGGGAAACAGGCCTGGAAAGGGGAAGTGAGTACCCGAGGTCTCAGGGCAGGAGAGTGGCAGTCCCAGATAGGCTGGGATCCCAGTCTTCAGAGGCCCCTCAGCCGGCAGGATAGTGGATAGCTGGGTGCTTGTGGGGCCCAATTTCTCCACATTCAAATCGGTTGAGTCTCTGAAGGTTTGGAGTCTTGTAGGCCCAAGGAACATTTTCCCAGACACTTTCAGCAAGTATTACTGAACTTGGAACCACCTTATTCTGACCCTCCAGACTTCTCCTGGCCTGGACAGAACCACTCTTCAGACATTTCTCAGGAAGGGCTGTGATTCTCTACCTGCAACTATCCCTGGTGGCCTATTCCAGTGTATCTCACACTAGTCATCATAAAGCTTTTCTCTATATCCATGCTATGCCGTGGTCTTTACAAACCACATCTTTATAAGAATAAATATATATGATAAAGCACTTAGAACAATGCCTGCCACATAGAAAATGTTCAATGAGAATTTGATGATGATGATAATAATATATTATTATTATTTCTGCCTTTCTGCTCACATGGAGTTAGGCTAAAATCAACAACAATCCTGAGAAAAAGAGTATGGGTAAGGACTGGGAATGAAAAGCTAGTCTGTTTCTTCACATGGGGAAGCCAAGGCTACGGGAGGCTAGGAACCTTCCCAGTGATCCATTTAAGATATAAACAAGAGAGTCCAAACTGAGACCTATGGGCTTCACAAGGATTTTTGTTTAGTCCACAGGGCACTATGACATTTTTAAATTAATTGTTAACATATAAAAAGCAGATTCCTGGCTTCTCTTGAAAGACAACCACCCATATGAGACCAGATATTCCCTCTCGACTTAGCCACAGTCTCCACCACTCCCTGCTACCACCCAGCCCAATTCACCCATTAACCTTCACCTGCCTGGCCCCATAGTCCTTGAGTTTATAAGCTCCAGTCTTAATGGTTGTTACCCCCAACAGAGCCACAGCAGGAGCATTTTGCCCCAGAAAATTTATTTTCCACAACTGCAGCCTGACGGCCATGTGCCCATTTCATGGTTGGTGTTGACATCACCACCAGCTACAGGGTTTGGAGATCGGCTCAGGGTGGCTCCAGCTCGAGCAGATTGCATCCCAGAACTTGGGCAGATGACCTAAGGAAAAGATCCCATGGCCAAACAAAGGGAGCTCAGGAAGCTTCAGCCCCAGCCTCGGTGGTAACACGGGTGTGAGGCTCCGGCTCTGAAGCTGGTGTGGGCAGCTTGTGTTGGAAGAGCCAGCCACACGCTGCAAACCATTGGCACCCCTGGTGGATGGCTCTATGCAGGTGCTGGGGTAGGAGTTGTCTGAGGTGGCCATGCTGGTGCTGGGGTTGGAGTAACTGCAGGGAAAGGTGTGGTCTGGGTGGTCCGGGTGGATGGAGTTGGCAGCACGTTCCAGGTAGCTGGCTGCAAGCTTTGGCAGGCTCTGTGATTTGGGGCAGTTGGTGTAGAAAGCGCTGGTGGATCTGTCGAGGTAGTTTATGCCTTTGATGAGCTGGTCCAGGAAGGTGGGGCTGGAGGGGATTGAGGGACCATCTGTACAGAGCAAGCAGTACAGACTGCCATGGCAAGTGGGTTTTTTGCCACCTTGGGGCAGTTCACCAGGTGGCTTGTCTCGACGCACTTGGAGTTGTAGGGCCAGCCCATGCAGATTCTCCTCACGGGAAGGCTGGGGGAACTGGAGGCTTCAGGGCTGCTGCAGCTGCTGAAATCTGAGCCACTTGGGGTACAGGGGTACTTGAGGCTGTTAGCTCTGGTCACACTGGGACAGTGGGAGCAGCCTGGAGCCCGGGGTGGAAAGGACACATTTTTGGGATGGTTTAAGCAGTTGTTAAGTGTTAGGGTGACTCACCTGGTGTCCTGACATTGTCCCAGCTAGGCTGATAGAGCTTTGTGGTCCTGAACTGCTCTGAGCTCACCTGGAGGCTGGCTTCCTGGGCCTGGTGAGGGCAGAGTTGGGTTAGTTCTCCTCAGCTCCCAGCCACCTCCCTCCAGGCAGGTTCCCTCTGCTTCCAGAGGGCCAACGCCACTCTTCTCCCTTTCCCCATCCTCTTCCTAAGCTCAGGGATGTTCGAACTGGAAAACAGACATCCTATTCTTCAGAAAGCACAAAGGGCAAGAGATGGGGACGAAGGCAAGATCCTGAGGAGGACTGAGGCCAGAGGACTCCCTAGAAAAAGTGGGGCAGTCTCCTTTTTCCTTAGCTCCAGCCCGCATCCTGAAATTCCCATTCACCTTTGAAGCAGGGACTCCAGAAGACCACAAAGGCCAAGGATTGAATCTCTAATGGCTAAATTTCAAGCACTGAGACAGACCCTCTTTCAAGGTAATATCAAATAAGTAACTAATAACCAATGGACCTGATACTCAAAAAATGTGTCTTAGTACCAATGCTATACTGTTTTACTCTCTTTGTGCCTGGCCCTTTGCTTGTGTCTTGTATGTAATTCTCACTATAAATCAAGGAGGTAGTTACTATTCTATTCCTAATTGACAGTTAGGGAAACTGAGGTTCAGAGAGATGATGGGACTTGCCTCAGATCACATAGCTTATAAGTGGTGGTACTCTCCTGGGTGTGTCTGGTGACCTCCGAAAGACAATGCTATGTTGCTGGGGTGACTTTGGCCCCCCTCACAGTCTACTCAGGAAAAATTCTCACCATACCTTCTCTGCCCAGCTGGACAGGGGCACCAGTGGGGAGAGCCAGTTGGAGAGGGGACTTGTTAACCCCATAAATTGATCCTGACATAAGGAACCCAAAATGAGGGGGAGAAGGTGGCAGCGTGGTAAGTCTACTAATGGGACTGGACTTGTGAGATTAGAACCTTCCAGGATATTTAGTCTTGACCCTCTGACAATATGGGGTCTCCTCATCCACTCAACAACAGTATTCCTTCTCCGACTGGTCCCAAAGTGGGCACTTCACAGGAGGGCCTAAGGCCTAACCAGGCCAAAGAGTTGCCCAGTCCGATTAACCCCACCTCTTGTCCCAGGGTCTGCCTGGGCAGTGTAGTCCTCCCTTCCCCATCCCCTCTGTCCCTTGGTTCCCCAATATTCCCCCCTGCCAGAAGGAAGGCTCTGATTTCTCTCCCCCAGTACTGCCAGGTTGATGCTAATTTTCCATTTCTGGCTACTGAGAACAGAGGAGGATTTGAGCCTGTCCCACCCAGAAAACAGCTGCCTGCCCCTCTTTCAGCCTACAGTCCTCAGCTGCCCTTGTCTTTTGGGTCTGAATCGCATGGAATGTCCAGACCCTTGGTTCTTCCCTGCCTAGCCCAACCTCACCCCGTCTCCTCCTCCAGAAATACGGGAGGTGACTGAGGGCTGACCCACACAGGGCCCCTCTTCCCTTCCCAGCAGGCTGGGCCCTATCTGCCCTAAGGGCCTCGCCCACATTCACTCTGTTCTTAGGAGGTAGATAACTTAGTCCTCCTCTTGCTCTCCAGCAGGTGTACCCTCAGGCTGCCACTCTAGACTGCTGGCCATGTCATAAAATCATAGAATCCTAGAGCTGGGAGGGGCCTCCAGGGGTCATCCCAGTCAGGCCCCTGCCTCAGGGCCAGCACTACTTTAAGCCTTCCAGGACAGATGGGCCCTATTTTTAAAAAGAGGCTGCGGTGGGCATTTTCCACTATTCCTTGTTGTTTTCTAGTGTTTAATTATGCTAAAAGTCAGAAAGTCCTTTGCTTGGTCTAGTATAACTCCCATTGGCCGTAGGCAGCACCAATCACATCTCTTTTCTCATGGGTCAACAAACACTATTGAGTCTCCCTGAAGCACTGTCCCTTGGAGTGACCCATTCTTGGGCATAATAGCACCTTCTCTCATCCCTTCTCACTTCTTCCTCCTGCAGTCAGCAAGCCCATGCCGAGTACCTACCACGTGGTGTGCTCTGTCTAGAGCCCGAGGATTCTTCAGGGAGCAAATCTTCAGAGCATCTTTCAGAACCCCCAGCCCCCACACTGGGGCCTGGTTCACAGGGGGCATCCAGCACATTTTTGCCAAGAAAAGCCTCCCTCCATCATTTCCTTTCCTCAAATATTGAAAATACAGTTTTACTTTTCATTTTGAAAAAAATTTCAGACATACTGAAAATGCACAAGGTGATGAATTCCTGGATAGTCTGTATCCAAATCCATTAATTATTAACACCCTTGCTACATTCATCGATCACACATACACACATACATATACATTATTATTATTTTGAGAATAAGTTGCAGACAACAGCATCCTTTCGGCATGGATACTTCAGTGTGTATCATCTCCATGCTGGGGGAATAAGGACATTTTCTTACATATCCACACTACGATTTCCAAATACAGGAGATTTAACATTGACACAGTACTATTATCTAATATACAGTCCTTATTCAAATGTCGCCAGTTGTCCCTCTATTGTTCTTCATGGCAACGACTTTTCCAATCCAGTATCCAATCCAGGATCAGGCACTATCTTTAGTTTTCAGGACTTCTTTGGACTCCTTCCACTTGGAACAGTTCTTCAGCCTTTGTCTTTTATGGCAGCAACATTTTTGAAAAGGGCAGGCAAGTTGTTCTGGAGAATGTTCTCCACTTTGGGTTTATCTGATGTTTCTTAATGATCAGATCCAGGATTACAAAGCACTTTAACACAGAAGGCTCTATGTGAGTCCTCTCCAGCCCACAGTCACCAAGAGTGAAGGGCCTTTCGCCCCGGGGTGGGGTGGTTATAGTCGCTGAAACAGGGAACCAAGAAGAGGCCCCAGAGCGCCCCCCCACCCACCCACCCAGGGAAGGAGGAAAAGGTGCGTGGCACAACTCAGTGGACCAGGGAAGCTGTGTCAACAGTTCACTCTGGGGCCTCAGCCAGACCTGGTTCTGCTCTGGGCCAGGGGCTGGGCAGGCAGGCAGGCGGCCAGCAAAAGGGCTGGGCCTCTGTGCTGTTTGTCCTCAAGGTACCCAGGCATCAAGATCACTGGCCATTTCTGGCCTGGGCACTAGGAGCCTCTGGAAATAACTCCAGGACAATTATTTCAGGAGGAATGTGCTATTTCTCCACCTTCCCAGAAAGCCAGGCTGTGTCCTGTGGGATAGGGAATGTCCCTCTCCGAACTTCCCAACTCCAGGGGATCTCTAAGTTCTCTGGGGGCCACAGCAGCCTTCAGAAACGGAAGGGACTGGGAGCTGGGAGTGGGGTCAAAAAGACTGAAAGCCCCCTTCCCCAGTGTGGAGAGGGGTGGTTCCATCTTCAGGTCCTGGGCTCTCAGGGCCCAGCCTGGAGTCAGGCCAGCCGGCTGCGGTCCAGCTGACTCCAAGCGCAGGGACACATGGGGAAGCTGCCTGCCCCACCTCTTGTCCAGGCCCCTCCCTGAGAAACTGACATGAGCAGAGAACCTACTACGTGCCAGAGAACCAGACGTTGTTGCCAGGACCTTCCAATCCACCCTTTCATTTAATCCTCACAGCACCCCTAAAAGTAGGTATTTTGTTTTCCAGATGAGGTAATTGGGACTCAGAGAGGGCAAGAGACTTACCTAAGCTTAACCAGCAGTCAGAGTAGAACCCAGCATTCTGGCTCCAGAGCCTACAGGCTTAAGCAGTAAGTGAGGAAGAGGAAGAGGAAGCCGCCCCTCTCACTCAGTGAGGACCAGTAAGTGACCCTGTGAACACTGGGAGGGGTCCAGCCTGGGGACACAGGCTAGTGGGCAGCTATAGTCCCATCCCCCATCAAGCTCCCCTCCTCCATTCAGCCAAGTGCGGCAGCCTGTCCCTCCCTAGCATTGTAGGGATGGATGTCAGGGTCCCAGAATATCCTGGGTCGGTGGGGTGCTCTGCCCTGTCTTGCACAGTCTCCAGCCACAGCAGCCCTGACCCTTGCCTCACCAGGGCCACCTCCAGCCTTGGCTCTTTAGCTCCATTGGCAAACCAGCTGCAAATCATGGGCTTTCCATCAGCTCTTGCCCTTCTCAGCTTACTCCCCCTCCCTGCAGCCCAACCCACATCCTTGTTCGCTCCTGTGTTCCACCAAGACCCTCAGAGGCTCTTTCGCCACTCCAGGTGAGGAGTTCAAAGAGCATCTCATTCCCCTGGGCACTCCCAGAATGAAGGGAGCAGCCACCTTCTCCAGGAACCTTAGGAAACCGCTCCATTAGCACATACACTGCTTATTAATCCCCAGCTGCCACTCAGCAGTTTCTCCCTGCCCCTGGGGCCTGAGATGGTGGGAGGAGTGCTCCCATGTCCTTTCAGCCACATAGCTCTTGGAGGCATCACAGATAAGGAGCAAGTCCAGCCCAGCAGCCACATACATGAGGCACCCTGTCAGTCCAGGGGACAGCTAGTGTCAAAAGCCATGAAACTTTTGACTGTTCCACCCTGCCTGGAGGGCATGTATGCCCAGCCTCATACAACTCTTGGCCATGTGTGACTCACCTGAGCCTTATCTGGCATGGGGCTGCCTGCAGGGCTGAAAATCTCCTGGGCTGGGTTCTGGCCTTCCCCCAGCTTCAGCCTTCCACCCTCCCCAAGCACAATGAGCCACACACCCTCATCCCCTAACACCCTCAAGGACAAGGGCCCTCTGCTCACCAGATGCCAAAACAGTGCTTCCCCAAGCCCATGTGTGGCAGGTACAGGCCAGGACAGGTCTGAGCTTAGGAGTACCAGGGGCAGGTGTGGCTTAGCAGGAGACTCAGCCAGCAAGAGTTTCTCTCTCGCCACCCCACGTCAGGCCTTTGGGGGTAGAGCAGCCAAGCTGGGAGGAGACAGGGTCCTGGGAAATCCCCTCCAAGGGCATGATGGTCATAATAGGTGTTGAGAGAAGATGTGGGAAGCAGGACAGCATGGGAAGTAGTCATGTGCTGTGACCTTGGGTAAGTACTTGAATTTCCCTAAACTTTAATCTCCTATTCTGTAAACTGGGGGTAAGGAGGGTACCCAGTGAATATGGATGACTGATGGACTCGCAATAGTAGCTAATGCTTGTGAAATGCCCCCATGTTGCAGGCCTGGTGGAGCTGCAGGGATGTGCTGGACTCAGTTCATACTGGCTCACAAGAACCAGTCGTTCAATATTCTGGAATTTGGTGAACTGATCGTTGAACTATTGATAGCCTGAGATCAGTCATGGTGGGAATACTTACACCACAGAAATTGGCAAACTTGACAAATCAGGAGTTTTTCTGTTAGTTTTTTTTTCTCTTTTGAGACCTGGGTCACCAGCATACCACTGAAGCTATGTGATTATGGCCAAATGACATAACCTTTTTGAACTTCTGTTTCCTTATCCATAAAACCATAACAATCATGGCCTACACATATTGAATGTTTGCTATGTCCCAACTCCTGTGTTTGTCACTATGTGTATTTTATGCGTCAGTTTGACTGGGCTAAGGGATGCCCAGATGTCTGGTTAAACATTATTAGTGGGTGTCTGTGAAGGTGCTTCTGGAAGAGATTAACTGGCATGTGAACTGATAGACTGGGCAAGGAGCGCAGATGGCTCTCCCCATTGTAGGTGGGCACCATCCAATCTGTTGAGGGCCTGCACAGGACACAAAGGTTGAATTTGTTCTCTGCCTGACTGCTTGAGTTGGGACATCAATCTTCTCCTGCTGCTGGTGTTCTTGTCTCTCAGACCTTCAGACCTGGACTGGAATCTACACCGACAGCTGCCTGGTTCTCAGGACTTGTAATCACACCACCAGCATTCCTGGGTCTCCAGCCTGCATTTGGCAGATCACGTACTTTTCAGCCTCCATTATCATATTAGTTAATACCTAATAACAAATCTATTTTATATATTAATATACTAGTATATAATTAATGTAATATATAAATATAATTAATAGCTAATACATATATTATATTATACATATATATGTGTGTGTGTGTGTGTGTGTGTGTGTGGCTATATATAGACTGTTTGTGACCCCCAAAAATTCACATGTTGAAACCTACCCCCCAGTGTAATGGTATTTGGAGGGTGCCTTTGGGAGGTGCTGAGGTCATGAGGGTGGAGCCCTCATGGGATTAGTACCCTATAAAAGAGACCCCGGAGAGCTCCCTTGCCCTTCCACCACGTGAGGACAAAGCTGGAAAAGCGCCGTCTGTGACCCAGGAAGCAAGCTCACCGCACACTGAGTCCACCAGTGCCTTTATCTGGGACTTTCCAGCCTCCTGGAATGTGAGAAATAAATATTTGTTGTTAAGTCACCCAGTCTATGGTATTTATGGTATAGCAGCCCAAACACAAACACAAACTAAGATATATATATATGTATATATATAGTTGCTGAATGACCTGGGCCTCAGTTCCCAGTTTTCCCAACTGGGAAAGGACAAGGTAGCTAAATGGTGTCTCACGCCCATTCCAGGCCTGTCGTTCTCATTAGCAGCATCTGTGAACCTTTACGCTGTGTGCTCATCTGCGCCCGGCCCTGTGTCTTTCTTCACCTGGTTTTTATTTGAATCCCTTATAATAAACTGGTAAACACAAGTAAATTCCTGAGTTCCTCAAGCTGTTCTAGCAAATTACCAAACTTGAGAAAAGGGGTCATGGGAACCCCCAGCTTATCAGTAGGCCAGAAATACGGGAGGTGTCCCTGAGACTTGTGACTAGTGTTTGAAATGGGGGCAGACTAATGGAACTAAGTCCTTTTCCTTGCGGGATCTGGCACTAAAACCAGGTAGATGGTGCCAGAAATGAATTGACGCATTGGATACCTAGCAGGTGTCAGAAAATTAGAGAACTGGTTGATGTCAGAAAATATCTCACAGCCTCTTCTTAAAGAAGCTCTTACATGGAGCGCACACACACAGAAAAAACATGTCCCAGGAAGCAAGGGGGGAGCATTTGGTCAGGCTGGGAGGAGGTGCCAGTGGCCACTGGGAAGATGTGACAAAGCTTGGGGTGGGCTCCAAAAGGCATGGTACTATTCCTTAAACTTTTCTGTATGCTCAAAATATTTCACAGTCATCAACTTTTAAAAGGGTCAGGAGGGGGGGAAGCAGGGGTGCGATGCACCCCGGGGCTAAGTCTGGAATCCTGGGTCCTAATTTCGTTTATGTCATTGAACCACTCTGTGACTTGAGCAAGTCACTGCCCTTCTCTGGGCCACATGGGCCAGTCTCTGGTAGCTCTTCCAGAGTTGATGGGGTTTTTTTTGGTAGTTTTCATTTATTTCAGTCCAAATGTACTGAATGTCTATTAGACCTTATCTATTTAGACATCTAAATCTCCTGAGCAGACACTGGGGGCTAGGGCCTATCTCTCACTCCTCTCTCCCCAGTGCCCAGCATAAGCCCTGGATTCTGGAAGGAAGGAAAGAAGGACAGAATGAATGACTGCCAGGCCACATCCTGGAACAGCGGGAACACCCCTGCCCATGAAGTGTGTGGAGTCTGTGGCTGAAGTCCCTGGTTGGGGAGCCTGGGGTCTCCTCAGACTGGAGCTCACTTGGTGTTCGTCCTCCAGCCTGTGTCCCTGGGATGCTTGTGCTGGGGTGGGAGGGGAGGGAGGTTACAGAGGCAGGACGAGGGCCATCTCGGAAGCCTGGGGGCCTGTACCTCCTGCTAGGGAGCCCCTTCCCAAGGCTGGCTCCAGCACTGACCTCTGGCCCCACCAGGACAGCATCCCTACCAGGCATGGCCAACCCCTGAGCCCAGTAAGCCAGAGCCTGCCCTCCTTGCCCACCCAGCAGAGCTCAGCTCTGCCCCAGCTCCTTGGCACCTCTCTGTCCCTGAGGCCACTGCCAGCAATTCAGTACACACTGAGCAGCTGGGCTCAGGAGACGGGGTTCAATCCCCACCTCTGCCTCTCAGAGCTAGGTAAGCATGGGCACTCTACCTTGCCCCCCGAGCCTCAGTTTCTTAATTATATTTTATGCTCAGGGTTGTGGAGATCGAAACAGAAGGGCTTACACCATATTCATGAAACTCAAAAATAAGTTAAGCTTACAGGTACAGCTGAAGCCACTTGAAGCCCTTGCCCACCTTGCTCCCTCTCTCCTATGAGGGTGCCACCATCCTGATGTCTGATGATATTGGCTCTTCATGTCTATCCTGTTCCTACATATTGGTATCGGCATATCATCAATTGTATGTTTTCAAATGTTATAGGTATTATGGTATACTGGGTGCATTATTCTGCAATTTGCTGCTTTATTCAATGAAATGCTTTTGGGACCTATCCATATCGATACATGTGGCTCCAGTCCAATCACTTTCAGTCTTTAGTATTGCATTCCACAAATATATCATAATTCATCCACTCTCTGGAGATACACATTTAGGTTGTTTCCAATTATGTTTTGTTATTTCAAAAAAAAACCCACTGAAACAGATATTCTTGTACATGTTAAAAAATGAAGTAAGCAAAGATGAGTGTTTTCAGGGATCTTACATGTATTGACCGATGGTGTTCACTGTTCAGTTTGATGAGAATATTTTCTGAACCCAAATTGAGGCAAACAGCCTGACAAGGGGAGAGACATTTGAGGCTGGGGCTCTGTGTTGCAAGAGCAGTAACTGCCGCCTTCGGTTCAGCGCTTTCCATGGGCCGAGACCTGTGCTAAGTGTTTCACCTGCTCGAATTCTTACAAAAACCCTGTGAAGGAGCCACTTTTACCACAGCTGAGGAAATAAAAGAGCAGAGAGGTTAGGTCTCTTGGCCAAGGTCATACAATAATGGTTGAGCTTGAATTCAAACCAAACTTGGGTCTGTCTGACTCCACTGACCATATTCTAATCAGACCAGAGGGGCCCCAGTACCATCCGGGAGCACACAGGCAAGAAGTACTGAACCTGACTGTGCGCTCAAGGAGTCTTTCTCTGAAGAAGGTGCCAATCCCATCTGGCCTGGAAAGATGGGAGCAGGACAGTGGGAGGCTTCTGGGAGAAGAGAGATCTGGAGCCATGGCACCGAGGCTGGCAGATTTAGCACTGTGCCCTCTGCTCACAGCCCTTGGCTCTTCCCAGCCACAAGCTTCCTTACATTTCTCTCTTTCCCCTCACTCCACCCTGATCTGTCTGCTATCCATCCTTTTTCTTAATTGTTCTCTAGTTACCTTTTATCTCTTGAGTCATCTTCCCTGTTTTTATTCCCTCAATCATTCATTCATCCAGCTGTTCATTCATCCATTTACCCCCCCATCCATCCAACCATCCACCCATCTATTCATTCATCCATTCATCATCTAACATAAACCAAGTACCAGATCTGTGCCAGGATAGTTCAGTCCTTCAAATAGGTGGTGAGTGTATGTCACACTCAGCTAGTGTTCCTTCCATGAGGAGCCCCTGGGACCTGTCCTTTCCCACAAACACAACCAGGGAAAAATAGCCTTACACAAACCAAGCATCCTATGAGGAAAACAAACAAACCTGAAGGGACAGTTGTGGCTCTTGGGCATCCCCTGCTGGTAACTTGAGAGCTTACATCCGGGGCTGGTGAAGCTCTGGGAGGCTCTGGGAAGGGGCTGCCCTGGCTCTTGTAACTTCTGCCATCAATTCCACCTTTGGAGGGAATCCTAAGGGTGGGGTTCTTGTCAGAAATGTTTAATGCCCTAGCTTTTGCCAAGGCCAGGCCAAAGGCCAGAGCAAGGAGCGATGAAAGAGATTGTTATGGATAGAATTTCTCTGTCTCCCAGAATTCATAGTTGAAATCCTAACTCTCAATATGATGATATTAGAAGATGGGGCCTTTGAGTGGTAATGAGGTCCTGAGGGCAGGGCCCTTATGAATGACATAGTGCCCTTGTGTGAAAAGTCAGGAGAGCATGCTTCCTTGCTCTCTGCTCTCTGCCATAGGACACAACAAGGGGATGGTCACTGCAAACCAGGGCACGGATCTGCCAGCACCTCAGTCTTGGGCTTCCAAACATCGAGAATTGTGAGAAATAAATATTTGTTTTTTAAAGCCACTCGTTTATGGTACTTTGTCCCAGCATCCCAAGCCAGCTAAGACAGAGATGTTTGTTTTAATGGAAAGGAAGCATGTGCTCTCTAGTGTGTATGTGAATCATATGTGTGTGTGCTCTGGTGTGTGTGTGTGGTGTACATGGGGGAACCAAGGAGCAAAGTTTCTGAGCACATGCTCGCATCCCATGCCCAGGCATGATGGAGACGTGGCTGTGTTAGTCCTACCCCAGGCACACCGTGCTCCTGGGAGTGTGAGTGGGAAGACATGCACACAGCCTCCTCATGTAGATGGGGCAGCTCTGAGGCATGGCCCTGGGAGTTCCCTGGTGGGATTGGGCCCCAGTTGCTCACTAATACCCCCTGTCCTGGCTTCCTTCCCTTTCCTGTCTTGGGATCACCTCCTAATGTACAACCTGCACTCAAATCCCTGTCTCAGGGTCTGCTCCTGGGGCAATGAAGGAGGCAGGCCAGGAACACAGGCCAGCAGGCTGAGGCTGGTGGAGTGCAAAGACGATGAGAGCCTGGGTCTACAGTGACATCACTGTGCCGCCGTCCAGTGTCCTACCAGCTCTCCCACCCCCACCTTCTGCCCAGATGAGAAAACCCTTACCATTTGGGTCTCTTTTAAAGGAGTCATCTGCTACTCATGGCTGAAAGCCTTCTAAGCCTTCTAGGCCTCCCTGTGGCTGTGTCTGCACACCATATGCACTGAGTGAGTGCCTGCTGTGTGCCAGCCCCAGAGTAGTGGCTGTGTATTGCGTTGGCCTGGCATGTTGATGCACATCCTGCGTGGTTCTCCCATGAGTTCTGGACTCTGTGTCTTTTGAGCGCCTCCCTTGTCCTCAGCCCATCGGCTTCTCCACTCCCCCACCCTGGTTCCCTCATAACCTCTGTAGAATCTCAGCTAGTTTCTTGACTGCATTCTTGCTCCTCTCTTTTCCACTCAGCAGGCAGAGAGATATGGTTTGAAAATATACACGGTATCATGTTGTTCTGTTAAAAACTCTTCAGTGTTCCCCTGCTGCTCTGAGGCCACTGCCCTGAAGAGATCTCCAGTCCCAACTCTCCATCTCTCCCCTCATCTCCCCCAGAGGCCCCAGCCTTCTGTTTATTTCACTGTATCAAGCTTGGGCAGGGGGCTGGGGGGACTGACTTCTGCAGGGTGGATTTCCCAGGCATCTCTGACAGTTCCTGCGGGGTGACCCTGGCTCCTGGGCTAACAGCATCTCCTCCCTTTGTCCCCACATGTGGAAGGAAGCCGAGGCTGATCTCTGGGTTCCTCCACCTTCCGTGTTCCCTTCTCAGCACTTCCTCACCTGAGTAACCAATTCCCTGTGTTAAATTCCTTCCATTTCAAATACTTGAGATTTTTGTTTTCTGGTTTGACCCTGACTGACACAGGCTGAAGAAGAAGAAGAAGCTAGCAGCCTGCGTAGGGCAGAGCCGTAGGAGTGGAGCAGCAGAGAACAGAAACCAAACCGTGGTGTACCTCCCTGGGGCTCCTCCTGCCTCTGGACGTGGAGTCAAGTCCTGTGAGATGATACATTTCCTAATTGTTCACCTTCGACAGGGCTTCCTGCTGCTTGCATCTGAAAACGTCTGTAGTATTTGGTGCCAGAGACGTGTAGCTGCCCCCGCCACCATCCTCTCCCTTTCTTCCATGGTAAGAGGCGTTATTCTTGTGCACAGAGCCTTTCCTGGCTCCCAGACCCAGGGGAGACTCTGCTGATTTCTGCTCTTGGTCAGAAGAGAAGTAAGCAAATTCCAGCATGGGTGCTTGAAGATAAAGCCCAAGGCCGCCCTTTCCCTTCCTCTCTCTGGAATGTGGGTGTGGTAGAGGAGTCTCTGCAGGCTGTATTAGTTTCTTAGGACCACAAATGGGTCACTTAAACAACAGAAATGTACTCTCACAGTTCTAGAGGCTAGAAATCAAGGTGCCAGCCAGGTTGGTTCCTTCTGAGCACTGTGGGGGAGGTTCTATTCCACTCCCTGCTCCTTGGCTTTACGTAGCCATCTTCCCTCTCTGTGTGTCTGTGTTCAAATTTCCCCCTTTTATAAGGACACCAGGCATATTGGATTAGGTCTCACCCTAATGATGTCATCTTAATTGATTACATCTGCAACAACCACCTTGTGTCCAAATAAGGTCACATTTTGAGATACTGGGGGTTAGAACTTCAACATAGGAATTGGGGGAGGGGGAGACATAACCATACCCATAACAAATGCCTTGTAGATGAAGGCACAGCCTTGGGATGGTGGGACTGAGAGAGAGAAACAGCCAATGACATCACATAGCGAAGCTGTAACGCCAGCTTGGATTTTGCAGATAGAGAGGAAAGAAATCTCTCTCTTATTTTATGCACTGTTATTCAGGGTCTTTGTTACATTCAACCAAACATGAGTCATCAGTCGAGGTCTAGGAAGGGAACAGAGGTCAACCCCAAGGGGTAATTGAGGAATATTTGATAAAAGTGTGGACAGGGGTGGAAAAACTAATAAGGGATGGTAAAGCATCCCAAGGCTAACAACAATGGGGAGCAGATACTGCTCCTGCCTGAAAGGGCTGAGGGAGGAGACAGTTAATGGAGCCCAGAACCCAAAGCTGTGAGCAAAAGAGAAGGCCACCTGATAGGGGCCAGGGCCTCTGATGGAGGGATGTAGCCATTGCAAACCTGAGATCCAGCAGGAAGGGGCTGGGGAACTGATACTCCACCTGCTCTCTTTTCCTGCCTTCCAGCCTCCTGCTGGCAACTTCCACTGACTGAACCAAACCCTGAGGACAAATGAGCCCACTGACGCTGTCCATCAGGTCAGCTAGCAGGGCAGGGGAGTTCCTGCTGAGTTGTGTCCCCTGCTGGCTGTGAGCACAGAAGGGCTTTGTTGTCTTCGCAGAGGGACCCCTGGTGACAAGAACAGTGCTTGGAATCTAGTAGGTATTCAATGAGTATCTGTTGAATGTGTATATGCCAGGAGGGCAGTGGGGTAAGAGCAGGGGAGAGAGGGGGCTTCACACCTCCAGTCCCCTTTACAGCTTCATCACTGCTCAGCCTGGGAAGGCACATCTGTCACTGGCAGTGGGAAGAAGGCTGTCCCCGCTCCCCACCCTTTACCAGTGCTGTTGCCTGACAATCCCCTTGCGTCCCAGCTAAAGCAGTGGCTTCCTTGGGGCAAGAAGCACCTGCATGCTGTCCCAAGCCTGGGTCCTCTCAGTGGCTTCTTGGTGTCATTGCCTGGGTGCCTTGGGGCCCTTATCTTACCTCGGCCTCCTTCTGCAACCCTGAGGCTGGGCTGTCCCACCTGAGAGGGATGGGGCTGGTAGCTGGGAACTACGGGGCAAGGGGCACAGGAGTCAGGACTGTGATTCACAGTGAACACAGGCACCTTAAAGGCTCTGAAAAGTCCTGCAGGAAAGAACCTCTTGAACTTTGCTAAATCTTATCTCCCAGTCCCATTTGACCTTTGATTCTTAGTTGACTTCCACTGGGTTCTGTCCCAAGAGCAGAGGCCACAGCGGTCATAGAACATCTCTCAAAAGCCTCTAGAATGCTGTTCCTCAGAACCACCATCCAAGCACTGCTGCTGAGCTCCTCTGGGACACACAGAGGGTTTGGCCTTCTGATGTGCCCTTTATTAATGTCCAGGTCAGGTTACTTTCAGGGTAGGAAAAACCAGGCATTTGAAGAGTCGTTAACTTCATTCATTCGTTTCCTCCTTTACTCTAATGTATATATTGCTGTGTACTTATAACGTGCCAGGACCTTTCTAGGCACTGGGAATTCAATGATGAATAAAAGAAAGTTTTTCCCTTGTGGACCTTCCCATCAAGTGGGAAGAGAGATAATGGAAACATCCCTCCCCCTAAAAGAAAGTCTCCCAGCTGCCACATTTGCCTGCAAAATTTCCCCAGACCGACCTGCCAACCCCCCAAACTCTCCCTCACACCTGCACCTCCACCTGCTTGCTGTTCAGGACATGCCTTGCTTTGCTTCAGGCTGAGGCCTACCATAGATCTGGCCCCTCCTGATTCCCTAGCCAGCTCCCCATTCCCAGGGGTTGGGAGGAGGCTCATGAGAGACTTTGGTCCAGCTGCTTCTAGGCTAGAAAACCCAAGGGTTTCATCAGCAGCCTAGCTGACAGTGTCCACAAAGCCTTGAAAGTGAGGACAACCTGCCAGGGATTGTGATGGGAAGGTCATCCCAGAGGGTCCATCTCCCTCGGGACCAAGCGGAGAGCCAGGGTGGCCTCATGTCTGTGTGCAGAGCTGACATAGAGGCTGGGACCTGCTCACAGCCACCAGGATACAGGCTGGGGTGGCTTATGGTGTGAAGTTGGGGTCAGGAAGGTGGACCTTCCCTACGCCATCGGGTTAACCCTCTGCCAAGCCAGGCAATGACAACTCAGGGGGCCTTGGGCCAGCCCTCACTGTTCTCTGGGTCTTAATTTCTCCATCTGTCAGATAGAAGAGCTGGATTAGGTCATCTCTCAGACTCTGAGACATTCTGCTGGGGAATCAGGGAGTATCTGACCTGCTCTTCCCACCCCCTGGCCACCTCCCCAAGCCCTCCCTCTTTCTTCTTCATCTCAGGGTCTGGGGAAAGGCTCTGAGCTATAAAGCTGAGCAAATAAACATGCCCAGGCCCATAAGGAACAGGGGGGAAGGCAGGGCACAGCTATTTTTATCACAGTTTGAAGGATTTGCACAGCTGCTTCTGTTCTGTGCACACACTTTCCATGGGCCCAGCTCCTGAAGTAGCAGGCAGCACTGTGGATGTGATGGAGGAGGCACCCTCCTAAAGAAATCCTGCCCTGATGATACCTGGCTTCCACCATCAGGGATCCATTTAAAGCGGCTAACCACTGCCCTCCTCCCATGCTCCCCACATGTACAAAGCCCCAAAGGAGGTGTCCCCACCCAGTCACTAACACAAGCAGGAGGGGAGCCTGGCAGTGCTTAGAGCACAGGGTGCTGAGGAGTGGCAAAGATGACTCAGGAGAGGCTGAGGAGCCAGTTGGCATTATTTAGCAAACATTTATTGAGCACCTACAAAATGTTACTCGCGGGCTGGGAAGCTGTTTCCAACAGCCAATAAGAATGTGTTAAATCTTTTCAGTGAAATAATATGAATTAAATTCACTGATTCAGTGCCTGGCACTGTGTCTCACACTTCAGAAGTAATCTAAGGTATTGCACTCTTTCCAAAATACACCCTGATCACATCCATTTGTCTCCATTTCCATCTCCACTGCCTGAGGCCAAGCCCCCCACCCCACCGGCTTTGGCCGGGTGACCAGAATAGCTCTAGCTGATCCACCTCAGTCCTCACCGCCCCCAACACACACATACAACCTTCTCCATGCAGCACCCAGGAAGAAATTTTTTGAATGAGATACCAGGTCCTTCTCCTTCTTAACCACCTCACCATGGCTTTCTCCCTATGCTTAGAATAAAGATCCAAGATCCTGTTTCTATTATCCTACCTGCAAAGACACCCTGCAGGGTCTGTCCCTCATCCACCTCTTTCTCCCTCGTTTTCTTATTCTCTCTCTGAATTTGGATTTCAAGTAACAGGATTGGATTAATCATAATTCTCAATCTATGACATTACTCTCATCACTTTTCATATATCATTAATCCACTCAGGGACTACTTTTATTTAGTTAGACGTACAGTTATTTTAAATAATGTAGTTAGCACCTTCAAAAACCACAGCTAACATAGTGACACGAATGACTCTCAAAAGAATCTTGCTAAGTGAAAGACACCCAGAAGCAAAAAATAATAATCCTGCTTCCATTTGCACATAAAGATTCTAGAAAAGGCAAGACCACAGAGACAGAAAGTATGTCCCTGCTTGCCAGGGGCCAGATGTGGGTGGTAGAATAGAGTGCAGCTAAGCAGGAAGGAAAGTCTTTGGGTAATGAAAATGTTCTATATCATACTTATGGTGGTGATTACATAACTGTATATGTTTGTCAAATCTTATTAATTTTACAGTTAAAACTGGTGAATTTTATTCTATGGAAATTAACCTTCAATAAAGCCACAAAATAAAAACGAAAACTCCCAAAGGAAAGCTTGCTCCCCTATAGAAACATCTAACCTGTCCTCCATGTCCCCACCACAGACTTGAGCCAACCATCATCCAGAATCCTATGTTCATCATACCTTCGCTTGATTTTTGTACAGTTTTATTCAACTAGTATTTGTATTCCCTAAAAAGTATATCTTAAAATTTTAGGTGTCTTTAACTCTCTAAAAAGGATGTTAACCTGCATTTAATCTTCTGGGACTCTTTTTTTCTTAATTTTTATTCCTAGGATTTATCTACATTGTAGCATGCCAAGGTGATTCATTCTTTTTGACGGCTGATTAATATTCCATCCTGTGACTATACTACACATATTCATCCAGTCTCCTTGATGAACATTAAAGTCGTTTCTAGGGCATTGCTATTGAGGACTGAAGACGGGGATGCTGTATTTCTGGGCATGCCTCCTAGGGCACAGATGCAAGCTTTTCCTGAGGGTCCACCTAGGAGTGGAACTGCTGGATCACATGTGAATCCTGCTTGAGGAGATGCCACTTCTCTGACCTCATCTCCCACCACTCTCCACTTGGACTACTCTGCTCCATCCATACTGACCATCCTTTCCTTGAACCAGCCAAGCCCACTCCAGCCTCCAGACTTTTGTGCTTACTCTCCTTTCCACCTGGAGTGCTTTCCCTTCAGGGCTTCGCACAGCTGGCTTTTACTCCCCCTTTAGGACTCAGTCAAACACTATCTCCTCAGCCTGAATGTCATTCTCCCTGCCACCCCCCACCGCCCACATGTGTTACTCTTATTCCCACTCTACCCACAAACACCTCATTCTCTTCATAGCACTTACCATCACAATCAGAAATAGTCTTATTTATTTTTGTTGATTTGTCATTGTCTTGTCTACTGGACTCAAGCGCCAGGAGAGCTGGGACCGTGTCTTGTTCATGAATGCATCCCCTAGAACATCCTGATACAGAGTGAGTGCTCAACACATTTTTTTTTGAGGTAGATACTCATTAATCCTATGTCAAGATGAGGAAGCTGAGGTTCAGAGAGGTTAAGCCATCCTCCCAAGAATGTAGAGCTTGGAGGTGGCAAAGCCAGGATTTGAACCCAGTTCCAGAGCCCACATTCTTTCCTGGAAGAGGCTGACTTGTTCTAATGTGAACTTTCCACCCTCTACCTCTGTTATCAGCTAGCCATTCAGTGCCACCTGTGCAGCCACATGCTGGAGGGAACTCTGGGTCCTGGTGTTGGCTGTCACTCCATCTGCAGTGGATGAGGGCTGTGGCCTTGGACCATGGGAGACCTGGCTTATGATGCTCTGGCTGCTGCCAGTGAAAATGTTGAGCTTTAGAATGGGATCCAACTGAACAACTTAAAATAGACTGCTATAGATATATTACCCTGTGGTAACCACAAAATAAAAACGTACAGTGAATACAAAAAGAGAAAGAAATATAAGCATACTACTAAAGAAAGTCATGAAACTACAAAGAAACAGAGCAAGAGAAGAAGGAAGGAACAGAGAGGAACTACAAAAATAGCTAAACAATTAACAAAATGGCAATAAGTACATACCTATCAATAATTGCTTTAAATGTAAATGGACTAATTTCTCCAATCAAAAGACATAGGGCAGCTGAGTGGATAAAAGAACACCCATCTATATGTTGCCTCCAAAAGATCCACTTTAGATATGAGGACGCACACAGACTGAAAGTGAAGGGATGGAAAAGCTATTCCAAGTAAAAAGAAACCAAAAAAAGAAAGCTGGAGTAGCTATACTTATATCAGACAAAATAGACTTTAAAACAAAGACTGTAATATGGCACAAAGAATGATAAAGGGGTTGATATAACAAGAGGATATAACATTTGTAAATATTTATGCACTCAACATAGGAGCACCTAAATATATAAAGTGAATATTAACAAACCTAAAAGGAGAAATTGACAGCAATACATAATAGTAGGGGATATTAGTCCCCTCTTACATTAGTGGATTGATTATCCAGACAGAAAATCATTAAAGTAACAGTGGCCTTAAATGACATATTATATATTAAAATCATAAAGACTCCATCAAAAAACTGTTAGAACTGATAAATGAATTCAGTGAAGTTGTGGGATGTATAATCAATACACAAAAATCTGTTGCATTTTTTACACTAATAATGAACTATCAGAAAGACATATTAAGAAAACAGTTTTACTTACAACTATATCAAAAAGAATAAAATACCTATGAATAAATTTAACCAAGGAGGTGAAAGACCTATATTCTGAAAACTATAGGACTTTGATGAAAGAAATGAAAGACAACACAAATAAATGGAAAGATATACTGTGCTCATGGATTAGAAGAATTAATACTGTGAAAATTTCCATACTATCCAAAGCAATCTACAAATTCAGTGCAATCCCTATCAAAATTCCAATGGTATTCTTCACAGAAATAAAACAAACAATCCTAAAATTTGCATGGAACCAAAATACCCTGAATAGCCAAAGCAATTTTGGAAAAAGAAGAACAAGGCTGGAAGCATCATGCTCCCTGATTTCAAACTATATTACAAAGCTACAGTAATTAAAACAATATGGTACTAGTATAAAAAACAGATACATAGATCAATGGAACAGAATAGAGCCCAGAAATAAACCCGTGCATACATGGTCAATTAGTTTACAACAAAGGAGCTAAGAATATGCAATGGGGAAAGGACAGTTTCTTCAATAAATGATGTTGAGAAAATTGGACAGCCACATGCAAAAAATGAAATTGGACCCTATCTTACACCATATGCAAAAATTAACTTAAAATTGAGTAGACTTGAATGTGAGACCTAAAACCATAAAACTCCTACAAGAAAACATAGGCGGTAAGCTCCTTGACATAGATCTTGGCAATTATTTTTTTAATCTGACACCAAAAGCAAAAATAAACAAGTGGGACTACATCAAACTGAAAAGGTTCTGCACAGCAAAGGGAATCATCAAAATGAAAAGGCAACCTATTAAATGGGAGAAAATAATTGTAAATCACATATCTGATGAGGGCTAATATCCAAAATATATAAAGAACTCATATAGCTGAATAGCAAAAAATCAAGCAATCCAATTAAAAGATGGGCAGATCTGAATAGACATTTTTCCAAAAGAAGGCATAGAGATGGCCAACAGGCACATGAAAAGATGCTCCACATCATTAATCATCAGTGAAATGCAAATCAAAACCACAATGAGATGCTGCCTCACCCTGTTAGAATGGCTATTATCAAAAAGACAAGAAATAACAAATGTTGGTGAGAATGTGGAGAAAAGTGAACCCTTGTGCACTGTTGGTGGGAATGTAATTGGTGCAACCACTATGGAAAACAGTATGGAGGTTCTTTAAAAAAATTAATAGTAAAACTACCTTAGATCCAGCAATTTCATATCTGGGTATTTATCCAAAGAAAATGAAAACACTAATTTGAAAAGATATGTGCACCCCCCATGTTCATTGCAGCATTATTTAAAATAGCCAAGATATAGAAACAACCTAAGTGTCCTAAGATGAGTGAATGGATAAAGAAGATGAGGTATTTATATATATATATATATATATATATATATATATACACACACACATGATAGTTGAGTAGACATTTAAGAATGCCAATAAACAGGTTGACTCAGTTGTGGAATAACAGGAACTACCATTCCTTGTTAATGGGAATATCAATTGTTTGTCATTGCATAATACAGCTGGACAATTATATACTTTATGTTTCATTAATTCTTATCTTAATCATGCAGTAGATACTATTTCCATAAAAACAAAGAGCTAGAAACACTCAAATATCCATTCACAGTAGATTGGTATATTTAAAGTATGGACCACTAAATAGTCAAAATAAATCAACTGAGGAACCAATATTGAACACAAAGTGAAAATAACATCACAAAAGGATAATCACTATGTGATTCTACTTATACAAAGGACCAAAAGGGAACCCTCCTACACTGTTGGTGGGAATGTAAATTGGTACAGGCACTGTGGAAAGCAGTACGGAGGTTCTCAAAAACTAAAAACAGAAGTACTACTCAACCCAGTAATTCCACTTCTAGGAAATTAGCTGAAGAAAACAAAGTCCCTGACCTGAAAAGACACAGGCACCCTTATGTTCACTGCCACCTTATTTACAGTAGCCAAGATATGGAAGCAACCCAAGTGTCCATCAGTTGATGAGTGGATAAAGAAGATGTGGGACATATACACAATGGAATATTATTCAGCCATAAAGAAGAAAGAAATCCTGCCATTTGTGACAACATGGATGGACCTAGAGGGTATTGTGCTAAGTGAGATAAGCCAGGCAGAGAAAGACAAGTACCATATGATTTCACTTATTTGTGGAATCTAAAAACAAAACAAATTAGAACAAAGTGAACAAAATAACAGTAGACTCATAGACATTAAGAAATGACTGGTGGTTACCATGGGGGAGGGTTTGGGGTGGGTGAGCAGGGAGGGTGAGGGGAATAAAGGGGCACAAAAATTCTCAATCATAAAATATAAGTTGGTCAGCGTGGTAGTCCAGCATGGATAATATAGCCAATGATTCTATAACATCTTCTTATGCTGAATAGTAACTGCACTAGTTGGGATGGGAATTTAATAATGTGGGTAACTATTGAACCACTGTGTGGTACACTTGAAACCAATATAAGATTGTATATCAACTATAATTTTTTTTTAAAAGTTGGACAGTGGAAAAAAAGATCAGTGGACCCAGAGAATACTAATTTTTGTAAATCAAATGCTGGCTTATTTTTCATGGAAACTAATTTCTGAAAGTTAATAAGTCTCAGTAAGTAAAGTATTCTTTTGGAAAAAAAAGATTGTGTACCAACTTTCCTTCAATAAAAAGAAAGGGGGGCCAAAAGAGGAAAAGCCAGTGTATTGTTTAAGAATACTTATGCATGTGGAAATCTCTAATGAAAGCAAGGGGAAATCACAGGGTTGAGATACACAGAGGAATTACAATGTTCTATTTCTGAACCTGGATGGTGAGAATATAGGTATTTGTTTTATTATTGTTACTTAAACTGCACACACACAATCATCTTTACTTACTTTTGTTGATTTGTCATTGTCTCCTCTACGCGACTCAAGCCCCAGGAGAGCTGGGACCATGTCTCATTCATGATTGCATCCCCTAGAACATCCTGATACAGAGAAAATGCTCATCAATTTTTTTTTCAGGGGGATACTAATATTAATCCTTTGTCAGAGATAAGAAACCCGTGGCTCAGAAAGGTTAAGCCATGTACTTAAGGATGCAGAACTTGGTGACAGAGCCAGGATTTGAGCCCAAGTATGACCAGTTCCAGAGCCCACATTCTTTCCTGGAAGAGGTTGACTTGTTCTGATGTGAACTTTCCTTCCCTCGCCCCTGTTATCAACTAGCCATTCAATGCCATCTGTGCAGCCACATGCTGGAGGGAACCATGGATCCTGGTGCTGGCTGTCACTTCTCCATCTGCAGTGGGTGAGGGCTGTGGCCTTGGACCATGGGAGACCTGGTGTTCTACCACCTGTTCTGGGAATGGGTCCAATCTGGCCCCTTACCACCTGCCTCTGCCCTATATTAGAGTCCCAGGCTATGCGTCTCTTTCCTATCATCTGAAAACTCATGATGCTCTGGCTGCTGAGTTCCCTCCTACTTGTGGCCCTTGGTAAGCCCACAGCCTGTGCTGCACTGGGCCAGGAGCCCTTGAAATCTGCCACCCACCCTGGGTCTTGTGAACTCAACACCTGGTTCCATAGGAGGGATCTCAGCCCGTACCTGGGGCATGATTGTGGAGGCTTTCAGCTTGGTGCTGGAGCAGGAGAATGGAGGGGAAGCTGTGGATAGACCATTTCAGGAGAAAGACTTGGAGACCCCAGGCACTGTGGCGGGGGTCCTCCATGGGGAAGTAAACAAAGTCTAATGGCAAAGAGTTTGGGCTCTGTGGTTAGACTGCTTGGGGTGGAATTTCTGTTCCTCTGTTTAACCCTCAAACTCTTCTCTCACAGTCCCCCTACCCTGCTCCATATCCTGTGGTCTAGTCTTCTCCTGGTTTCTCTGCCATATTGTATTCCAGCTCAGGGCCACCTCCTCCAAGCAGCCTCCCTTGATAACCTAATATTCATCACGTGCTTACTATATGCCAGGCAGAATGCTAAGAATTTTTTCTTATATTAGTTCATGAGGTAAGTAATATTATTATCCCCATTTTACAGATGGAGAAACTGACCCTCAGAGAAGCAAACTTGTGCTAGAATGTTAGAATGAGGGGGCAGAGCTGTACCTCCTTAAACCCAGGCAGTCTTAACCCAAAGCTGCCACTCTTCATGACAATAACTGTTCATTCCCAAGGGCTCACTGGGTACCAAACACTGTTCTAAGTGCATCAACTCCTTCAATCCTGCCATGGAAGGAGGCCACATGTTCCTCTCCATCCCTGGACTCCTGGGACCTGGAAATCCCTGCCCTAGTCCAAATGCTCACTATTCACATGTGGCAACTGAGGTCCCTGGAGGGGAAGGGGCTTGCACCTGGCCATGCAGCCAGTTGCTGCACAACTAGGACTGGGACCCAGGCTGCTTCTTTGCTTTTGGGGACCCTCTGGCCGATTGACAACTCTACTGTTTCCTCCAGCCTCGGGCTGTGGCCGACCTTCTTACAACCCTGCTAGCCGCGTTGTCAATGGTGACGATGCAGTCCCCTACAGCTGGCCCTGGCAGGTAAGAGCAATACCAGCTACATTATTTCCCACCATGGGCTCTGCACCTCATGCTCTGATTGCAAGGCATCCAGTCTTGACTCCACCGCTTCAATTCCAGTATTCACTTCAGCTTCCACAGGCCAGGAAATGCCTGGATAATCCACTTCCGATGGAATTTTTGTTCATTCACCCTGTAACCCTCACTGGGTTGTTTGGAAGTTGAAAGTGGAATCTGGGGAGAGGGTAATATTTAACCTAAGGGTTGGTGCACTAATAGAGGAATGCCGAAGTGCAGGCATTGTGTTTAGGGAGGGAGTTTTGGGGGGGAACTCATTCCTAGACTTCTTGAACTATACGTCAGCACTAGAAGGTTTGACAGCAATAAAAGGATGAAGGGCTTTATAGAGGTCGGTGGAGGGAGGTGCAGAGCTAGATTAGCTTCACTAACACGGTAGCCACTAGCCACATGTGGCTACTTAAGTTTAAATTTATGTGAATTAAATAATGCTAAAAATTTAGTTGCTCAGTATCAGCTGCATTTCAAATCCTCAACGGTCGTATGTGGTTAGTAGCTACCACGGTGGACAGCCAAGATACAGATCACGTCCATCGTCACAGAGAGTTCTACTGGATGGCACGTCTACAGCCAGGGTCAGCTAACTTGTTCTGTAAAGGACTGGAGAGTAAATATTTTAGACTTTGTTGGCTATATGGTTTCTACTGCAGTGACTTAACTCTTTCATTGCCGCATGCAAGCACCTGCAGGTGATATGGTTGTGTAGGTCGGGCACAGCGCATTTCTAGAGGGTGCCATTTTGCATGACTGATGCCCTCTGCAGCTGTTCAGTGTGCAATCTATACAGCCACAGACAGCAACCCTCACCGTAGAGCCCAGACCACTCACACTCCTCCCTCCCTTGCCACCAGGTCTCCCTGCAGTATGAAAAGGGCGGAACCTTCCACCACACCTGTGGGGGCAGCCTCATCGCTCCCGACTGGGTCATGACTGCGGGTCACTGCATCTCGTGAGTTCTCTCACTTGCCCCTGTCCTTGCATGCATGAGACCCAGCGGGACAGGGAAGTGGCTGACTTGGAAGGGAGGGAGGCCAGTCAGGCTGGGGCTGACCACACTTCCCCTAGCAGGAGCTCCATGACCTACCAGGTAGTGTTGGGCGAGTATGACCGGGCAGAGAGTGAAGGCCCTGAACAGGTGATCCCCATCAACGCTGAGGACCTCTTCGTGCACCCGCTATGGAACCCCAAATGTGTGGCCTGTGGGTGAGTGAATTCTCAGGCTTGGGTCCCAGGGGCTCTTGTACTCGTCCTGCATGACCCAAAGCCAATTCTGAGGAGACTCCCAGGGACAAGGGTCTGGGTCCAGCAACCTGAGCCCAGCTCCCACACACGGAGAGTTGGAGGAAGTAGAGCCTTTAAGGATCATCTGCACCAAACCTCTCTCCCCGTGGAAGGGACAGCTGGGCCTGGGGAGAGATAGGAGCTCCCGAGAGGTCACTTGGCTAGTTGGCTTCGGAACCCAGGTCTCTTCTGGCATCCCGTCCCAAACTCAAGGGCTCCTCCATGCAACAGGTGTTCATCCAGGGCATCCTGGGTCCCCAGCACCACGGGCTAAGGGAGGAGCCCTGGCCTGAGAGGCAGGCCCACCGCTAAGTTGCTGTGTGGCTTGGGCACGTCACTGCCCTTCTCTGGGCTTCAGTTTTACCCTTGTCAAGGGTGGCCTTTTGGGCTTCCTGGGTGTTTGTGAAGGTCAAGGAGGCAATTGCTGGGGCAGAACATGAAAGCAGGACTTCTTAAGCCCCTGAAGCATACACAAAATTGCATGTCTGGGTGGTTAAACATTTTTCTGGTAAGCAGGGTGCAGACCCCTGAGAGTGCCTGCAGGGCTGAGGGGCCATGGTGATCAGATTCTGACCCATCCTCACAGGGCTCCTGGGTAAGTGGAGAGAAGAGCAGGCCTGGGTGCAGTGACCTGGGGGACAAGCAGGCAGAGGGAGACTGAGAGCAGGGCTTCTCAGAGCATGGCCCCTGACGGGCAGCATCAGCATGTCCTGGGAACCTGTTAGAAATGTGAATCCTCAGGCCGCACCCAGACCCGCTGCTTCAGAAACTCCGGGCGGGACCCAGCAACCTGTGTTCTAACAAACCCTCCAGTGGTTCTGATGCAGCTGAGGTACGAGAACCCCTGGTGTGAAAGCTGAGGACGTTTGTGAAGGCCGAGACCGACGTGGGCTGATGGGGCCGGGAGGGCTTCCTAAGGTTTCTCAGCCATAGAATGAGTGGTATTTGGAGGGGAAAGGGGCAGTGGGGGCATCCCAGGGGTGAAAATCTGGAGCAAAGGCTGGGAGGTAGGGCTTGGTCTGGCTGGCAGAGCAGGTTCCCCATGACTCCTTGCTCCTCCCCAGCAATGACATCGCCCTCATCAAGCTCTCGCGCAGTGCCCAGCTGGGAGACACTGTCCAGCTCGCCTGCCTCCCTCCTGCGGGCGACATCCTGCCCAATCAGGCACCCTGCTACATCAGCGGCTGGGGCCGGCTCTACAGTAAGTAAGCCCTCCAGTCAGCCAAAGGGAGTGTGGGCAGGAAGACGGGCTCTGGGGGCAGGGGATTGAGGGCATTTTTCTCCCATTCCCCCTCCAGTGGTGTCTTCTCCCCTCATCCTCTCAGACATGAATGTGTTCAACTGAACATTTGTTCAGTGGCTCCTGGATGCCAAGTGCTGGGGATGTTACAGTGGACAAAGCAGGCAGGACCACATAACCTGGTGGGACGAGAGTCCCCATCAGATTGGCAGAGCTGCCTGTCTCACGCCCCCCCCACCCCACTCTGGGGTGCCCAGCTCTGACTCCCAGACCCCAGCCCAAGCCCTGCACCGCCATGACCCCCAGCTCAGCGCTCTCTATCCCCGCAGCGGACGGGCCACTCCCGGATAAGCTGCAGCAGGCTCTGCTGCCCGTGGTGGACTATGACCACTGCTCCAAGCCGGACTGGTGGGGCGCCTCCGTGAAGAAGACCATGGTGTGCGCCGGTGGGGACACCCGCTCTGGGTGCAATGTGAGTTACCTCTCACCTGCCCAAGGCGGGGCTGGGCTATAGCCATTCAGCTCCACATGCCAGGCCTTGGGGTTCCTTTGCCCTCTGCCTGGCAGGTGAGGAGAATCTTACCTGCTTGCCCCATTCAGCTTCCAGACCAGGCAGGACTTGGAGGAAGTCAGTGTAGTCTGACTACACAGTGTAATCAGTGTAGAATTCAGTGCCTCTGGGTTCTAGTCCCAGCTCACAAAATGACTTGACCAGGGAGAAGTCACTGTCCCTCGCTGGTCCTCAGCTTCCCCATCAGCACAGCAAGGGGTATCGACACCATGACCTATAAAGTCACCTTCACTTCTGGGGCCCTGAAGTTTAATTAAGCAACACTATTATTGTATCATAAGTATGAATAACAATATTAATAATTAACTGTAGTACCAATAATAAGAACTATCATTTACTGATTGCTTCCTCTCTACTTGGCATTGTGTTAAGATCATTCATTTATCATCACAAGCTTCTCTAAGACAGATATTCCCCATCACAAATGAGCCAACTAAGGCTCAGAGAGGTCAAGTAATATGGAGGTTTCTTGAAATCCCCCCAAATCAGAACCAATTCCTTAAACTTCCAGCATGGCTCCACCTCCCTGCTCTCTCTGATCATTCCAGGGTGACTCTGGAGGACCCCTCAACTGCCCCGCAGCTGATGGCTCCTGGCAGGTCCACGGTGTGACCAGCTTCGTTTCTGCCTTTGGCTGTAACACCCTCAAGAAGCCCACGGTGTTCACTCGAGTCTCAGCCTTCAACGAGTGGATCGAGAAGGTGAGCAGGAGGTTCCCCAGTGCTGGCTCTTCTGAGAGGTGCTGGGGGGATGGGTGAGAGCCAAAACTCTGAAGAGGGGCTGAAAGGATCCTAGGAGCTCTGTCTTGGAAGGGCCTTGGGACATTCCGGAGGGCTCGGGGGGATGTGTTCAGCTAGTGTGGCCGCAAGGACTTTGATGGCTTCTGGGTGGAGCTTTTAACTACCGTCAAAGTTCCCTATTTCAACAAGTGTTTACCAAATAACTTCTCTGGTCCGGGATTTTTCCTGTGGTGGAGGACAGAGTGATGTGTCAAAAGGCTGCCCTGTGGGGGGACATATGATTAAATGAGCAATAATGATGAAATGTGGTGAGAGCTATGATAGGCCAAGCTCAGGCCCCAGGGAGAGTGCAACCCTTATCTGGGAAATTAATGCTCAGGGAGGATTAATACTGTTCATGGTAATGGCACCAGCCACCATTTATAGACTACTTAAACGTGCCAGGCACTGTGATGAGCACCTTAGATAATAGTTTAATAAAAAAACCCATGAGGTGTACTATGATTACCCCCCATTATACAGAGAAGGAAACAGGCTCAGAGAGGTCCAGTCACTCTCCCAAGGTCACACAGCTAATGAGTGGCATAGCTGGGAGTTGAACCCAGTTCCATATGGCTTCAGAACCTGTGCTAACTAGACTATTCTGGGTTTTTCCCCTCTTTTTCTAGACCATGGCAAATCACTAGAACCAAGGCCTGGGTGGCAATGCTGGTACACACTTTGTAAAAAATAAAGATCTTAGACAACCCCAACTTGAGTCTTTCTTCCTTCTTTGACTCACCCTTCCCCTCTGACCCATTCCTAAAATCTTAAATCTGATATGTAGAGATGAGACCATATCCAACCCCGACATATGAGAATTAGAAAAAAAGAGGCTAGACAGAAGAAAGGAGTTGCTATTAGGTGACCAACCCCGCTGGGAGGGGATTCCCAGGACATAGGATTTTCAGTGGCAAAATCAGAAGAGTCCTGGGAAGTTGGTCACCCTTAACAGTCACACACATTGTTGGCTTTTCAATGCAGACATAAAAATATGGTAGAATCTGCAGAAAAACTTACCTTGCCAGCTCCTTGGAAGGCTCATGGTAGAGTGGGAAGGGCCCATGTAATTCCTACTTCCATTGCTCAGTTGGGAAGGAGGGCTGCAGTCATTCATTCATTCAACAAGCATTCATTCCTTGTTTCAGAAGAGGGGCCAAAGGGGGATGATGACATGGTTCCTGTCCTGAAATGGCTCGATATTTATATAGAAATGAGCATATCAGTTGGTGGGGGGGAACTGATGAAGGGGTAGTTTAATAACCATAATATTGCACATGTAATTGTAGATTAATGATAATAAAATAAATTACATAAAAAAAAAGAAATGAGCATATCAGAGTCATTCACTGTTGGGCACCTTTTACTGTAGCAAGTTCAGGGTTGGGAGTACAGACGTGAGTAGGACAACTTTGGGGAAAGCCCTTGCTGCCGGGAATGGGTAGCAGACACAAACACAGATGTACACACAATGCCACAAATGAGGTTGGGACCCAGTGAGCTGTTGTTGAGGTCCAAAAGACTGCTGCCATGCAGCCAAATCAACATAATAACAAATTAATTCCTTTACTCATGTTCCTTCTGAATACTGTGAAAGGAAACATGGGCCCAGCAAGGATATACATACATAATTTTTAGTATTAATGTTACCCCATTGCCCCCTCCCTTTAAAAATTATACTTCTCATTTTGAAAAGTTGAAAAGACACAACATGGAAAATAATATAGGAAATACCATGTACCCTCTCTCTGAAATTAATAATTTCACGTTTTTGCTTCATATTTTCTAAATAATTACAACAGTTAAGGTGGAGGCCCCTTTGTATTCTTCCCAGAGGTCATCAGTATCGACATGGCTGTGGAGTTGGCTACCTAATATTACTGCTTTTCCTTTGGGGCACATAGTAGGATAGGTCTCACCTGGCTTCTTGAATTTGGTTTGGCCATATAGCTTGCTCTGGCGAAGGTGAAGATTTGAGAGACAGGATAAATTGCCGAGCTCTCTTTTGCTCTGCCATGGCAATTGGTGGCTACAGGTCAGCCTGGTCCCGGAGTGAGGAGGTTTGGAGCAGAGCCTCCACTGACCCCTGGTGAACATGTACACAAGCAAGCAAGAGACTATGTTGTTATAAGCCACTAAGATTTTGGGTGTTTGTTATAGCGGCATTGACCTAACCTATCCTGACTGATCAAATGAGTTTGGTGTTTATCTTTCTACTCCATGCTTTATATTTTTATCACGCATATAATATCCATAAACAACATACTGCATTGTTTTGCTTTTTAAAAATACATGCCTGGCTTCATGCTGTGTGGATTATTCTACAATTTGCTACTTTCACCTAACATTATGTTTGTGAGATCTATCCATGTTAATTTATATATCTCTAGTTCATTGCCACTAGTTTGGAAGAGTATCCCGTTGCACAACAACACTAGTTACTTATCCTTTTCCTCCTGCTCATGGACTTTCATAGCAGGGCCACTTTTTTGCGATCACAGATAATGCTTCAGTGAATGTCCTTGTACATATCTCCAGGGGCACATGTGCACAGTTTCTCTATAGTACAAGAAACAGAATTGCTGAATGGGAAGGTGTGCTCATTTTCAACTTTACAACTTTACCAGTTGCCAAATTACTCTCCAAAGTGGTTGTATCAATAACACTTCTTAAAATTATTCCTTTTTCTTTTTCCATCCACTGTCCTCATATATTACAAATTAAAACTACCCACACTTTTCTCTTAAGACTACTCCTAGAACCTCAACCCTCCCCCACAAAACTCATCTCCACTCATTACCCCCATTCCAGCTCCTACAAAAGCCCAAGAACTGGTCTGGCAAGGCCAAAGTGAGGGCAAGGAAGGAACTGAATCAAGCAGGGCAGAGACATCTGCATCACAGAGGTGTGGGGAAGGATGGGAGGATTTCTGGAACCAGCATATGTTAATCATTTGTATTGAATCAGATAGATAGTACTGAGTGACATATGTAATTGTCAGGTGTTCCCAAGGCACAGCAGGGCTGCCAAAGCTGAGTATCTACTTCTTCCCAATGGGTCACGAAAGGGGCCTCGAACAATTTTCCAAAATACTTGTAGGGTAAAGGGTAGTTGGACCTGTAAAATTCCACCCTGTGGTTGGGCAGTGTGTCCTCAGGGGCCCTCCACCCAGACTCAGGGGGAGCCTGAGAACTGGTATGATACCCTTCTCATGCATGGGCAACAGAAAGTTAGGAAATCTTTCCTAAAAGTGCTAACATTTTCATCAATAACTCAGTTTTCTTTTTTTTTTATCTCCAAGTCTCAACAACTCAAATTGTTTAAAACCAACATTCAATAACTTAAGTTTTTGAGCAATGTTTAGAGTGTCAATACCAACATTTTTTTGTTTTTATTTTCTAAGTCATGAAGAAAATCTTTTTGAAAAAACACAAATGTCATATTTCAATTCCTTTAAAAAATTATAAAGGAATCAGTGTTGCAATGCCTTCTTTTTAACAACACAATGTCAATAATGTAGTTCTCACTTAAAAATCATTGTGTCAATAATTCTTTTTTTTTATCTTAAAAGAGTCAACAATTCCATTCTCTTTTCCATTTTTCAGAACATTAATACTGGCTACATTTTAGAAGCTTCCACTTTGGGAAAGATTTTTAAAAGTCTTCCACAGTCCCACCTGTTTTACACAACTGCTGCTGTTGTTTTGCTTTACTGCCTTCCATTTCTTTTTCTTTGTATTTAGAAAAACTATCAACAGATTCAATGGATTTGGACTGAGCAACTACTGGTATTCTCTGCCAGGCCTGGGCAGAGGAAAATAACCTGTAGTCTGGCTGGGAGGATGACAGGTACATCCAAGGACAGAGGGATAGAGGCTTGATTCAGTGTTCTAATGGAAGCCCAGAGAGATGTGGGGCCCAGGATGGTGGGGTACTATTAGGATGGGAAGACTGGAGGATCTAGATGGCTTTCACATCCAGATGTTCAATACATCAAGGGATTCCTGTCAAATATGAATCTGTCAAACCTTTTTTTCCTGTCATTTAGCATCAAAGACATAATACTGAATGTATTTTTTTCTTTCTAAACACAGTAGTATACACAGCAGTAATAATGTTACATAGCAGTAATAGTATAGCTCCTTCCCTGTTCCTGGACCAATTCCAATGTGTGTGTGTGCAGGTGTGTGTGTGTGTGTGTGTGTGTGTGTATGTGTGTGTGTGTGTGTGTGTGTGTGTGTGGAGGGGAGTCAGGGGGGTCTTCCCACACACAACACCAAGCAGTTCTCGAACACCAGCAGGGTGTCCAAGAACTCAATTCTGACACTATCTGCCCAGAGACAGTACCAGATTCCCCAGATTAAGGGCTCTGTCCTGGAAGACTGTCCCCCACCCCGCCACCCCCCAACTACAGACTCTGGTCACAAGTCCCAGGCAGTTACCTGTGTTTCTGACCAAATATCTACAGATTGGGGGTTCCAACAACCCCCCTGCCTTAGGTTTCCATTAATTTGCTAGAGCAACTCACAGAACTCAGGAAAACACTTACATTTACCAGTTCAATAAAGGATACCATAAAAGATACAAGTTAACAGCCAGATGAAGTGATACACAGAGCAAAGTCCCAAATAAAGGAGCTTTTGTCCTTGAGGAGCTTGAGGCCTGGCTTGGTAGCATATGGACACATTCTGGTTCCCCAAGCACAGAAGGTCTCTTTGAAAGAGAAGCAGGATCCAAGGGACATACACTTTTCTCAGAGGTTTTTGTGAGGGTTTCATTGCATAGTTATGACTGACTAAATCATTGCCCATTGGCTCATTCAACCTCCAGCCCCTGCCCTTGGCTGGGGTCCAAAAGTCTCTCAACATGACAAGACACCCAGTTCACCTTTAAGGCTCTGCCATGTTTTCAGGAACTGTGGATGAAGACCATAGATACTTGGTAAATATATATTTCTTATAACTCATTAAATTGCATGCAGAAACTGCTGAAACTGTGTCAGTGCAATGGAACATTCCCCTCTTGCCTAGTGGGTCAGAGCCAGATTTGACACAAAGAAGCAGTTTGGAGTATCAACCCAGGTGCAGAGCTTCAGATAATGTTTTTTTTGGACTATATTTATATTAACTTTGTGGTCTCCAAGGAGACAGCACTGTTGAGTCCACTTCTCAGCCCAAGCCTGATATTAAGCCCATTGCATACAGCCAGGTTTGCTCAGAGCCTATCAACACCAATTCACTTCAGTTTCACCTAAATTCCACTCTTCCCCCAAATCTTATTATACCCCTATTTCTTCCTTTATCTATTGAGACACCCATGGTTTCTGAGGGTGCTTACTATATCAAGTCAATAAACCTAGCTTTGTGAAAGTACACCTATATCCCTGGTGGTGTTTATGAGATTGGCTTTAGCATAAAATTCAAGCCTTCTCTGTTCACTCATTCACTGATTCATTCAACAAATGTTTACCCAGCTTATGCTCAGTTTTAGGTGTTGGAGACATGGTGACAGGACGGTCATGGTCCTTGGCCTTATGGATCCTGCTTCTAGTGTGAGATAGAAAATAAACAGATATTAGCCAAAACAGGTTTACAGGTTATGAAGGGACTGAATGGATGCCTTTAGAAGGGTGAGGGTGGCAAAGGCTGCTCTGGACAGGCTACACTTAAGCAGGAACCAAGATGAACAGATCTCAGGAAAGGGCACTACACGCAGAGATCACCAAAGAGGTGAACATGAGCTTGTCAGGTTTGCAAAAATGCAAGAGGGCTGTGTGTCTGGAGCAGAGTGAACAGGAGCGTGGGGAAAGATGAGGGAGGGGGGGAAAAAGTACAAGTTTAAATTGTATCCTTAATGATCACAATGATCTTATGCAGAGCCACAACATAAATACTTCTCATACAATTTTATAAACCTATAAAATTGATGCTGCTCTTGGACCCAGAGTGTATTCCCTCCTCCCCCACCCCCACCACTCCCAACAGTTTTCTGAAGCATTCTCAAGGAACCTAAGATTAGAGGGTAGGAGAGATGATAATTGGAAGTCCTTAGTCTAGTCCAATCCTCTCATCTTACAGATGGGGAAACCAAGGCTGAGAAGAGGTGAGAGCTGGAAACTGTTGTAGGAGTGAGTGGGGGAAGGGCACAAAGTTGCCAGGGGAAGTAAGCGTAGGGCCATAGCAAGGAGTCCTGGTACTTCAACCACCACCTGGAGTACCTGGTCATCTGGTAGTTTACTGACCAGCAGTGGTAGTGTAGACAAAAGGCACATCTTCCCTTCCACAGGGACATTGGCTCTGCGGTGATAACCCAGCAGGGAGCTTTGGCGTACCCCTCTTAATTCCTGTCCCCCTTGGATAGGCCAGTTGAAAGGAGAGGTGGGTTGAGCCACCTAAGTCCCTCTCCCTCATCACAAGTTCCTTTTCATTCAGGGTAAAGAGCTAGGTGGGAAAGCTTCCTTGGTTAGCATCTCCTCACCTCTTATAGGCAATGCTATTTAACTTGTGTGCCCAAACTCAAACCAGCTCAGCATGACTTCAGAACCTCAATTCTTAACCATCAGCACTTGGAAAGCCTTGGAGAAGAGGCACATGGGGCAAGACTGAGCCTCCTATACATATGGGGTCACCCTCTGGACAGACTGTCAACCCCGCATAGGTACAAGCCCACTTTTGTCTGGGTACACTGAGGCAGGGGTTCTTAATGGACTGCATCCACTGCCTCATGATTCCACGGGCGCCTTAGAGGACCACAGTCTCCCAAGAGCATCCACCCAGCCTTCTATTTTGGTTTCTTTCCTCTGGGTGGTGAAAAGGCTCAAGGGTGTAACTTCAGGGTGGAGTGCTGACTCAGGTGTTGGGGGGGAGCTCCTGGTGTCTCAATTCCCGCTTCATACTCTTTTCATTTTGCAGTTAGGTACACTGCGGCTCAGAAAGACAAAGAACTTCCCCGAAGCGGAAAAGCTGCCTAGGCGGTAACCAGAGCTCCGCACAGCAGGAACGACTGAAGTTACCCGCCGGCCAAAAGCCCACCACGAGTTAAAACCATGAAGTTGCAGGCCATCGCCGACGCCTAGAGAGACCCAGCTCTTCTAACCGGCCGCTCCCTCCACTTTCAACTTCCGAGTGGGGCAGACTTCCGGTTCCGGCGGCGGCTGCGGGGGCAGTGGGTGCTACAAAATTCTGCGCGATCGTTGTGGTTTCCGTTTCTCCGAGTTGGTTCTGGGGCTTCGAATCTCCTCGGGAGCTACCCCCGCCCCTGGCTTCCGAGGTGGCACATACGCAGGTGAACGCTCCAATTCCCTCCCCCTCCGCTCTCCCTCCTCGTGCTTGGTCTGCCCGGAGCGGAGGCCCGGCGGGGCCGGCCCTGGGAGCCGGGTGGCCCTGCGTTTGGCGGCTGCGGGCTGTTCCAGCTGGCGCGGCCTCGCTTTAGCGAGGAGGAGGAAAAGGAGGTGGTCCCGGTCGGGGGCCCCAGAAACGCATTTTCTGGCCAGACCTAGGATCTTTGAGCTGCGCTCCCGTGGTGGGAGGAGTTGGGCTCGGCTTCCCAGCCTGTCTGACACCGGGGATTGTTTTACTCGGCTGTGTGGTCGGTCTCACCACCTCCTGATCTGGTGATCTTGGGCAAGTCCCCTCTGATCGAGACTCAGTTCGCGTATCTGTGAGTGGAAATGATAGTAATTGACCCAGTGGGTTATCGGGAGGACTGGATGAAGGAAAGCTGCGAAGTGCCTGGCATGTAAAATTCAACAAATAAACTACTGGATGTTGCTTCTGTTAATAGAGACAGCTGGGGCAGTTGTGGAGTTGTATCAAGAATTTAACTTGGGATCACATGGAAGAGAATGTAAAATGCTCGACACAAGGTCATGTTGGAAATAAGTGCTCAGTCAACTGTAATTACCAACTGATGAGGTAGTAGCCATTGTGCCTGGCCGGTGGTCTTCTAAAACTCACAGAATTTCTAAGCTGGGTAAGTCGTGGAGCTGACCCAACTTTCAGAGCCAACCTTGAGAACTGGCCTACTGACAGTTCAGACAATTAGAAGCGAGGGTTGTAAAGACCTTTAGTGCTGGGAGCTTGAAGAATTAATAAAAGTGTGTTTTCCTAAGTGGGTTAGGGGTTTTTCAGAAAGGTTTTGGGCAAGAGGGAAATGCCCGAAAAGTTTGCTTCCCCTTGAGTTGTTAGGAAAGTAATACATGCTTATAGTTAAAAACAAAGAACCCAGAAAGATAGGAGATGAAAAATGTTTCCCACTTGTACTCTTCCTGCCTCTCAGAAGTAAATAAAATCAATTTCTTTGATAACTTTTCAGGTATTTGTGGATAGAACAGGTCTTATGTGCTTATATGTATGTATTTTTAATTTCCTCAGATGGGACTATATATACTGATCCGCACCACAGGTCATGTGATGAATTAGGGACATCCTTAGATACCAGCACCCACTGACTTCATTCGTTTGCAAGGCTCTACAGTGTTCCGCTGAATGGTGGAAAGTACTTTAATTTCCATTTTGATGGTCACTTAGGTTGTTGCAAAGATTTTGCTTGGGAAATGTGTCATCAATCCTTCCTTGACAGAGTATTTCCTTTTTATCCAAAGCACCCCTAAGTTAATGGGAATATTTTTAGTCCTTCACACTCTAGGTTAGTAACAACTTTTGGAGATGAGCACACACTGTTGACTGAGCAAAAACCCAGATAACATGAGAATTGCTGTACTCCAAGAATATCCAAGCTCCGGTGTAGAATCAATTCAAGGCTCCTAGGAAATGGGTCAGTGAACCTTTAGAGAAGAGGTGACTAGGAGCCTAGAACAAGTTAATGCAGGGCAGCTGGTCAGTATTGGTGATGGCTGGCCACTGTCAGTTGTTACCCAGGAAAGAGATTTGAGAGAATATCTGAGGTGGGAGGGATTTAAAATGTCAACACTTATGCTCTGTATACTGGGGAGGGGTTAGTTCTTGGGGAAGGGGGGTCATTAATGAGAAAAGATCCTTGAAAATTGACTGCATCATAGTGGTTATATTTGATTGGACGTACCCTGATGTGAAAACTAATTTTGTTAGTTTTATACTGTCATTTGAAGTTTCTCCTTTTTTAAATAAATTAGCACAGAGTATGGTTTTCCTGTAAATAACCCTTTTGGACTGGGCCCCTAACTCAAATGAAGCAAAGCCTTTTTTTTTCTGGCATTTTACAGGTATTTGACTTGCCTACTCCCTACCTGCTGCTCCCCCCCTTCTTCCCAATAAAGCTTGTTTGCTAATCTTGGAGCTCTCAAGCTTCCAAGGAATTGGAAGTCTGCTACTAGGATTCTGACAAGTTCAATTTCCCATACACTGGAGGAACTTAGGATCTTGATCTTAACATAGAAGCTTCTCTTTTCTTTCTCTTCTTCCGTCTCCCAACCCCATGTATTGGTGACAGTTGGTATTCTTTCATCATCATGAAAGAGTTGGGGGCAGGTAGAAGAGACAGGAGAGTAGGTGTAAATGAGCATACCTGTTTTCTCTTCTACAGTAGTACCACTTCATAACTTGATTTCGGACATAGCAGGTGCTCCATAAAAACAGTTGGAGGAAACAAACACATGAATTTAAAGATATCCCCCTGCACCCATCATATGTTTTTTTTGTTTTAACATAATGTGAAATACCTTGTAATGGGGTTGTGGCGGGGGTGGGGGTATGAATGAAAGATTCTTCAGCTAGCAAGGCCACCATTCGTTATTCTTTATGCTTTGAGAATCTACCTTTTTAATTTTGGTAAACCATTGACAGATTTTCTCAGTTGTGTGAATTGATCCAATAAGAGGAAACAAAAATAAAATTTGAATATCTTTATTTAGAAACTCTGTTAAGGTTGGAAAGCTGGTGGAACCTGGGCCTGGACCAGATCCATGGGATCACGGGTGGTGGTAAACAGCCTTTTTAATCTGCTTTTGCTGACCCTGACCTTTCTTTGTGTGCCTAGGAGTCTGAGACATCTTTTTCCAGAGCTCCCGAAAGGAGACTGAAGGGTACCCAGACATGCAAAGGAATAAAGTCCAGAATGATCAAATAAGGTCACCTGCAAATGAGATGATGGCTGAGGAACCAGAAATCGTCCTAATAGCAACTCCCCAGGTCCAGGTTCCACAGGAGCCTTCTGGGCTTCCATCAGGGAACCTTGATGAAGACTCTCTCAAAGACCTTGAGACCATGCTGCAAAGGAATCCTTCCAACTCTGCAGTTCCCAGGCAGAGATTTAGGAAGTTGGGCTATGAGGATGCAGCTGGGCCCAGGGATGTCCTCAGACATCTGCAGGAGCTTGCTGGACAATGGCTGAGACCTGATATTCACACAAAGGAGTAAATTGTGGAAATGCTGGTACAGGAGCAATTCCAGGTGGTTCTGCCTGAGGAGCTCAGAGCTCAGGCACAGAGTTGTCAGCCCAGGGTCAGAATCACTGGTTAAGTCCCACTTCTCACTCACCCCACATATGAGAAGTAACCAAAGGTTCTCTTTGTTGAAAGAGCCAACTGCAGTCATGGAAAATCTGAACCTTGGTTTTCTTTGAGCTGCCTTTGACCAGTTTTAATAATAATCAGTCAAAACCCATGTCTGGACCTCTTTTTGGCTGAAACAGCTCTGTTTCCTGGGACTGTGAACTCCAGGAATTTCTCTGCCCTCTTGTGAGGACAACAGCTTATTGCTTATTTTTGTGCTGCTGAATGCCTCCTTTTCTGCACTTTGTGACATGATTTAATATATTTTTATATATCCAAAGGTAATTGCTTTACCTCTCAGAATTCTAGATTCTTCCTGTGGTGGCATGAATGGAAGCTTCTGTAACCCCACCACTAACTCATTTGAGATGTTCTTAAAATATTAAAGAAGTTTGGTCCTTAAAAATGTCCTTGTCGTGATTTGCCAGTTTAGCTCTTAATAGTCAGCAATTGAGAAAGGTGAGATAATTAACAGGAGTAGATGTGAGCTGATGATAAGAACTATGACTTGCATTCAATGAGCTGGGAAATAGGAAGAGGTTTTCAGTCAAAATTTATATTGGACAGAACTGAGAGAGGGATATAACATGGTCATTGGAGGTAAGTGACTCACGCAGAGCTGTTCGATATGCCATTTTTCCTGTTTCCATCAACTTTGTTCCATGGCTTTTTTTCCTGCAAGAGAACTTGTTCTAGTCTGCTCTTCCTGAAGCAAAGGTCATCCTGGCTTTCTATGTGTGGAGACCTACCCATTCATTGACACTTAAGACCAGAAGAACAGTAGCTGTGGTTGTGACCAGCAGAGAGTTAAATCAGCAGCTGCTTTCCCAACATGATCCAGCCTTGAGGAACCTCCTTCCTCTGTGGCCTGGCTCTTGGATTTGTAAATCTGTTCCTATAACAAACTTGGTGCCAATTCAGAAACTGATCTTTTGGGATGGGGCTTGTTAGCTTCATGCTGAAACTCATATTTATTCGAATGTTTGTTCAGTACTCCTGTGCCTTGGGGACTGTTCTAGATGCTAGAATACAAATACAAGTCTTAAGGAAATACAGTTTTTGAAGAAAGGAAGACATCAAAATACATTGTTAGGAATGCTAGAGTGAAACTAGTTTTTTGGTATCTGGTTTTGCGATAGCACTAAGAAAACACATTTCCTTTTTTAAAAAATATGTTAAAAGCAGAGAAGAGAGGGAAGAGCCAAGGTAGGGAAGTGAGGTCTTAAAAGTGACCTTGGGCAAAATCATGGGATGGCAGAGGCATATAGTGTTTGGGAATAGAATTCCTACAGATGAGCAAACAGTCTTTTACTAACTAAACTTTTCAACTCAATTCTAAGTAAAATTTAACATTGGCAAAGGAGTTAGTAACCCTGATAGGATTATAGTATCTCCAGTACTTCAGTTTGTTCAGAGCATTCTGAAGGTATTTGTAGTCTGTAGGGATCAGGAACTGGTGTTAAAGAATTTCCTAGCCTGTACCAGTTTCTCAGCTGCTTCGGTAATCTATAATTTAGCTTGTACGTAAGGGATCCAAGTTTCCAGGTGGACCAAGAAGTTTATCACCTTAGGGATTTAGGGCAAGGCAGCTGAGGTTTCCTGAACTGAGTGAACTAAGCACACACTTTTCTCAACCTTGGTACTTCGGGGTCAGATAGTTCCTTTTTATGGGGGCTTGTCCTATGTATTACAGGATGTTTGGTGGTAACCCTAGCCTCTATTTACAAGATGCCAGTAGCCCCCCTACCTAGATGTGACAACCAAAAACGTCTCCAGACATTGTCAAGTGTCCCCAGGGGGCAAATTCGCCTCTGATTGAGAACCACTGATAAAGGGAAGGTCATCACAGATACGCCACATTACTCTCCCACTGGTCTTTGCAGCTTAATCCTGAATTAAGGCTGTAAGAAGAGTGGCATTAAGTTGGGCTTCATGTTCCTTCTGTGTTTGGATGATAGCACCTACTCTGGCAAATCTTAAGCTCTTTGGTATGAAGAGTGATAATATACCTCCAACCTTTAGAATGTTTTATTGGGATGATTTACTGTGTGTTAGGATCTAAAATAGATATATTCATGTTTCATTTAGTTCTAACAGTCATCTGAGTTTACCTATTTATGTAAACATACCTGCTTTACTGACTAGAAAACAGACCCAGCAGTTAAGCAACATGGGCAATAGTGCTGGAGCTGGAATCTAAGCCTTGGATCTCTGTTTCCCTAGTTTTGAGCTTTTCCATCATGTCTGGAGATGTTGATTTAACAAGTGCCTCTTGAGAATCTCCTGCATATAAGATGTTTCTTCTGTTTTTTTTCATCTTTATCTTCAATTTAAAATAACATTTCTTAGATTCATTTGGTACAGAAAAATGTGAAAAATAAAAATGGTCCATATTAAGTTAAAAGATGTATTTGCATGTGCTTAGAAAAGCCCAGCAACATAGAAGGGTATAAAAGCAACATTTAAGGATGGTCTTTCCATGAACTGTTTCTTACCTGTCCCTCCAGAAAACAGGAATTATGTAAACAGATACACATGTGCATGTATACAAACCCTTTTTTTATACAAAGTATATATTATATACAATACTACATATAGAGTATATACATTTTCTTGTTCAGTCTTAGAGGTTTCTTGCTATCAAGTGGAAGTGAAGTTTAGGGAGGTGGGTGACAGAGCCAGGCCTCAACCCCATGTCCTAAAACCAGAATTGGTACGATTCATAATTGCCCAGCACTGTCTCCCAGCTCTTTCCCAGGGAAGTGAATATACAGATAAGATTCCTTGCCTCAACAGTGAATCTGTGGCATCTTACTACACTGAAGAACCGTGACTGAATTGGGGTATGAGTGGGGACTTGATAATATGGGCAAATGTAGTAACCACATTGTTTTTTCATGTGAAATCTTCATAAGAGTATATCAATAATACCTTAATTAAAAAAAACACATTAAAAAAATTCTTTACCTCCAATAAACCCAGTTAAGAGGAGAAGCTGGAGTTCATCTCCATTTCGTCTGACTCCAGCCCCCTGCCCTTGCCATGAGGTCACACTGCCTGGATATCAAAGAACTGGATATTAAGCAATGCCAGTGTTTTCAGGGCTCTGAGAATTTGGGAGCGAACTGATTCTTACCTCTGCCACTCCCTGAGACGATTCCTATGTTCCTCTAGTCTGTCGGCACTACCCAGTTACCACCATTGTCATTTCTTGAGTTGATGTAGACTCCAATTCTGAAGAACCCTAAACACTCAGTTCTGGGAGAGGTGAGGAAGAGGAGGACGATGTAGAGAAGCCAGAGCGAAGTATTTCTAAAACGTCTCGAGTCTAATTTTCCCTTTGTGATTATGTTGACTCCCAGTTCCACAAAAGAATAATTTCATCTAGTTTCTGAAAAATGCTCCTGCCAGATGACTGCTAGTGAAAACCAGTGTTGGACCACAGGGTAGTATGAGATTCCTAGCAATTGGCTCGTGCCATGGAAAAATATGTCATCTGTTGGGCAGCTAGTCCCTGGGCAGTGAGTGGGTGCCGGGCCCTGGCTCCTGGAGAGGAGGCCAGCTCCAGGAGGTGCGGGGGCCATGGGAGTTCACCATGATGGTGACGTTGGCTGGAGCACTGAAGTGTAACTGACCCTTCCAAGAGCATGATGTGTGACTGGTTTCCACGGCCAGCTCAGTACAATGCACTTGACAATGGCCTGACTATTTCCCTAGGCATTTTCCACCCACTGCCATGCATTAATTGGACGTTTTCCCTTAGCCTGGAATGCCCCACCTCCACACCTCCCCCAGTCTTTGCCAGCCTACTCCTATTCATCCTTTATGACACAGATAGGCATGGTCACCCTCATGAGGCCGACTTTGATTTCTGCCTTGAATCGGCATCCGAGGCCCTCCTGTGTGCTCTTATAACACCTTCGTTTTAGTTCTCTCTCAGTCCCTGTTCATTTAGCAAATAGATACTGCGTACCCAGGATATCCCGCTGTGGTGCAGCATCTAGCTTGTGTCTCCAGGCCAATTGTGAACGTCATCAAGAGGGAATCTCTATGTTCTTGGCCTCTGACACAGGCCCTGCACATCAAAACAGTTTGATTTCTGTAGGAGATAATGGAATGGTTGCTCTTCGGTTTAAGGCATTTCCTTCAGGTGAACATAATTAGATTTCATGGAAGATGATGGGATGGGGCAATGAGTGAGATTATTCATTACTGTGTGAGGGCTGAGGATGGAAGTAAAAATAAAATAAAATAAAATAAAAGGGAAGGCTTCACTCGGGTGGCTGGCTGGCTTCGCTCTCTGATCTGCACCTGACTTTGCAATGAGGTGAGGTGAACTGCCCTGGGCTGGCTCTGCCAGAAAGCTCAAGGACCTCCTTGGCGCCTAGCAACAGCCTGACTGCCCAGAATGGTGATTTTGAAGCCGGGTGTGGCTCCTGGGCCGGAAGCCACTAACACCACTGAAGCAGCCAGGCCTCCCTTTCACTTCCTTTGAGCCCAAACTCCGCCTCCAATGGGGGCCAATACTTAGTGTTTCGGTACCTTTTCTTTAGAGCACAAACGGGAGGCTTCTAGCAAAGACAACTCCAGCACTTACGTATGAGGTATGTGGTCTCAGACAAGTCATGCCGCCTCTCTGAGCTTCAGTTCCAAGACCTGTCCCGTTCCTGTCATATTCCTAGCTAGTGTCACCCTGCACAGCACTGCAAGCACAGAAACATTCAGTAAATGCTGTCGTATCTGAATTTGCTTGGTTAGGGAAAGACTGAGTTAGTGATTCTCAGCTGTTCCTTTGATCTTGTTCTTTTCTTCTGAGACCCTCTTTTGTTGAACAGCTGCATCTTCTCATTTCCAGTTTCTACATATAAAATCCTGCTCCTATCTTCCATCCCTCCCCATCCCTCTCCTATTGCTTTTCTTATCCACAGCCATTAAATCTCATCATCAAGACTTAAAAAAAATTCTACACCTCTTAAAAAATCACAAGTGTTTTGTTTTGTAGGCCATTATACTACTGCCAAAGTGATCTGTAATTTTTTAAGTGTGACATGCATTCTGTAAAGTGCAGAGATCTGAATTGTACGACTGGATGAATTTGTGCAAAGGGGACATCTAACACCCTTCCAGAAGATACAGAATATAACTAGCACCCCAGAAGTCTCCCTCATGCGTTTTCCTAGTCATTAAACCTTTGAAAATTAACTATTACTGTGATACCAATTGCCCTAGAGTAAGGTTGCCTGGTTCTGAACCAAACAAATCATACAGTATATACTCTTTTGTGTCTGGCTTCTTGTGTTCAACTTTTTATCTGTGAGATTCATCTATGCACTGAGAGTTCTGCTTTTCCATGCCTGTGTACCTGGGTTTGGCTGTTCATTCTGCCAGGAATCAGCATGCCCCGCCCCGGCCTGGCAGTCTTTGTGAGTCCTCTAGACTCAGATCAGATCTGGCTCCTTTGGGAAACCTTCCGTTAGCAGCTCTGGGCTTCAATCTCAGCTCTTTCATCTGCCAAGCTATATGACTTTAGGCAAGTACTATTTACCTCCTCATGCCTCATTTTTGTTGAGGATAACAGTTTCTACACTCTAGAGTTCTTGTGAATTTCAAGCAAGATAAGACATATTCAACACTTAAAACTGTGCCTGAAGCATAGTGAGTACCTAATAAATGTTAGGTATAACTACTGTGACTACTCTGCTTTTCTTATTCTCCTAGATCTTCGTACACATATCCTTGTCTTAGCACTTATTTATTTATTTTTTATTTTTTGCTATTATTAATGCACAATTACATGAGCAATATTATGGTTACTAGACTCCCCCTATTATCAAGTTCCCACTACAAACCCCATGACAGTCACTGTCCATCCGCATAGTAAGATGCTATAGAATCACTACTTGTCTTCTCTGTTAGCACTTATTTTAATTATTGTTTGTCGCACTATGATACCTTAACTCCTTGACTAGAGGTTGTGTCTTCATCCATTGTATTTCCTCAACAGATAGGTGTTGAGTCTGTATTATATTCTAGCACTGAGTATACAGTGGTGGAAGAACACCTTGAATTAACTTTTTAAGGGGGAAGACAAGGAACCAGAAAAATAAAGATGTGAGATCATTTTGGATAGTGAGAAGGCTGTGAAAGAGAGAAAACAGTGTGTTGTGATGGTTGGGAGGAAGTCTTCTTGAAGAGGCAATAAGTAAGCAAAGACCTGTAGGATGAAAAGGAGCAGGCATATGCAGAGCAGGAGAACAGCAAGTACAAAGGCTCTGGGGCAGGCACAATAAGCAGTAAGCTCAGTTATATCTAAGGAATAACGAATAGGCCAGCATGGCTGGAACCAAGAGGGCATGGTCCAGAGGAGGTTGGAGAGAGATGGACAAGAGCCAGGAGAAGCCATTGAAGGGGTTGAGCAAGGGGGTATCATCCGCCTTCGCATCTGAGATGCCTAGCACATAATAGACACTCACTAAACTGTTGAATATTGGTTATAGCATGCCTATGACCAGTTGGTCCATATAAGCAATTGTCATTTTCAAGTTAAGACTTCATCATTGTGCTATGTGCTTCTGGGTTCTTACTAAACCCTACTGGATGGGGATGGAGTTGCTCAGTTGTTTCTAGATTTTTTTTTTTTCCCCTAACCCATTTCATCTACCCTTCCTCAATGACCCATATTATCTCCACCAGAGACATGTAACCAAGACGAAGGAGGCAAGCCTGGGCCAGTTAGAAAAAAGGCAGGTAGGAAACAGGTTTGGTCAGTTCCTCAGCTTTCTCTGACTCCAAGGGTCCTAGTTTCTGGACAAGCATAATGATGTAGCACAAAGTGGAGGAGGGAGGCTGAGCCACAGGAGGGGCTACAGAGGGACTAGGTCCCTCAGTCAGAGCCCATGAAGTAGGCTGAACTGCAACAGCTCTAGCCTCGGATGGCGTGGCAGGCCAAACCAGGAGTGTATTTGGAGTCCTAGCAGCAGAGGGGGGCTGCTGGCAAGGCCTGAACTATGATCAGCCAGAGGAGGGAAAGAGCAGCCAGTAAATCAGGAAAGAGGGTAGTCTTTAGTCTTAGTGATAGGAATTTACACAACAACATCAATGAGACTTTGTGTTTTATTTATTTCTAATCTTTTTAAAAAAATGAAATATTACGTATGAGAAAGAGCACATAAATGTACAGTACAATGAATAATTATAAAGCAAACATCCATGTAATCATCATACAGGGCATGAAATAGAACATTGCTAACACCGTCCCTCCCACCCTCCTGCACCCCCTAACCTTTCCAGATTACAACCTCCTTTAAAGGTGGCCAGAAGCTGACTTTTTATAATAATCAGTTTCTTGCTTTTCTTTATAGTTTTATTGCTTATGAATCACATGGGAAATATTAATTAGGATTTTCCCATGTGAATCCTGAAGACCACAAAGGTGAGCTCCTTTAATGTGCATCCTCATCTTTAGTAAATCTCGGCAGGCCCTGGGGAGATGTTGGATTTGCCGTTTGGGGCATTTTGCAGAGAATGAAGTTTTGAGGTTTCTCTCACTCTCCAGTGCGTGTGTAAGTGCTCACTATGTTTAAGGCACCTGACAAGCACTGTGAGGGGTACAAAGATGCATCTGAAACTGAGCCTGTCCCTGGGAGTTTACAGTAGGGCACAGAAAGCACGTACAAGCATGGCAGAACAGTGCCTAAAAAGTCCTTGGGGAATTTCAATGGGAGTTTCGAAGAGGCAGAGACCAAGCACTTTTGGCAGCAGGAAGTAGAGCAGGCGTTGTGGAAGAGGTGGTATTATGCTCATTCATGCAATACTGATCAAACATTTTTGAGGGTTGGCAATGTACCAGGAAATTAGGCAAAAGGATTAAAAAACTAAGATCCCTGTCTGCTCAGGACTTAATGGCTTAATTTGCATAGATACAAATTATTCCAGTGTGGTATGCTTTGAATACAAAGCATATTAGGATGACTGGTTGCCTGGGGTTGTCAGGGAAGTCTTCAGAGCTGAGATCTAGGCTAGTCCTTGAAGGAGAGGAGAATAGGAGTTTGGCAGACAGAGAAAGGAACCACTGAATCTGCAGAGAGAGAGAGGAAAGGGTACAAGGTCAGTGTTTGCAAAAGGTGTTTCATGGTGAAAAGGAGGGTGGGACTTGACAGGTTGGATGGATGAGTGGGAAAGGTTTTCTAGGCAAGAGGAACAGCATGAGCAGGGGTGTCTAGTGGCAGCATAAGGTGTGATGGAAGATGTGATATTAATTTTATGTGTCAACTGGGTCATGTTATACCCATATATTTGGTCAAACATCATTATGGGTGTGTCTGTGAAGGTGTTTTGGGATGAGAAATCAACACTTAAATTGGTCGACTGAATAGAGAAGATTTCTCTCCCTAATGTGGTGAGCCTTATTCAATCAGTTGAAGGCCTGTTTAGAACAAAAAGGCTGACCCTTCCTTGAGTAAAGGGGATAGATTTTTCTGGGTTTGGACTCAAACTGGAATGTTTGCTTTTGCTGAGGCTTGAGCCTGCTGGTCATTGGACTGTAACAGAAACATCAGCTCTTTTGGTTCTCAGGGCCTAGGGCTTGGACTGGAACTACACTATCAGCTCTCTTGGAGATCCACCTTGCCGACTCACCCCATGGATCTTGGAACTTATCAGCTTCCATAACTGTGTAAGTCAGTTCCTTGTAATACATCTTTTTAGATACATAGATATCGCTCCCTCTCTCCCCTAATGGTTCTGTTCCTCAGGAGAACCCTAATACAGAAGGGAAAAGGAAATAACTTTGGAAAGCCAAGCTCGTGCCAGATCATGGAGGGCACAGAATGCCTGGATAAATGACCTTGAATATGATCTTGAACATAAAGGAGAAAACCCTGGGGGTTCCTGAGGGGATTTAATAAGAGCTGAGGTCTGGCAAGATGAAGGCTGTGCTGTATAAAATGAATTAAAACAGATTCTTAAAGGAAGCATCTAGAAGTTGGATATTAATTTCATGGGTATAGGATATATGATACAGAAAATGTTGGGAACCCCTGAACGTACAAGGGGGCCGGGACTTATAATAGATACAGGTACTGCAGAAGCTAAAGCAGGTGGGAACAGGAAGATGATTTCAGTGGTTCTGATGAGATTAATGGGAAATTTGGAAATGCGTGTAGAAATAGAGGCTGGAGGAGGTGGTGATTTGGGAATCTACATAGAGGGTGGTGGCAAGTGCCACACCACAGGGACAGATATGGGGGACAGAGCAGGCTGAGTGATTCAAGAGTTTTGCAGTTGCAAGTGACAGAAACCTACTTAATTTAGCTCAGACAAAAGAGGGAATTTATAGGCTAATGTGACTGAAAAGTGAAGCAAGCCTGAATCCTGGGGCTCAGACAATGCGGCTGGGACTTGGCTTCACTGTCTCATCTCTCGGCTCTGTTATTCCGCTCTGTGTTTTGTTTGGTCTCATTTTCAGGCAGTCTTTTTCCTTGCAGTGGGGCCATGACTACCTCCTGCCTTCAGCAGATAGTTCATTCAACTGGACAGTTCTGACCAAAGTTCCAGAATTGAATCTTACTGATTCTCATTGAGTCATAGGCCCAGTGCTGAAATGTTGTGGCAAGAGGGCTCTCTAAAATGCTCTTATTGGCCAAGACTGGGTCATGTATCTACCCTGCTACAGGAGGTAGAGTGACATGGATTGAGAATTGGGGAATGGGCTGATCCAGGAGAAATGAAAGTGCTGTCACCAGAAGGAGGAATGGACACTGGGTTGGTAACCACAGGGAAAGGACAGCTGGAAACACACACACACACAGAGGCTGCCCTTCCTGTTAACATGAGCCAGCTGTAGCCAATTGGGCAGTGGGGAGGGGGCACTAGGAGGTTGGGGCTTGGCCTGCAGCAAGGGAAGGGGTATATGGGGGCCAAGTAGTAATGCTATTGCTTTTTGGAGCTGTGAAAAGGTTGGGGAGGGCCCTTCTGACCAAACCTGATAGCATAATAGACAAAGTGCTAAGTGGGTCCTTGTCCTCAGAATAAAGGCAGGAAAAGCCAAGCAGTTGGGTGACACCCCATCAAGATACTGCTGCTTATGGAAAGGTCAGACATTGGGGACATTCATAGAATTGTGAGACAGGATGAAGGAAAGGTCATTGGCAACTGGCCTCACAGAGGGAGAAAACATAACTAGTTTTCCGAAAAGTTTAAGAAACTAAGCTTATGCATTTTCCCAACATTCAAAAATTTACAGTAGCCAAAAACAACCTAAATTCCAACAGCAGGAGATTGATTGGATAAATAAATGCCCATCCATTTATACAGCCTTTAAATATGATGCTTTGACATGGAAAGAGGTTCACAATGTAGTTTTGAGAGAGAGAAGCAGAGTATGATTTGCTTTTGTGCAATAAATGTGTGTACATCTATCTATCTATCTATCTGGAAAGGTGAACACAAAATGTTAGTAGTTAGTATCATTAGGAGTAGGACTACTGCTGGAGCTTATCTTCTGATTTCTCTATAATAAATCTGTTGGGTAGTATGATAGCACAGTAGTCAACTAGAGCCAGCCTCTTGGGTCTAAGTCCCAGATCTGCCACTGCCTGGCTTGGTGACCTTGGGCAAGTCCTTTAACACTTCTGAGCCTCAGTGCATGCATTAATAAACAGGTAATAGTTCTTAACTGAGGTGTTTGTATTACATCAGCTACCTTTGCACTCAAAGCTGTTAGCAGCATGTGTATAGTTAACCCTCAAAAACGTAGTCTTGTGTAATTAAAAAGTCTGAAAGAAAATAACTATTGAATCAAATATATTGGAAATAGGTGTCTTTCTTGGCCAAACAGGTATGGCAGTCATCAATAAATGAATTATTATTAAGATATTTTCCTCTAACACTGGGAAGCATCTGAGAATGAGAGAAGGTTCCTGTTCTCCCGTAGCTTGCACACCAGCAGGGACGACAGATGATAAACAGGTGGAAGGCAGTGACATTTGAGAGATGAAAGCCAACCAAAGTGAGAAGGAGGCAGCCAGGCGAAACAGTGATTGTGAGGCCCTATGGTGGGGAGGAAGTCTCTAAATAAAAAAAACGACAGTATGTCTGGAACGGGGGCCAGGGAGTGCACGCAGAGACGGGAGGTGCGGCACTCAATTCTCACGCCACGGTGGACTGAATTCAGGCCCTGGAAGTCAGCAGGCCATCCACTTGCGGTGTGGTCTCGGGCAAGTCACCGCCTCTCTTTGAGTAGCCTCCGCCTTCCTGCAAAATAGGGATGCCAATATTTTGCTTCAGAGATTGCAAGGATCAAAAGAAATGTTAGTGGAAGCGCTTTGCAAACGACTGCTCACAGTACTGTTACAAATACAACCATTGGAGAAAGAGGTGCTGAGTTCTGCGGAGCAAGCAGCCCTAGCTGGCGCGTGCGCGAAAAGCGGCCGAGCCCGGAAGGGGACAAATTCCGCCTCGAACTGCTCTACCTCTCCACCCCTGTCGGTCCCGCCCACTTCCGCGGGCACCCAACCATGCGTCGTCTGCGTGCTGACGTCAGGGGCGTACCCCTGTCCGGCAGTCGAGGAGACCCCGTGCAGTGCTGCCAACGCCCCGGCGGAGAAGCTGAGGTGAGTGCGGGGCCTGAGGCTCCCTGTGGGAGAGACTTACCAACCGTCTCGTCCCCGCCGCGCTGTCCGGGCCTTTCCCGGTCCGCGGGGACACCCCGCTTCTGGGATCCCGGGAAACCTGGGAGCGCGGAGCGTGTGTGTGTGGTTGCCCGGCTCGCGCGGCGCCGTCCGGGCCGGTGCGAGCCCGTGTTCTGTCCGGAACGGAGGGGAGGGGGTCGCGGCGGGGAAGGGGGGGGTACGTGTCCTCGGAGAGGTGCACTACTGGGGGCGCGGGGTTCCGGCCGCAGGGCGCGGGCGGGGCCGGCTGTCACCGGCCAGCGGCGGAAGGAAGGGGTCACACCCATCCCAGCGCCCGAGCTCCCTTCCCCCAGACCCGGCCCTGCGGGCCGAGACGGGGTACGGGCTCCGTGGCCGCGCGGGCGCCCGGGGTGAGCGGGCGTGTTGGCGGCCTGAGCTACCAGGCTGGGTCCGCCGCTGCGCCCCGGCTCCGACTTCCTGCTCCGCCGGGCGACGCCGCGGACATTTTGCGGCGGACGGGGGGAGGGGAGCGGAATTGCAAGCGCGGCGGGGAAGTGGCGGCCGGGGAAGTGGCGGCCAGGGTGGGGGCGGCTGGCCGACTGTCCCCGGCTTTGCCGGTGACGGGCTCCCCTCCGTAGCCTTGCAGCCGGACGCTTGGTGCGGGCGGGGTGGGCTTGATTGCCGATTCTCCGGTGTCCTTTATTCCTGCCTTAGGTTGAGTTCCTAATACCATTTCCGTTTGCTTCTCCAACTCTCTCTACCTATTCGGCAGAAGCTTCCCTTTCAGGGAGTTTCTTTAACCACCTCCCGGAACGGTCGTTTTGCCGCTTGCTTAATTCATTTTATTAGGGTGAAATTTTCTTTGTTCGTTTGTTTTTTCCACCCCTTTAAGTACAAGAGAAATGCAGGGTGGAAGATTACGTCATCGCAATATAAGGGGTGAGATTTTTAACTCCCACAAGTCTGGGACTCACCAGATTTAAGACAGCATTTTGCTGCCTTAGTTGGTCACCCAATGGCATATCCTGCCTGCTTCCCAACGCATTGTATTCAGAGGTCTTTTGAAATCCTGACCATCTCAAATGCATCTCAAAGACAAGGTTTAAAATGCCAAGATTAGCTTTTGCTAGCGAATAAAGCGTAAGACACCTTCTGCAGCCACTTGGTTAGGCAGTAACGTTAAAGATTCCTTTGTACTCGAAATGAAGTAAATTTATTTGTGGGAGCATTTCTTTGGTACAGAATGACTTTCCCAGACTTTAACTTCTCCCACATGACTTAACTGATGCAGAATACGTACCTGAGTTATCTCACGTGCGATTTTTGTGGCAAGGTGTGGTGAATAAGATACCAGTTTATTTTACACCTAATCTTTGCTTGCTAGACCCTTTAGTCTTGTAATTAAAAACGAGTTTTGGATTTTTAACCAAAAAAACCCCCCAAAACCAACTTAATACCATTTTTAGACTTTTGGGATCACAGTTATTTGTTCCCCAGAATGTTAGGTACATCCTAACATTGGCTACAGGGGACAGTAACATGTTAGCATTGTAAAGCAAATGAGATCCAATTGTGTAATGCATCGTTATAAGGCTAGTTCATGTAGGACCAGGTACTTCCTTTTGTTTCTCATTTGTATAGAGAACAGATTACTTATTAAACACTTAAAAGAAGTGATAGGTTTAAATCAGCTTTTTTTTGTAGTGTATAGGTGTTGTCAATGATTGGATAGGTGTGAAGCTTGGATTTTCAGAAAATGTCATGATGTATCTTGTTTTATGAATATAAAAATGGAACACTTTCTGCTGCCTTATTTCATGAGTCTTCTATATTTAAGAAGGTTAAATATATATAAATTTGCATCTTGCCTTTTAAAATATAGAATAATTTGAATTTACAGTTTTTAGAATGATGCAAGGAGATGAGGTAGTTAACTGAATAGTAAAAAGGAGTTCCAGTAATTTCTTCAAGACCTGGAAGGTATCACATGGTTCTTTAAATATTTACATAAACACTGTCCTCAGTTAAACAAGTTTTTGGGACTCTTAGGCAGGTTTAATAGCCTAGGGTAGTCAGGGGGCTTAAATTTAAGAGATTAATCTTAAAGGGCATCAAGACCAAATTTTGATGTTTTCTGTAACTTACAGATTTGTTTTCCTTTATTAGGATACTTTTTCCATTTATAATTTTATGGTCTATTAGAAAAGCATTTCTAGTTATTTTTGAAATGGTTGCACTAATAAAATGCTTTGATCCAGGAGCTTGGAAAACATTCAAGTACAGTTTACTGTGCCTGTCTTAGTATAGTCAAACTGTGCTTTTATTTGTAGATACATTTTTAAATGCATTTATTGTTTAAGGGTCTTTTTTGAGAGGATGAGGAATACAATGAGGAGAATTCAGGCTACAGGGCTTTTTCTGCAGGGGAAAGAGAGGTTAATATTTTCTTAATATGCCCCTTAAATAGATCTGTATACTATATTAAAGGGCTCCATTCTAGGCTTTTATGATAATGCCTTATTCAGTGTTTTCTTTGATACCTATTAGTTTTCCCCACTAGAATGTAAGCTATGTGAGGGCAGGGCTTTGACTTCCCATGGTTGGTTACCCTTGTATTCGTTCCTAGCACCTAGAATAGTACCAGATCCATAGCTGTCTCGAGATATGTTTATGAAGTGAATTTGATGATGTCTGCAGGTTAACATTTTCCCTTTCTGCATATTCTGTAGGCTTGCTTACTGAGTTTCCTGAGACTTCTTTTGTGCTTGGTCAGCTGTATTCATATTTGGGCTCAATGAAGTGATGATTACTAATCCACTTTTGCTTGACCTTATCCATCTGTTTAGTCCAGTATATTCTGCAGCTGTACTATCTGGAAAGTTTGCCATTGCTTAGAAAATCCTTGCTGACAGTCACTTCTTAATCTCCTAAAAATAAACCAGACTTTAATGTTTGTTTCCTTCCTTCATTTCTTTGTTTGAAATAGCAGCTTATTTTTGCCACTTCTTCCCCTCTATGTAACATTATCAGATTCCTGGTCATGTTATGCTTTGTCCCTTACCAGTTTCTACTTTTGACTACTCATCCTTTCAGTCCAAAATATTTTTATTAGAGCAATTTTCATTACTTGTCATTTCAGCTGTGTCTCCTACTGCTGCTGTTCTAAGTCCTGGATGCCAAAACTCTTCTTCACTAGTTGCCCCTGGAACATTGGTTTCAAACTGCTTATTCCATGAAGTGAAACCAGGTGTTTTGCCACCAAAATGGTATCCCATAAAAAAAAATGCATTTTAGAAAAATACTTCTCAGATATTTAGCTATTATGATGAAGTACAGAACAGTTTCTAATATAGCAAAAAAACCCTGTATATTGTTAGGTCATGCTCTTCACCAAGCATCAGTCATCTGTCAACTGAAGAGAACCCCTGTTGCTCACTCTGTTCTTTAACACTGTATCATTTTCTCCAGAAATAAGCCATTTTGATTTGCCATTTTAATTCTGTTGTATGTTCTTGAGAGAGATACTGTTACTATAGTGATTAAAAGTGTAGACTCTGGAACCAGACTGCCTGGGTTCAGATCCTGGCTCTGCCATTTATTAGCTGTGTGCAATCTAAGTAATGTCTTTGTGATTCAGATTTACTTTCTGTAAAATACGACTAGCAGTAGTCTCTACCTCAACGTGTGGTTACAAGAATCAAATAGTTAATCTCTGTGAAGTATTAAAACAATTCACTGACACATACTACGTGCTCTATAGGTGTTTGCTTTTGTTATTGTAATTGCTCTTAGGCCCCCCCCCCCCGTGTTTTAGAAGCTATTTGTGTTTTCCCAGCGTCAGCATTTTAATAACCCAGATTAATCTCATGAAACCATAAAAATTATTAAATGAAGTGGGGATTGTTGCCTGCTGTAAATTTTTATCCATTTTCTTAGCTAGTGTCATATGAGGAAGGGCATGAAGTCTCAAATATGCAGTGTGTGAACTAGGGACCAACAGCATGAGCATTCACCTTGGAGTCGTTAGAAATCTCAGGCTCCATCCCAGTAATTGTATCAGAATCTGCATTTTAGCAAGACCCCAAGATGATTTTTGTGTGCATTAAAGTTTGAAGCACCCTCTTCAGGACTGCTAGAGTGATTATCTTAAAAAATTTCAGACGCAATGTTGAGTGCTTTATTTTCCCCCATACTTAAGTATAACCTGGTTTCTTTTAGGTAGTCTACCAAAATGTATTGCAAGGAACATTATCTGAAAATGAATGTGACACCTATTTGGTTTCTAAAGGAATTAAAGTTCTTGCCTATTGTGTGGAATTGCCTCATATCTGTGCTTATTATCAGGAGTTTAAAGTTATTAAAGTACCATTGCCCACTTAGTAATAACCAAATAATCTTAAATTCTAGTTCAGCATATCAATTACATGTTTGAACTCAAATGATATTTTATTGAAAACTAATTGTTATGAAGAGCATATGATCAGAATAATTCATAGTAATTGTGGGTTATGAAAGTAGGTAGAGCACAAAGTTGGCATTAGCTGGTCAAATGTAAAAAATGTTTTCTGCTTTCCTTACTAAATTATATTTACAATTTCAAGGGAGAATGTTTATAACTAAAATATGGTCTTATTTAGCTGCCATCCTGAAAGTTACTGCTGTTTTTTTAAGGACTAGATTGAATTTTCCTCAAATAATTGTTCTTTAACATATTTTAGTGTAGGAGAAGGTCACCAGCACTATCTGTGCAGTATATATGCTTTAGAGTACTGTTTCCCAATCTTTTTCAAGTCAAGGCAGGCAGAAAATTATTCGTTATGTCATACTGGAGTAAATGGAGGAGGCTGCTCTTAACTGGCTGGAGGTGCTGCAGACCTCAGGAGAGCTGGGGAGTCTATATCTTAGGCACACTTGAGTCCATTCTCTGTGTCCTCAGTGGCAGTGTGAAGCCATCTACTGTTGCATATTAAGCTGCAGCCATCCTTTCAGCAGAAAAGATTTTAATTGTTGGTTACTCCTTGTAAACAGAAGAGCAGCAAGAGATTGAGAACAGACTAAATGAGGAACAGATGAAGCCAGAGGGAGAGAGAGGTGCAATAAAAGAATACTCTGAATTAATGTAAAGTGAAAAAGAATGCACTTTGTAATAAGATTTCAACTATACTCCCATTTGTTTTGTTGGTAGACAAATTTAAGAGTATTTGTAGTTTTGGTTTGCTTTAAAATTTTTGAAAGCAGATAAAGAGGAGTGGGAAATAATCGAATAAATTTCCTTAACAGGGAATTATTTGTAGTTTCAGGGATTTTCATTTTAACAACGTCACTGGAGTGACAAGTTTGTTTTACATGCTGAATACTGTTTGAGAGGAACTCAATTTTAGAGTCTTCTGAAGTGGAATTAAACCATCTGTATATCACTTATTGCTTTAAAGCTGTATTTTTACTGAGGAGTTTAAGATTAACAGATTTTTAACTAAAGTATTAGATTTTTAAAAGTAAATTTTCATTTATCAGATAACTAGAAAAACATACCGTGTCTGAATATTAGCATGCTAGGGTTTAAATTATCTAAAATTCTCATTTGTTTCAGAAAGTGTAGCAATAGTATAAACAGTATAAAATATAAGCTATGGAAATGTTTCAGTTAGGTCATATATATTTGCTCTGCTCATCATAGGGCTAAAGGGAATATGGTCATTCTAAGAGTTTATAAACAAGTAGAAATAAGGGTGGGAATAATCTAATGCTGTGCTGTTTCTCTAGTGTATTTAGGAATACCTGAAAGAGGTTTCCATGGGGTTGGGTGCCAGATAAATTGGAAACCCTAGTTATTATATCCCCATATTGGAAACTCATAATATATATGTTTGTTAAAGATTCAGAGAAGTTAGAGAATCTCTTTAATTCAGTGTTTCTTGTTTGATGGAGCTTTTTTTTTTTCTCCCCTGGAATACACTGTCAAGTTTTGAGAAAATGGACTGGGAGACACTGGTGTCCGGTGGTTTGTTAATCTCTGTTAGGTTCAGAGACGGTTAGTGGCCAAATAATGTTTGCTATGGATAGAAAAATGGGAAAACTACTCAGTTGAGGCAGGTGAGTGGTGAACAGACACTTCAGCAGAGGCCCTGGGTGATCTATTCTTGCTGTACTAAACCCCACTTGAGCTGTTGTACAGAAATTGCTAATTTGCAGTTTCTCAGGGTGGAACTGAGAATGTTATATATAAAACATATTTTTGGGGTTATCTAAAAGGAAATACCTCCCTCTCAGCTTAACAATTGGGGCAAGGTATTGGATGAGAAAAACAGACCAATATTAGGGATTGAGGAAGTGATTGTCTAGTGGCTGCAAAGGAAACTTTAAAATAGAGTCACTGTCTCCAGTATCTTCTGTTCTTCATTCTAGTTTGAGTATTTTACTGTTTTCAAATATTCTGAAAAGCTTGCAGTAATTTAAAAGTCAATATTTTAATGTTCTGAAGGTCGTATAATGGAGAACTTTTATTTGTGATGCAAATAGTTTCTACGAAGTTTTAAAAAAGTAATTGTCCACATACATGAGAAGTATTTTAGGAGCTTGTGGCAGTAATCTATAGGTTCTTTGTATTTTGTAATTTGACATATTTTGTTTTTCTTCCTTGTCACAAACTGCCCCCCCCGAAACAAAAACAAAAACAAAACACCCATCTCAGATCCCATCTTTCAGTTAATATTTTTTTCTGGTTTCACCTATTACATAGAAATGAAGATTGATTCTCCTAAAAACTTGTCTTTGGTTAAATCAAAACAAGGAATAGAAAAATCATTTCACTTACATCTGTGTCACCAGTTATCTGAGAGATGGGAGAGTGGGGAAAGATACAACTTTGTACATCCAGGTTGGGGTTAGGTACTTAGGTTGGGTAAAAAAAATGACTATTTTTTTGGTAATTGAATAAATTTTCTTCAGGATCAAGATTAATTCATGTCCTGGATGTTACATGTGTTGAAGATCCAAGTTTGTGTTCTGCTCAAGCCAATTTCTTTACCTCTGCTACTTTCAGTTGGGTATCGTTTTCCACTTTTATAAAATATACATCTGTCTTATTCTCAGTCTCCCTCTTTTTTTTAATATGAAGATGAGATGAATTTTTAAAGATATTTAAAAAATCTAATAAAAGAATGCATAGAAATGGCTTTTAAAATAGAGCTAGTCAGTGGCAAAGGTGTGAAAACCTACATTTTAGATAATTCTTTGGCAGTTACGTGGTTCCTTAGTTCATTATATACTACTTTAGTGGATTCAAGTCTAAGTGAATTGTTCCAAAATTAGAGGCATATTTTAGCTATAAAACTACTTAGTGTAAGATTGGTTTCATTAACTATTTCACTGAAACAGTTGTGTGATACACATACTTCTTGGGGATGCAGTTTTTTCTAGGAGAGTGCCATTTTTTTTGCTAGTTTAAAAGTCATGGAATTGTGCTTTCCTAGAACAGAGTAGAATTGCTCATGATGATAACAGGAATATTCCCTG
>JAVSCE010022678.1:0-52875 GCA_032199065.1 Smutsia gigantea | reverse complement strand
TTTTTAAAAAGTACAATAAAGCATGCATTGTGTTACCAATATTGACTTTGTATGGGAGGGGGGACACTTCCAAGTCAATCACCCAAAATTAAAGAAGTCCCTGTTTCTATGCTGCTGGGAAAGTTGCAAATATGGGCACATGACTTTCCCTTTAGTGTGATCCCCTTGTTCCACAATTAATTTTCCTGCTGTCGTGGCATGGAGTGTAGGATTGTGTGAAAGAGAGAGAGCGTGTGTATGTGTGTGTGTGTCTTCTGCATATCCTCTGTACTTCAACTGAACGCCACGTAAAAGTTATCATTACCATGCTGGATAACGGATGGCATCCACTGTATGTTCTTGTTTAGGAAAATAAATCATCCTGAAAACTTTCATTATGTTCTGTGTAAAATGGAAGCACATCAGCTCTTGTTATGTTTTCCTCTCCTGAGTCGGCTTGGCAGGGCGCCTCAGGCTGGAAAGAACAGCCAGGGGTTGCCAAGCAAGGGCCGGCTTGATTCCTTGCCTATTCCTCCAGGGGATGTAAACATCCTGCTCTGGAACACTTCCCCAACCTGCAGCGAGAGAACTCCCGTGCACAGAGGTGCAGCCGGGAGACCTGGAAACCATGAGTCAGAGCGCCACCCAGGCCCTGCCTGTACCAAGGAGGTCAGAGTACCCACCCCACCCAAGACCCCAGACGAGGCGGGCACTGAATTTAGTGCAGAAACATACAGAATAAAGTGCAGATGAAGGGCAAGGAAAACTAAGACTTCCTGAGTACCCACCAACCATAAGCTGATACTCTGTCTGGTACTGTCATGTGCATCACCTCCTGCCACACGGAGGCGGGCTGCTCAGGGACAAGGCTATGGGCTCTTGAGTGAGACAGCCCTGGGCCACCACTCACTGACTGTGTCGTCTTGGGCCATTTGCGTAATCTCTACGATTCTCAGTATTCTTACCAGCCAAGTGGGGATGGGCCAGTTAAAACACTGAAATCCTTTGATACCCGATGTTAGGAGCAGTTGCCTTGAGTTCCCAGAGCACACACCCTCCCAGTGTCCTGGCTGACCCGGCCCAAGGGGCCACTTTGTCGGGAACTCATCCCAAGGGAGAGAGGGCACAGCAGAGCCTCTAGGGTTTGTCCAGTGACGAGGGCTGGTTTGCTCTCATTGACTGGTACCCATGCCACACCAGTTGCTAGATAGCTTTATAGGGCTGTCCTAGGGGTGGGGTGGATTCTACAGAGCCCACCACATGAGAGGCCCCCCAAATATGATGAGGGCTGTGCCCCTTATACACATGGGGAAAACTAGTCTAAACATGCTTAAAGAACATGGGGATCCAGTATATGAGCCTAGGTGACATGGATTCTCAACTCCATGGCTGTCAACCATGATGTATCAACAGGAAAATCCTAAGAGCCCACTGGATGATGGCTTGAAGGAGCATTGCTCCTGCAGGGAGCCATTGCATCAGCTAGATTTCAGATGTCCATGCTCATCTTGCACGTCACCTTTGAGGATTTGTTAAAAGTCAAGGTATGGATCTAGTTGGGATGTCAATCTTTTCATTATAGGATTTAGTACATGGGAATTGCTTTTCTCAAGACTGAATGGAATAAACTGGTCTCAGCTGCAGACTGGAACTTGACAGGCACTTCTCGACCAGAAGCTGACATGATGCTGTTCTCGTGTTTGGGAATTCTGAGAGAGTACTGAGTCATACCTCTGTGTTCTCTGAGGGGGGAGGAGGAGCATATGCATAGAAAGATTCAATACCTAATTTCAAATTATGAATAAAATTATTCCTTTAAAAACTTTTATCAAGGTAGAATATTGTCAGGATATATTAAAAACAATAATGGCTTGCCAATTAGAAATCTGATTATCATATAACGGTCACGACTTATCCTATGCCCTGCTCCTCAAGATAGTCTTCTGATTTTATGCCCTGATTCTCATATGAAACAGTGGAGACAGGAAGGTACTTTTATGGAAACAGATCATAAGGCAGTTTTGTTAAGAGAAAAAGGAAAAGATAGGAACATTAGAGGGGGAAGCCAGAGTGATTATTCTCGAAGTAATGTAGGACTTTGCTACTCGATGTGTGGTGTGGTTCATGGATCAACAACAGAGCCATCAGCCGGGAGCTGGTCAGAAACCAGAATCTCAGGCCCACCCTGTCTGACAGCTCACAGTCTTTATTTTTCTTTTTCTGCTTGCTGGTCTAGGGGTCCAGGCTCTGCTCACACTTGGTGGGAAGGAGTGGTGGGAGGTGGTGCAGAGCAGAAAATGAAGCTGTAAAAGATGGGAAGGTACCCAAGTGTTTGCCTAAGACGTTATCCTGTCTGAATTGGCTGGAGGGAAAAAAAGATCTGTTCTTGGATGGTGAGCGGGCTGTGGTTACAGATGCATACAGCATGATGGCCATCTGTGTATAAAAAGAAAAGAAACACAGGAGTGTGGAATTGCTGCAGAGACTAAGCACGGCCAGGTGTGTACGCAGCAAAGCCAGTCCTGAAGATCAAAGGCAAGCCGATGGTAAAAGAGAACATCTTGCCCACCAAACCCAGGCCCTCTGAATGCAGAGGGCGACATCTGAATGGACCAGATGTTAGCAGCCAAGGGATCCTAGAGCCTAGAACAAACTTGCCTAAATTGCTCTGTGCCATCAAAACCTCATTATCTGCCAGGCCCACCACGAAATACAAACACAGGTTCCAAAAGCAGATGTGAAAGAAGTCCTTTGAGGTACCCAGCCAAGGCGGTAGGAATTTTCTGTCCCGGTGGTAAATGGACAGTACTTAATTATAGGACAGATGCTGAAGCCCCAGAAGTTAAGTTTTCCTTTGCAGATGACAAGGGAGAGTAGTTTTTAGAAAGAGCTGTGTGAGCACTTCACATTAACCAGTGTGGGGTCGTGACAGGTGCGTCTCCTGCAGGCCTGAGATGGGCAGGCAAGTGATCTTGTACAGAAGGGGTGCCCTGGCTTGGAAGCTCCCACCCTCTTGAGCCCATGCCTCAGATCCGGCACTATGACACTGTCACTCCAGCAGGAACCCCATGGGATCATGGCGACTGGCAGGCAGACTGACATTTGCTCAACTTGTGTTTCCCAGAAACACAAGCTGCCTCCTCTTAATGGCTCCCACAGAGATGTTCACAAATGCATTTAAATATAATAATTATTACTGTTATTTTACTTTGTTCTTCTAGATGTCACCTTTCCTGCAACCAGCTCTTCAGCCCTGTACTCCCGGACCATACTTCATTGTTAAGTCCAGTGTTCTCTGAAGTGCCCAGCTGCCTCGGACAGGGCCCTAAGTCCAAAGCACCTGTAGTCAGACACAGTGCCATCCCCATGTAAGAACACATGCCTTTGTGCAAGTCAGTTAGCCTGCTGTGCCTCAGTTTCCCCATCTGCCAAATGCCTCCCTGACATACTGGGCCAGGCTCTAAGCAGTTGCTCGGACCCTCTTTCCCACACTGTCCCCTATGGGATGGCACAGCCTCTGGAGTCCAGCCTCACTGGGCTCTTTTACAGTTTTATGCATGAGGTGGTTTTATGCATTATAGTGTAAATGGCACATTTTGGCTTGGAATAGAGCAAGAGTCCAAGACAGGCTTGGGAGACAGACAGCCCGGTTTATATCTTGGCTCCAACACTTGCTAAATCCTAGCAAGTGTGCTATGCTAAATCCTAGGATTTTGGACAGGTTGCTCTACCACACTGCTGCCTCATTTGTAAGATGGGTGTGGCGGCGATTCAATGGGATGAAGCATATAAAGGGCCCAGTATTAGCAAGTGCTCAGTAAGTGCACAGAGAGTGGTTAAGAGGAGAAGCCTGCTGTCAGACTGTCTGCATTTAAATCCTAGCTAACCATGTACCAGCTAAGAGACCCTGGGCCAGTCACCTCCAATTCACTACATACGGAAGTTTCTCATGAGGATTAAACAAATTCATGCACATAATTTATGACAGAATTGGGCACCGTCTGTGCTTGATAAATGTTCTTACTAATCATATTATGAGTATTGCTTAATTTCTTGTTTCTATTTTGTTTGTGGAACCATGAACACTGGCTTCCACCACCAAGGAAAGAGATTATAATTTAAGGGCAATGTGGAGGGGAAAAAGCTCAGTATTAGGCTACCTTCCCCCAGTAAGGTGGAACAGCTGTCTCTCTGCTGAAAAGCGCTCACTCTGGAATGATGCAGGTCTGCCACTCTCTGGCTAAGAGATGCCAACCAGGCGCGTTCAACTTTCTCCCAGTCCACGTACCTGCACAATACTACTAGCACGCTACCCGCCTTGATGGGTCAGAAGGGGGGACTTGAGCTAATGTACACAAATGCACTTTGTAACTTCTTCTAGGCTACATATACTTAAAGGGTTGTGAACACAGAAACACATACTTTTAAAAGCACAAGCAGATTTTGAATTTTCATTTGAACAAAGAGACTAAATACTTTTTTTCTATGTGTGCTTCTAGTTTTTTGTTTCTCTAAAGTAAAAGAAAAAACATAGGAAGCTCTTGTCTCAGGTAGGAGAAGACGACACTTTAATTTCTGCTGGTGCCAGCCTTCTGGATTTGGGCTTCTCCACCAGCTATAAAACCAAACCACACAGAGAGTGTGTCCACCCACCTGGTTAGGCTCATAGAAACCACGCGTGTCTCCTTGCTCACTTCCTGTGGGTACTTCAAAGCATGGAAACTGTGTAGATGTCACCTTGGTGGTGTTTTCCCCTTAGCAAACACATGGGCAATGCTACAATAAGGGAGAGACCAGAGCCACGAAAGGAAATCTAGGGGTAGAAAGCTGAGGGCAGTGAGTACAGTTGCCCTATCTGTGCCCTTCATTTCAGACGTACAGCACACACTTGCACCTGGGGTCTACCTCACCTACCAGTAGCACACCTTTCAAACTTACAGCAAGGAGGCATATCGAATTTGACTAGAAAGAATTAAATCTGTCACTATTTCTAAGACCCTCCCTGCAAGCCACGACCCCAACAGGAGATAAAAACAGTAGCTACTCCTACTTGAGGAAGGGGGCAGGGTCGGGGGAGCAGGCAGAGAGTGGGTCCCACTGCCCATTGTGCATTTTTCCAAGTTGTGTTTCTTGTATATGTTTGATTCTCCTTCCAAAGCAAACTTCCCTTAACATGCAGTCAGGGGCATTTTTATCTTGAGCACCTCTGAAGCTCTAACACAGATAGTAAATCTTTACTTTCAGCAAAGTTCTTTTATGGATTAAAATCAGCCTTTTGAATCAGGAAGCAGCTCATCCTTATAAAATGAAAACTTATTACAAAATTATGATGTTGTCTGAAAACTTAGACAAGGAGTATTAGGATCACGTGCATCCTGCAGAGCGTCTGCCCCCATGTGCTAGGGCATGGCCCGGGGTTTCTTCCGATGGGGGGGAGGGTGCTGGGTTGGGGGCACCCACTGCATGCCCAGCACACTCAGTAGGATGCTTTGCAAGGCTGTGGCGTAGATTTGGGGGTGACGACCACAGCTACAGATCAGAGTAAAGCACCCTCCTCCACTGGGGAACCCACCCGGCCCACCGGGCCCTCACCTGGGAGATGCCTGCCTGCTTAGCTGTCATGAGTCCCTCATCCTTTCACACACTGAAGATCCCTTGGGTACCTGCAAGTAAGCCAGGCACGGTGGCCTTCTGAGTGATACCCAGTGTCTGCCCTCATCTAGAGGAAGGGACAAGAGGCAACTACAAAAAACTGTGCTATGGGCTATATACTCCGACTGGTACAGGGCTCTCAGAGGGCCAAGGGGGAGAGGGAGGGATGAGGCAAGGGCTGTGACAACCCACTGGGGAAGTCATTCACCTGGGGGTGGGAACAGAGGGACCCAGGGCTACAATAGCATGCTGAGGAGGTGTTTACCTCCTGGGGGAGCAGGGGGATGGACCTATAATGCGGGTGGTTGGAGAACAGGCTCGAGATTAGCTCCCTGTGGGCTAATCAAGGAGACAGGACATCATTACAGAGCAACTGCAAGCCCTGGTATCACCAAGTACCAGCCACTGATTTCTACGCTTATGCTAATACTAAAACTGACTGAGCCTGATCACATACAAAGCTTGGGATGCTGCACACACTGAGGATGGTGCCGTTATCATCTCCACGCTGCAGCCGAAAAACACCGAGGCTCTGCCGTTCACTAACTATGTTGCCTTCAGCCAACCAGATACTGGGGTTTGAAGCTGTGGTGGAGCATTTTGGGTTCTGCCTCCAAAATCTAAACCCCCCTTTTCTGGGGAGCCACTTCTATGATTTCACTGGAGCTACAGAGATGGGTATGTGACTTAAGCCTGGCCTGTTACATTGCCAGACCCTGGCTGCAGTCACTGGCTCAAGAATAAGAATGATAGCCAGTTACAGTCAACGGTACACAACCTTGGGAGTTATTGTTGAGAGAGATAATGTGAGGGGTCCATTCCATCTCTTTTGGGCTTAAAGCTGGAGAATGAAGACAACACAGAAAGAACCAAGATAGTGGGTCTCCTGGATCAAACTGTGCCTGAAGCCACATACTCAGTTTTTCAGTTATGTGATTCATGATTGTCTTTCTTCAGACAGTCTCATTTGTTTTTCTGTCACTTCCAATGAAGTAGCACTAATGTCATGGTGCTTATGGTGAACCTCTCTTACTCTACCTTGAGCGTTATAAACTATTGAAATGGATTGAAATCTTACATTTAAATTATCTCAGTAAAAATTTCAAGCATGACATAAATTGGACTCTGAAAATAAAGGCAGAGTAGAGTACAGGGATGTGCTAAACAAATGTAAAATTACAGTTGCCTAGGAAAAGGGAACAATGTGGCGTGAGGGGGACTGAGGTACAGATCCTGCTGTGGGGCTCACTCACTCTGTACCCTTGGGCAAAGGACCATTCCTCACTAAGCTGCAGTACCCTTAGCTGGGAACTAAGGGACTGTCACTGGACGACACCGTGACTCAGACTGGTGACTGCTCCCCTGGCTGCTTTTGAGTAACCAAAAGTTGACTGACACAGACTTAGGAAGCCCATTCCTACCCAAAGGTAAATGGAGGTTTATCTTCCGTTCAAGTAAGTTCACACCTGTCTGTATTCGGCAGGCGCGTCTGAGAAAAGTGCGTCACTGGGCTTATGCCCAGGGAATCAGAATTGCATAAGTGACAAACCCCAGAGGACCTAACTCATACCAGATCTTGGCAGTCTCAAGAGGCAGGCCTGGGAGAGGGTCTCCGGCGGGCTTGAGTCCTAACTGTGCCCAAAACACAAGAACACCCCACCGCCTGGCTGACTGAGAGAGGACTTTCCCGGCTACCACTGCCTCCAGGGAGCCTCTGCCCAGCAAACCCTTACTACAGGTCGCAAGGCACAGCTGGTCTGGACTCTCCCTTGATGATGCCAGCCCACGAGCTTGAAGGCAGCCCACACTGACTCCATGAAAACCACACTAGTTTATAAAGACTGACACAAGCAGGCTGCACACGGGTGATGACTTGTAAAGAGTCTGATGGACCGAGAGCTTTATTCACCTATTGTGCTAAAAATTAACCATAGGATTTCTACAACTTTGTAAAAAGGTGCTTTTCACCTGCTTTGAACTTCATACAATGAACACAGACATCTGCCACTGTCACAGACTTTTACAGGAGTCTCCTTTTAAAACCTTTATTCTGTCACAAGTAAATACATCTTGTTCTCCAAGAGTTCAGCCTATGAATTAGATATTTCTGCCTGCAACATATGAGACTTCGAATTTTGTTTTGTAAAAAAAAAAAAAAGAGAGAGAGAGAGAGAAACATACAAACGGATGCCTGAAATGGCTATCGAGATTTGTCAGGACAAGGATGTGTTAGAATCAGAAGTCACTGTCCCCTCTTCACAGGCAGAAATCAACTCCTCAGCCTCAGATAACAGCAGGGAGCACATTTGCTTTTCACCCCCGGAGAGGCCCCTACATGATGGAACCCGTTGCCCTCTTATTTGAATGATATTCTAGGGCCGCACTGGCCAGTGGCGCCACATGGGCACAGTGAGAGGAGAGACTACTTAGCAGAACAAAAGGAGACCAAGGCCACTCCCCTTTTCATACTCCGGGAATCGGACGCATTCTCAAACTCGAACCCTCGTCACAGCGACTGTCACTCAGCAACCTAAACACACGCCATTCTTGTGGACAAGGTGCAAAACAACACTGACAAGTAAGAGAATTAAGTGTAAAACCACAAACCTCCTCTGGAGTTTCACGGGGCCACCAATGTCGGCCTGTTGGTGTGAAGATAATGCGTTTGTTGGCTGAGGTGACTGCTGACTTAATTACCTTCAGGAAGGCGTCTACACTCGGAAAGTCAGAGGGGCTCTTGCGAGCTTTACCTGCCCTAGAGCCTCACCTCCAGGCACTGAGGGAACAAAGTCCTACAGGACCCGCCGGAGGAAGCCGAATGGCTGCGCCTCCTTAAAGGAATTTCCTGAAGGCGGGCAGGAGACAGGTGCTGCTAATCAATTACTTAATTAGTGCCACCTGAGGAAGGCAAGGGGCTCCTCGCAAGGCTCCCGGGAGGTCTGCCAACCCTCCTTCCTGTGCAGCGTCCCCTTAGTGCCTCTCCATCGTCTTTGCCTGGTGCCTCTCAGCAGCCCAAATTTCTTGCCTATCATCAGATCCATAAACACTGTTACTTCCTACCAGTATCATTTAGGAATAAAGGAAGTTTTCTTGGGGGCAGGCTATCTATATTGTTGTTTGCATTTACTAAAATGAACATCTATCATATTTATCCTAAAAAAAAATAAAGATTTTCACAAAGGTTAACAGCTTTCTGGACTCCACCTTAGAATGTTATTTTAAAACAACTGGCCACACATTGAGAAAGAGGCCTACCCTGAGCAGAACACCAAGGTGCCATGAAACATCAGGCCCTACACATAGACCGTACTTAACCTTTTGTAATGTGCCTTTACACGGATTTTTCTCATTTCATCTCTCCACCCTGTGATGGGGACATTCACTCTTCTGTTACCAAGAGGCACGACCTGAAGCTCAGGTGCCTCACTCGAGGGCACATAGCTAGAAGGCGGGGCTACAGAGGCGTGAGCTAGTCTCTCACCCAAAACATGCTGCCCCTTCCAGTCACAAAAATGATTCCCCTGGCATTTCTTAAGAGGATTCTCTGCTGGGCTTGTGGCAATGCCACTTCTCCACTCAATGACCAGGAAGGCTTCCGTGCAAAGGACTCTGTGTGTGGTGCGGTGTGTGAAGACCCGGGAACCTTCAAGCAGATGCCCCACGTACAAACGGACACTGGCACCAGAATGAGCCCAGGGCCCCAGAGGGCTGAAACCCAAGGGCCTCTTAGATTGCAGGACAAGAGGGTTCCTCTCAAGCTTTGTGGTCCAGCAGGCCTTGGCTGGCCTTCAGAGCCCCAGAGAGGGGTAAGCAGGGAGGGACAGAGGCAGAGAGGGCTTGAGACACCAAAGCCCGGGTTGAAGCCTGGAACACACGTGTTCAGAGGAGAGAGAAGGCCCTGGAGCCAGCTCATGGGGGGAGGCACAACCCTCGGTATATTTCGTTCATCGCTGGACTTTAAAACATACAGCTTTAAATTATTAAGGATCCTGGAATGCCACAAACTTTTGAAAACTGCCTGTCAGGATCACAAAAATACTGGAGGGAGGATCTTCAAACCAAGTGTCAGAAGTGAGAGATGGGCCCGGGTGACCCCACTTCACTCTGCACATGTTTATCAACCATCAGTCCCCCGGGGGGTGGCACAGCTGTGCAGGAGGAGATCCTACAAACTTATCACACAGGAGCACAGGGTATCTAGATGTGTGTATTTTGCCTACATATTAAAGGCAAAAACTGTTGGGGCCTTCTTTCCAAAATTATGCTATAAAGGTATGAACCCTTCATTTGCTGAAGACTTTTTCGGAAGGCATAAAGCACACCCAGGGCAGTTAGGGGACCATATTTTGTGCAACTGCAATTCTACTAAATATAGAAGGCAGAGCAAGCACATGAAGGATGCAAGCAGTGTCCTCAGATGCTCCACAGAACAGGCGGATGACAAAGCTGCTAAGAGGGTTTTGCATCGAAATCCTGAGCTCCCTGATGTAGCAGAAGGCTTACTGCACTCTCTCATGAGTGGGTTGCCAGAGCAGGCCAACAGCAGTTGGATTTTGAAGCCCACATTTCACCTTGTCCTAGGCCTGCCTTAAAGGTACATAAATCCCCAGGACTTGGGGAATTTCCTTTTTAACCAGGTAGAAGTAAATGTCCTTATCCAAACTCAGGCTAGCTCTAACACTGGCCAGGTATCGCAGGCCAATTTCTTTTCTTTTTAAACCTTATCTTCGCAGCAGAAACATAAAAGGGGAGACCCATAAACATTTCAGATTCATAACATACTACCTCCTCTAATTCTCCTAAGCGGAAACTTTGCTCTTGAGAAGAGGTGAGCATCTACTAAAAAAAAAAGTCATTTTCTCTGTCAGGCGGGATCCCCGAGCACTCGGTCGCAGCTGAACTGTGTTTTAATAAGGCCTTTCTCCTTTACAAGCCCGGCTTGTTTTCAGCTCCATCCCACAGTCAAGCAGGGAGGAAGATGGCTCTCAGATATCCTTTTGTTACTCTAATCAGAGCCAGAAGGGCCATATTGACTTTCGGGCCTGGGGGAGTTGTAGTTCTTTTGTATCCATCTCATCCAAGAAATCAAGTTTGATTAATTTGTCATCAAGGGGAACGTGCGATCCACTCCGAGCCAGGCCTTTGAAGTGGAAGGATGAACTTGGGCTGCAAAAGCCCAGGTCAGCGGGCGAGGCAGCCACGGTGCCGAATCGAACAAGTTCTCCTCTGCAGAGGCGCCTGCTCTCATGCCTAACACTTTCAAAACGAACCAGAACAGACAGAAAATACCTTCTGCACGCACAAGTGTTCAAAGCTGGACTGCTCCCTGTCCGAGGTCTCCTTTTGTTTACTTTTAATTTTGAAAAGAGAGTTATCCGGGCTACAAGGTAAGAGAGACTCAGAAAGCATGCAGCCACGCCACAAAGCATAGTGGATGGGAGGAGCTGACCTCCTGCCAATCTTAAAAGACCACTTCGAGGTAGAGTCCAGAGGGCTGAACTCGGGTGTCAGCACGTGCTTCTGGAATGAATAATCGGGAGGGGTCTCCAGATGGGTCATGAGACAGATGCTCATTTAGGACCCTCTGGTCTTGTTAACCTGCAGTTAGTGTAATTCCCAAACCGCTGAAAATGCATAAGGTAGTGGCCCCAGATATTATTTAATCCTAGACTGAGTGTCATATTTCTTGCTCAGATGCTATATATGCTTTATAAGGTATTGCAGGGCTTTTAAAAATTACAGAGTAAGCAATCTTTAGACATTCCACAGTGTTAAGAATCCCCATATTTAACATGTTGGGGCACAGGCCTTTTTTATGATGGTTACCCCTCAGGTATATACATAAAGACACAGTGAATTACTGAGCAGAAGTCAAGGGCTCGCTTGGCTTTTAAAGATGTTTCAAAGGCACCAAATTATAAGCAGCTTTTGTGGTTACTGAATTCAGCGTCAACACTATTAGAGAATTTTAAAACAATAATGAGATTAGTGAAAACTCTTGGTGTTGGAAATGCAAGGATATTTTCACTCGAAAAAAAAAACCCTCTGGTTATGACAACATTCAAACATTCCATCATTCAAACATGCATCGAGTTTATAGTATAGATAGGTATGTGGAACTCAACGATGTTTAAGATATACTTCCTGCCTTTCTTTTGGTGTAAGGTTCAAGAGTTTTAAGGGTCTTTAGCAATCCACCAAACTCTAAGACCCATGGAGAAGGACAATGTCTTTTGCTTATTTTTGTAACCCCATTGCCTAGCACACAGTTATTCAATAAATACTTGCTGAGTGACTGAATCAATTTCTTCAGCTATATTAATGCCTATCAACTTTCCTCAAAGGGATCCAGGATTAAACAGGGTAGTCCTGAGAGCCTCCCACAGTCCTCCAAGGATAAATTCCAGCACCACAGTGAACAATATGGTACCTCTGGCTTTCAACAGGCATTTGTTCAGCCTGGACAACATTTTCATTAACGGAACATCTTTCTTTTATTCCTGAGTAATACTGGCAATAACAGCCTTAGAAAATAATTAATTGGAAGATTCACTCCAGTTTTTCATCGGTTCACAGCAAACTGACTCAGAAGTTAGGGATATAGAGCTCAAGAGAAGAAAGCAGGTTGGGGGGCCCCCGGTGTGGTGAGAGACAAGGTAGACAGACCAGTAAAGAAGCAGTTAGGGAAGGAGTGGGTGTGGCTAGTGTTACCATCCACAACTGGCAGGGCCTCCAGCAACACAACCTAGACAAATACCTCAGGAGGAAAGTGCAAAAGGTTCACTGGGTCAGTTCATTCCTTTTACTGTATGCACGAATGGCTACAGTCAGCTAAAGGAGGTGCCCTTTACTAATTCCCCCCATGAGCCAAGTGCCGATCTGGATGAGTAAGCAAGGTATCTGCTTCTAAGGAGCTGTACCTTCTACCCTTCTAAAGATAACAGCAGGGGCTCTGAGGAGATGAGTAACTTGCTCAAGACACAAGCAAAGGGGATTTCAACCCAATAAAGCAAATTCAAAACTAAGCTCTTTGCATTATGCCAGTGTGCTTCCCCTCTGATTGCTGACATCCAAGACTATGTTGGGCATCCCAGAGGGACCCAACCCAGACGGAATCCCACAGTCTCCTACCAAGAGCACCAGATCTTTTACCAGGACACCAAACACTGGGGTCAAAAAACCAAGTTTGATCTTCTCTGCTCTTCTCCTTTCCAATCACTGGCAGAAGCATTTGCAAACACAAATAAGTTAAAGGTCACCAGTAAGAAACAGACGAGGGATTTTGCATGATCCATCTGTGCTGGGATAATCCAGAATTGGCCGTGAATATGTTGAAGGGCCCACACTACACCAGTAATTCTTTTTCACCTGCCATCCACACCAGTCAAATGTGTTATTCTTGTACATTCTTTGGAGAAGGGTGTTAGGCATGTGTATCTACAGATTGGGCGCTCAATAAGTGAGACAGAAAAGCAAACTTCAAGTATAAATTCTTAAATTCCCAGTTAAAACCTTGAGGAAATAAGCAAGTGGATGAGTGTGTCCTAGTTGTAAACTGGTTTCGAGTCAAATCTGCTCATGTGAAACTGATGCAAAGAAGCAGATTAGAAAATGTGTACTTTTCCACATAAGGTATGGAATGAAGGAAAGATCGTTGATTTTAACAGCCAGAATATTTGGAGATCGGCCTGCAACTCTGCCACCAACTGCCTGTGTGACAAACAAATTCTTTATACTTTCTGGGTCATCTCTTCATCTGCAAAATGAAAAGGCTGAAGTAGGCCAGCAATTTTTTAATCTTTTCCTTAAAGCTGTAGATCCTTTCCTTTAGAAACAAACTCTGAGAAGGAATCCCAAAAGTCTTACACACTGGAATCCTCAACTCCCATCGAGACAGCCTAGCATTGGGAAAACAGGCTGGAGCCACATGGCTTTAGATGCACCTTGGCTCTGAGACAGACTGGCTGTGTGACCTTGGGCAAGTTATTTCACCTCTTGGAGCCTCGGTTTCCACGTTCAGGAAATGAAGACAATAATGGTGCTTACCTCACAGGGTTCTGGAGAGAAGTAAATTAATTTATGTGCTTAGGTGACACTGAACTCCATACACATTATTATTATTATTACTGACATTTGAGCTAGGAACACAGCTGCACACTATGACAGAAGTATGTCAAACTCTGCCTGATAACTGACTAATGGGGGTAGCAGTTGCTTACAGAGTATCATTCTGCACTTTTCATGTACAGGGCTCATAAGTAACTTTTCTGAACCCAACCTTCATAAGTAGAGGAGCTTCTGGATATGTAAAGGTGATGTTTATCACTTGCATGATAAAACCAGAAAGAAATACAAGGAAGTGCTTACTGTAAGTCAGGGTCATGGTTATTTTAGAAGGGAAGGCAGGGGCCGGGATTGGGAGGGGACCCATAAAGGGAGGTCTTGGTGGCTGGCAAAGTTCTAATTTTCAACCGGGTGCTCCTGCAGACTGTTCTCTTTACAGCAATTCACTAACTTACACGTTTGTTTTGGGTGGTGTTCTGTATCTTTGTTTTAGTTTATGATAAAAAGGTTTTGAAAGTGATATTTCATAAAACAAAATAAATGAGTACATAAATTATGCCTACCGGCTTCCAAAATGTTAACATTTTGCCATGCTATTCATGTCAGTATGAGTATGTTATTGTTTTACCACACTTTTAAAAATACTTAAAAAATTTTTTTTTACAATAGGAGCTTTGTTTGCAGTATCTAAAAGTATTTCTGTCAAACCGGCCACCTGGAGAACACTCTTTGAAAGCCAACAGACTTCTGTTAAAATTTTATTTATGATCCCATGATGTTTGTTTTCTTTTTTTAAAAAAGATACTTTCTGAAAATCAAAGTCTAGTCCTTCATACATTAACTATCTTCATGAAACACCAATTATTTTTACCTTAAAAAGTGAACATTGTTTCAGGGTTTAACCTTCATTTCCATCACTCTCCAGGAAGACTGAGCTACAAAATCCCAAAATTTCCTAAGACCTAAAAGCTTCCTCTAGGTTCGTGCTTTCTAGAATTCTATATGTGCAAAAAACAAATGATTTAAGTTTGCCAAGTAGAAGAGGAAATTGGGGGGTAAGAGCTTGTCCACATCTTTGAGTCTGGGAGAAGCACGCACATTGAACCACACCATCTGTACAAATGGTACCGCAGTTCAACATGCTTATGATTAGAAGGGCTTATGATTTATGCTTGCTAGTTAAATATGCTTATGATTTAAACTTATTTTCTCTGGCAAGAAATAAGCTAGTCAGCACCACAGCCCAGCCAGATGATGGGAAATAGATACATATTTCAGTGATATACATTTTAACTTGCTGAGCCTGGTAAGCGCTACTGTTTTCTTTTCTTCTTAGTAACAAAAGATCTATCGTCCTGCAGGATTCCAGAGATTTTTAAAAATACATTCACTAGTGAAAGTAGTTTGAAGTTCTTTAACAGCAGTTGCTACCCTGGAAGGATCACTGGGGTTGGCCTCTAAAAACTGTATCTTATGTGGGAAGGCAGAGGTTATGCTTATAAAACAACCAAGAACACGTTTCAAAAAGTACATCGATAACCACTAGATGATAAAGTTCCCATAGAATACATGGCAGCAGTAATCACACTCAAATATGAGAAGGAGATATTAGGAAATCTTAAGGCCTTCAGAATGTTATGCCCTGACCCTCAACGATTTCATTCAATTTGCTGTGTTAAAATTAACTGGGCATCATATACATAATCCTGAATTGTTTGCTTCCATGGTAAGAGAGAAAGTCTGCAGATAAATGGGAGAAGATAAGAGTTTGCTGGTGATTTTGTATTTGTTTTGAAAGGGATATATGAGACAGCCAGAAAGGAAGAGTAAATTCGCTTTCCTTGGCTAAATGGAGGGCAACTGAATCTCTGGGGCAAATGAGAGGACAAATGAGAAACAAGAGTAATTGACTTACTCTAAAATGAAACTATTCTTAGCAAAGGGTAACAAAAAAGAATTAAAACAAGCGAAATGTGTTTTCTAAGAGATCAAGATGAGCCGTAGCACCAAATATGCTCAACTGGGGAGTTTAAGAAACAGAAATAGCTGCTTCCAGTCCGAGTGCCATAGATGACCTACCCACTAAGTGTCGGTGCACCAGGGGCCTTGCCGCATTAGAGCTGGACAGTTTCAATATGTGCTGGGGTAAAACAGGACTATGACCATCCCTACACACACACTTGGAACCTAATTTAGATGAAGCCATGTGGTTAATAAAATCACCTGAAATTTTAAACCCGAGGGAGGAGAATGACATTTCTATATTATAGAACCCAAATACTGAGTGAAAATTAGCGGCAACGGATTACTAATGCTCTCAATACAAAAAAGCTCTATAAATGAATGAACACAAACAAATCCCATATCGTTGTAACTTAACAAAGCAGGGAACACAAATTCATGGCATTATGGTCCCAAATTAGAGAACTGCAAGAACGTTTGCAGGAGAAGTCTAAACATTTGTCCTGAACACATAAATCACTACTTTTTCAAGGGAGAAAAGCATAGTCTAGTCTTACCTGATTGCTGCAAAAGGCTGGAATAAAAACTACTGACTTATAGAAGCGACTTTCACATGTATCTGAACATCAAACACAACACACAATATAAAATAAAAAAATAACTAGGACAGAAAAGTTTTCAGTCTGACCTTAAAAATACTGAGCAAATCACTAGATGAAGCTAGATCAAAAGGAAGGGTATTACACCAGCTTGTAGCCATATGTGGGAGGGCCCCAACAGCACAGGGCACAGATGGTATACCATGGGGAGGAGGGGGTACAGGCAGATCCAAGGCACAAGTCAAATAAACCTGCTTCAACTTACAGGTAAGACAGCCTGGGAGAATGAATCATTTTGAATGCAACTGATAAGATTTTAAATTTGAGACAAATGGTGCTAGATAGCCAAGCCAAAGGGTGCTATCACTAGGTGAAGCACTGAAATCCTTCTGTGCAATAATTTAAATAAAACTAAAAGCTCAGTGAGGGACATACATTGCAGAAGGATGGAGTCTTGCTATTAAATGATCACTGAGAAGATGCTTTAAAAAAAAAACTATACAGTCGCCATAAGCCACATTACCTAAAGCTGAAGAAATTGGGGAGGAACTTAATGTATGCTAACAAAATTAACATCGCCATTTGAAGCCAGAAACCTTATAAGCTTATTAAAATGCTCAGGGTCCTTTAATATTCTCCATTCATCACATAATGGAAAGTGCTAACATTAAAACTTTTCCCTTCTTAAACCTTCATATGTAAAAAGACAAAAAGCACCAATAATCTTCTATAGAAAACTCAGAAACAGTGATATTTACTTCATGCTCATTTTTCTAACGCACAGCTGCCAGTTTAATGAATCTCAAACCTTGGTTCCAAAATAAAAGCTTAAGAAAAACTACTGGGCTTCAACATTAGAAATCGGAATTTTCACTAAGAAATCTTGTAATTTGTTCACTGAGTTGGTGACATTTTTCAGGCAACAATCAAAACAAAAACCTTTAGCACAGATTCCTTCAACCTCATGATTTCTGAAGGACACAAGAACACAGAATATCCAAAAGGCAATTTTGTTGGATATTCTAATAAGGTACATTCAATACACATATATACAATGGGATTCTAAATATTGGTAGTAATGATGAACAAAAATTGACTTCACAATGACTTTTGCTTATCATTCACATGGGTATGGGAATACTTACTTGATTTTTTTTTGACACTTCTGTGAATTAAAGAATCCCTCCATTTTAGTAACAGCTTTGCTAAGTTACATCCAGGAGTGACAGTTTTAGTGGAAATTCATTCCGAGGCTACTCTGATAGTCATTTGAACAGTTTTGAGTTATTTTACATGCAATTTTATAGCTCTATAATGTTCATTTAATCTTGTTCAATGATGCTGAACCCCAGATGCCATAAGATATTATAGAAAAGTAGTTACCGCACATATGGAGTAACTACTTTTTCTGAACATTAATTTCTTTTCTCTTAACAGGCTGAAATGGTATTTAGAACGAAAAAAGCCACCACTCTGTATTAAAGGTTTTATATTATGGACTTCCAGAGATGGGCTACTCATTACTCCTGCGGTCCTAGCCATACAGTTTGTATTTACAAGCATCATCTGCTCAAATCTTAGTCATAATGGCTTTCTCCAAGCCCCCACATGGTGGTTGGTATTATACAGTTGAATCAGGTCACCTGAGAAAGCTCAGGGTGAGAAGCTGCCCTCATGTGTCATATGTGGTGGGTGGATATAGTCAGGGGTTTTTAAAGGGAGGTCTGAGGACCATCCACATTAGAATCACCAGGGGACTTGTTAAAAAAGGCAGATATCTAGACCTCTCAGACCTACTGAATCATAGTCTCTAGAGTTGGGGGACGAGAAATGTGCATATTAAGTAAGTACCCCAGTGATTCTTCTGCATGCTAAGGGGCGAGAAGCACTGGTAGATGATCTCGAAGGTCCCTTCCACTCTAAAATTCGAAGAGTCTGTAAGTTTTCTTTTAAAAATGGAGTTGTGTCAGCAGGATGAGAGTTATCTCTACAACACAAATGGTGACTTTTAGCCTGAATGAGCTAACCTAAATAAGAAGTGTTTGAAGACTTTCATGCACAGGCAACGAGAAAACAAAAACTGAACAGGATAATTAGATGTGTAAGGACTCTTAATTGGGCTTTCTCCTCGTAGGAGTAGAGGGATAACCCACTCTATTTGCTACACAGGAGCAAAGGTACCAAGGGCTTGTAACCGCACCTCTGTTACTATCTTTTTCCTCCTCACCTCTGATTCCTCTTAGTTGTTGGGGCAATTATCCAGGCTTTTATGATCCTGAGTCACCAAACTCTCCTGTCATTTTTAGTATGTCTGCATATATTCTTTTAAGAAATAAACTACCTACAGGCAGTCTTCTACTTTCATTTGCAATGAGTGAAATCTTACAGAAATGTACAATATAGGAAATGGGAACAGTAGACATTTTTAAAGGGGAGTTCCATATTTAGAAAGCTAAAAAAAAAATCAAACCCTAATTTTACTTCTCCCTTTGGGCACAATATTTGATGAAATATTTCTGGTATTTCCTATATGCTAGTTTATGTCATTCTCTTCATAACTACTTATAGGCTCACTGAAAACCTGACATTTGAGACTTCTAAAGCACATCCAGAAAGTTCTATCTTTAACACATTTTTATTAGGTTATAAGAGAGCTAAACTTCTGTTGGTACTATCTAATCAAAGTTTTACAGAACCATAAGAGCAAAATGTAGGAATATCTTAAAATAATTTACACAAACATAGCTGGACAAATGACGCTGCCGAGCCAAAACTGTTGGTTGGAAGGCAGCGCCACCATGCGATCACTCCAAATGTTGTCAGTTTTGTGTAAGTACATTCAGTTGGGATCCTCTAAGAGTTGAGTGTCTCTTAGCAAAGGCGCACCTCCAGTCATAATGAGATTATTTGCAAACACCAAACTATAACCGAGAGAGAGGCAGAAAATGAGGGCTATTTATAGCAAGGACACCTGATTATGTACAGGCCCACTGGTGGCCAGATTGGATCAGATAATTAGGGCTTGATGGGGGTGTTCTGGGGTTAGGTTGCCAGGTTTTGAGTGTTCTCTGTTTAAGCCTGGACTGGGATGTAGCCTTCAGATGTCAATGCCCAGCTCTGTTGCTTGCAAGCCCCATGTCCTTTCACAAGGGACAGGTCTGGTCAAAGCTCTGTTGGTAGATCGCACTTTGCATGTATCTGTGTGTATACTGTACACAGGAGCTAAATTCAAGAAGAAAGTTGAGAAGTTTAAAGTCAAGTTAAACTATTCAAAGTTTACTAGAGTTGTGTTTTCCTTTTTGTGCCTTTTTGGCCATCGATTACACGGCGAATTGAACAGCCACTTTATATTAAATATACAGACTGGCTGTAAACTATACCCTCATTTAAGAAATGTGAAGAAGTGATGGCCAGGGAGGAAAAGGAGTAAGTCAGCACTTCAGGAAGAGCTTACAAAAGGAAACTGAAATGCAGACCAGTTACTTTAAAGGGAATCCTCCGTCCTCATGCAACAGGTGCACACATCCCAATGAAAGCAAACGCCTGTGACCTGACAGCCTCGTCTAGAATAACAGAAGGACAAAGAACACGTGGGTTTTGATCGGAGGCCCTGGCTCTCCATCGCACACACTGAAGGGGGACAAAGAGAAGGATGTGGACCCTCTGGTTTCCGTACGGGATGCGGGGAACACAGTTTGCACTTGCAAGGACTTGGCTGAAGAAAACACAAATCTCCTGCAGGCTCTCCCCTTCCCTACACGGGCCAGGCTGGGTGCCCCGGCCCTGACACAAGGGTCACAAGCCCCACAAAATATGTCCTCATATCTCAAAAGAGTATTAGCTTTTTTAATCCAAGGAGGTAACGAGAGCCTTTCAAGCTGATTAAACCAGCTTAATTCATACAAAGTCTATGATGAATGAAATATTCAATTAAAACAATTTCCAAAGAAAAATCTGACAAAATCCTCTTCTTAAAGTCACTTAGAAGATAGGTTCTTAACATTTGGCAAGCTAAATCCTCACAGCTGGTATTTTCCACAGGGTCACAAAAAGTTGCACAAGTTCTCTGGGACAAAAATCTGCTTTGGGTGTTAAACCATGTTCCGTGATCATAAACAATAGAAACTAGAAAACATTAATGGGAGGCCTAACATTCCTATTTATTTTTTACTTCAAAAGCTACATACATGCAAAAATTGAACACGTCAGCACAATGCTTTAAAGTTCAAAAATAAAAATACTTCAAAATCCATTTACTTAGGGAAATAGATGACAATTATAATGAAGATAAGTCAGTAATCCTTTTTTTCTAATCTATCTGAAAAATACATTATTAAAAAAATTTTGAAATTCATGTTCAGAATACTTTTTTAAATCCTTGAATAATTTAAAAACAAGTTGGATGTTAGTATGACATTTAGAGAAACAAGTTCCAAGCTTTTGAAAAATGAGTCTGATATCCTCATACCTCATTTTAAAATCACTGAAGAAACTTAAGCCTAAAAAGAAAAGCAGTTTTTTAAAACTATGATCATTGTTACTATGGTTGATGTGGTTAGTAATGCAAGTGACGGACACAGCTTTTATAAACAGGTATTACTGAAAGTCCTTTAAAGTGTTTGAATGGAGAATTTTTTTACAAACACAGGTTGGAGGTCTGAAGTAGCCTCACCTCTCTCTGCTAATCAACACTGCAAGAACAATTAAAATCCTGGGTATAATGAAGTTCTGAGTGCTCGGCGCTTTCATGAAATGCGTAAGCATACCCGAGCTCCTCTGGCTTCAAAGAAAACCAGCGGGAGGGAGTGTCTTCAAATGGCCCTGCCCTTTCAGGTAGAAGCAAAAGGAGCATTGGCAGAGTCAAGAGGGGGAAACTGGCCCTTTGGAGGCTCAGTGTTCCAGACGTGGCCAATTCCTTCTACCAAGACCAGTGTTTCTTTGGTAACATAATATAGTATATACCAACAATTCCAAAAATGAATGCGAGCAGAATGCACTCAAAGTTCAACTTTGTGAATGTTCCCATTCATCCTGGAGGTCAGATTAAACTTGCTGCTTCTAAATGAAAAGGGCAGGGTTTGAAAGCTGCTCAGCCTGAGAGACTATCGATTATTGGAAATGATGTTTAATGTGAACAATTAAAATATCACCTCCTCTTTAAATCAGAAAATATAAGACTCCCTATTGGGAGAAATCCCTTGCCACCTCTCTAAGCCTTCCTTCGACAAGACCAAATTGAATTCCGGTTAGAAATATTTCCACAGAGGGTCCAAAAACCTAAGCGCTTGATTTATATCCTGATACTCAACTCTGATTACAGTTTTCATGTTAGGCGACCCAACTATTATTTTCCTTTTATTGCTAAGAAAACATTTTTAAAGAGGATAAAGAAAAGATGTGTATGCTGTCAGTGCAAAATCAGATTAAGTATGGTTTTTCTTTTCCCTGGGACAGAAAAAAAACAAGGCCCAGTGCATAGTTTGTAGGAATGTGTCATACAAATAATCAAAAAACAGGTTTCACCACACTAGTATTCCTCCACGAATGGTGCGGTTTTCAAAGCGGTACTGTCACGATTGTGCAAGTCTCATTAACTAGGTAGAGCAGCGCTACTTAAAGGGAGACTGATTTCTTGTGCCTCCATGAAAAGGGAGTGTAGGAGACAATAATTAGACTGAATAACGAATTTAAAAGGGGGAAAAAAAGAAAGAAAAAACCAAAGTCAAAGGAATACAGAATTTGGAAAGAAAAAATAAAGCAAGTAATGTGATGGTAGAAACCCACACAATCTCCCCCCACTCCACCTGCCACCTGGAGTCCTAATTGCCCAATCTGCACAGACAGAAACCCACTCTAAATTGACCAGCATGGAGCTTCGGCAAGTCTTCTCTTCACTCTCCCTCCTGTTAAGACCGTTTCCAAAACCAATCAGCAAAGGACAAAGAATTCTTTACAGAGTGCAATTAGTGTTTTCCACGTCCACCTTCAAAAGCATGATGCTCTTCATGGGCTAAAGGACAGAAAAAAAACAAAAAAAAGAAAAAAAGGAAAGAAAACTTTAAGCAAAGAATGGGGCAACCCTCTTCTAAGGCATCTCATTCAGTTTCCCCCAATGTTGGCAAAAATTCAAATAACTTTCTGTGCCAGTAACTGTTAGCTAAGGCATGCAATTTCTGAGAAACATAATAATGAAAATTAAAACAAAGAATAAACAAGCAATGGGCATGCCACCTATTTCTTCTTGCTGTGCCGGAGAGGATGAGTAATCTGACAAACTGATGAGAAGACGTGGGGCAGCAAGCAAATGCGGCTGGGCAAAATCGCCCCACCGCGTGCATGGGGCGGGGCCCGACGTCACCTGGACAGGGCCATTCACAAGCCTATCTTTAAAAGTAAAATAAAATAAAAATAAATCAAAGAACAACATAAGGGTTGTAGTGATCGTAGTATGTCCCCCCTCACCTCTGAACACCCTCTGTGGGAAATAACGTTTCCTAAAACTGATGGGTCTTATATTTTTCCAGTCATGTTTGTTTATTTGTTTTTTCCCCAGCCCGACTGTCTGACTTGCAAAATTGCTAATGATAATTAGGAACTCTAGAATAAAAAAATTACACAATCAAAAATTTTTTTCAAAGTGTTATATTTTTATAGAGTGGAAAGTGGGAAATGAGAGCAGAACATTTCCTCCAAGGCAAAAGGCCAAGTTTGAAAACTTACTTCCTGGACTCAGTTAAGCACCATCGTGAAGGAAGGGCAGATCTCCTTTCAAATGGAAAACTCCCTGTGGCTTGGGTCTGATAAATCTAAAGAGTGACTCAGGATCCCCTGAATGTGGCCCCCTACCTGGCAGGGAATGATGTGCTAGGAAGGCACAGATTGGCTGGCCCATTCCACCTGTCAAGTCTCTCCGAACTTTCTGTGTTTAATACGAACTAAATTCTTCAGACTGGTGTGGGCTGTAGGGTAGGAGGTGGGGGATGGGACCGTAATCCCTTCTGGAACATCCTGTTCACCCCTGCTATTCCCTTGAACAAAACACTGGGGGAAGCTCACCTGTGGCTCCCAGAATTACCTCAGGTCAGCCAAATTCCCAAGGGCAGCCTGTAATCCCAACTAACCCAACTGATCATTTCTCTCATGTACAACTTAACAAATATTTCACTTTTCATGCTTTTCTTTTTAAGAAAGATTTTTAGGGCAGACACCAAAGAAAACATGATCTACTTTGTGATAAAATATACACGGCTGCTGGGTCAAGACCTCTCAGTGATACTTAAGCTCCAGATTATAAATGAGGAGCTATGAGCTGCCCAAAGAAGTTTCTTACTTCTAAGTGCGAGGGATTGTCGGGGGTGGTCATAGTTCAGAGACTGAAACACTACAATTTTATGGGTTACAGAGATAGAAGAACAGAACATTCAGAATTAAGAGAGCTCTGGAAAACAGAAGTTCTGTCAGTCTTAGGTTAGCCTTGGTAGAAAGGGAATACAGAAATGCTTGAAGCCAGGAGTCAGCAAACTTTTTCTGGAAAGGGGCAGAGAACAAATATTATAGGCTTTGTAGGCCATAGGGTGGCTGTCCCAACTATTATGTCTACTGTGGTAGCACTAAAGCGGCCGTAGACAGTATGTACACAAACAGGCATTGATAGGTGCCTATACACTTGATCTGTAAATTGCATTTCATGCAGTTCTCACGTGCTACAAGACACAGTTCTTCTTTAGATTTTTCCCACCATTTAAAAATGTGAAAACCATTCCGAGCTGCATGCAGCCCATACAAAAGTAGGTGGGGAGGGAGCAGATTTGGCTTGAGGTTCATAGTTTGCTAACCTCTGCTCTAAACATTTGTTACGTCAGAAAAGATGTCATTCGGCTACTCTAAAGAACTTAACAGAACTGGGGGCGAGGGGCATGTCAGTGTTTATGATGAGTTTCTCAGTCAAATAACCGATCTGGATCCAAATTGAGACAGCCCCATCCTCAACCATCCTGCTGGAGGCCTTGACTGAATATGTTCTGGCTCTTCCTACACGGAAAATCCGCCATGTCCCCTGGCTTCTGTACACGGGCTGATACTTACACCAGGATCCCATTAACGAGACAGAGTAAGAGCATGGAGTTGGCCATTTCCAACTTAGCTCACCCTAGGACCTGTTCTTCATCACGCTCTGAGTAAGATTTCTGCCCAGACCTCATTTTTCCAAATCCATTCTGCAGCACACAGTACGTAACCCTACTGAGTAAAGGACTGCCTGCTTTACATGAAATAAAGAAAATGGCTTGTTTTTTCCAATTTGGATTTTTATGTGAATACACTTTGAGTTTTTAAACGTTAATTTATGCCATTGAAATAGAAGAGCCTTAGCCAGTTCTGCGTTGTTCACAAACTTCACAATGGCATCTATCTTTATGGCGTCTATTCGGTTTGATTCAACTGGCCACATGGCCACGTTCCCTACTTTTGCTTGGCTTTGTCTTCCTGGTGCTATTACAGCAGCTAAGCAGGGACATGTCCTTTTTCAGTCTGACCTGACAGCTGCTGCCTGGACAGACAGCCTACCTAACACTCTGGCCTAATTATCTGCTGACTCTCAGATTATGTTCAACCTGCTGCTAACCAACGTGTCACCTGGAAATGTAACCGAAGAATTCTGAAGTAGAAGGAACCTTGGAGATCATGTAAGACCAACCTTCTCGATATTTAGATAAGAAAGTGAGAGGATGGGAAGGTGTGACTTGCTCAAGGTCCCACTGTGGAAGTGGAGCCAAAACCCAGAGTGCCTAACTTAAATGGTTCCAAATGGCTTTTCTCCTGTTTTGAGTCAAATGTGGAGCCGGTTCAAAGCGGGTAAAGAACGTTCTAGCCCCATTTATAAATGGCAACGAGACGCTTCTTTGTGGAGAGTTTCTGCCGGAGTTAAGTCTTGTGGAATAGAAAAAAAATGGAAAGACCCTCAGTGACCTTTCAATTAATATCTGGCTTGAAAGTACAATGAATGTTCCCTGAGGAATGAAAATCGCATCTACAAATGTGCAATTTCCACACCGCACGGCCACCAGGTGACCTCTACAGTGGCATCTTTCTTTTCATTTAAACTTTCATTTAAAACTCAGAAGCTAAGCGCCTACTGAATTATCAGTGGCCGCAGAGAAGTCTCACTGCTTAAAATCAAAACCATCGTGCCTGTGATTGTACAATTCCTTAGAGGGAGGCCTTAGTTTCAATATCCTCTATCATAAGAGGACAATCAAAAAAACAAAATTTGATCTTTTTCCCTCCTTTTTGGCAAGTGGTCAGGAAAAGCAAAACAGTAATGGGTTGCATTTCAGCAACTCTAAGACGCAAGTTCCCCACCCCCTACCCTATATTTGAGGACCCCAGAAACAATCATGTGTCAGACTTTAACTGGGATCCTTTTGTTTTCTTTCTTAGTAAAACTAAGAATTAATACTTACCATCAGCAGCATCTTAGATTCAGTGAAATACTACATTTTAAAAAAACTGGAAATATTGACTCTTGGAATAGCTTGGGAAGTGGGAAATTTATCATATATGTTGTAAGGCTGTCAATCCTTTTCTCTAACTCATTGTTAAAAGTGTAACCCAGTTTGATCTCCCAAACATTGGTTGAATAGCACTAGACTGTTTTCATTATGAAAAAGATGACTTTTTCAAAAGAGCACACAAAGGCAATGAACATGAATCATGATGCAATGGGTCCACACACCTATTCATACCGTTAACATTTCACCACTACACGTGAATTCTCTTTCCATTCTGTGTCACAGCCATCCATAATGAGGGAGTATTAGCATTTCACTGGAACATTCAATCATCCCTGGGCTCAGAATGAGTTCCTCCACAAATACAGATGTCATACATTATAAATTCCTGTTTATGAAGGGATGATTGAGTATCTACCTGCCAGCTCATATAATAACATTTTTGTTACTGTTGCTACAAATAGAAGGTAATTTCATCTGAGAATGACAAATTTAAGATCAGCTTTTAAATTTCTGAAATAAAAAATACAAGATGTATCTCCTTTTCTGATTCGTGCATTTAGGCAACAGTCAAATCTCATTTTAGTACCTGAGGCTAAACTTGGCTTTAAAATAAAATAGGCTTACGTGTGTGTTATTTAATTATTTTCTGGATTATAGAATTTCAAGTGATTCTGGCTTCATTCACCTCATTTGCAACACAGTTTCTAAAAAGCGTGATGGAATAATCTAGAAAGTAATAACTGAAATGAAGCACTTACGTTTATAAAATACTGCTTTAAAAGATATGTGGGGCAGAAGTTCATAGATCTTTTCTAAAATTGTCGCTTCACCCACCAAAGAGGCATTTACATTCCAGACTTGGACGACGTCTTCTCTGTCCCGAACACTGACGCTAACTCCTATTACTTCGTCATCTGAAGGAAAGGCAGGGAAAAAAGAAGTGAGTGATCATTTCAAGTCTGCCTGCGTTATTTTTTAAGCACTTATCATTTCACCTGTATGTTATGGAAAAGATGATAACAAGGTGGCACGAGAGACTCCAAAATAAATACTGTTTCTAGAGGGGAATTGTTGGACGAAAACAAGTTAGCAGCAAAAACTGTAGCAGCCACATCACTGATCCAGGGACTTAGATAAACATAATGTTCCAGCCAAGCACATTTTCCAGATAAGTGATTTACTCTTTTGAACATGTTACCAAGCCTTTTGACAATTTCTTACTCTGTTTTGATGAGAGCTTTTCTAAAATGAGTTGCATCATGCTTTGCCCTCTGAAAGCCAAATGAACTCAAATGAACTTTTCCTCGATGCTGGACTGTCTTTGTGAAGAACAGCAAGTATTTCTCCTGACGTCCTGCCAAGCATTCAGAGATCTTAGGGTGACTTGTGCTATCTGACCCGACACAAACTGGACCCAGACTGTGTGTTCTGAGTGGCTCGTTCTGCTTTTTGGTGATTTGCTTGTCTGCTACTTTCCTATTCATTCTTCCTGTTTTCTAGTGCTTCTCTCTAGCCATCCCCGCTTTCTGGGGTTTTGGCATTCTAACTGTGAACTTGAGAATCAGTGACCATCTGTCAGCACAGTATTTAAAGAGTAAATATCTTCTGAGTGTGGCTGTGCTGTGACAGTACTTCAGTGAATGGACGTTAAAGCATTTATCTACACTGATTAATGTAGACCTTTCTTTTAAAACTGTATTTTGGATTTCAGGTTGCCTTGTAGATATTTGAAACCAGTGGTTGAAAAAGGATGACTTGATGTACTGCTATAACGCTGTCTCCCAGCCACTTTGTGGACATTAATTGGCACCAAAACAATAGGGGCAAGGACTTGTGACTCCCACTTTACATGCTCATGACATATTAATGGATACGGGCAGCTCTCTGCACTTGTATACTCGGCATCAAAAAGTCAAATGCAAAAGATGACTATTATCAAAATTAGGAAATTTTGCTTTAGTTACTCCTCTTACCCACTTTTCCTAATTTGCTGTGAATCTGTGCATCTCAATATTTCTGACATCAGATTTTCCAATTGTCTTCTGGAGGTTAAAATATTCTTGTATTTAGATATAATTTAAATGAAGACACTTCCAAATTACTAATGGAGTTCATCTTCAGTAAAGTAATTTCTCTCTTTCCTCCTTCCTTCCTTGTCTTCCTCCACCTCTTCCTTCTGTCCTTTTCAAATGAATTTGATCCTGGCTAAATATGTATGACTTCACAGTACATAAATGACTCCACTCACATAAATGTTTGGAAGCAGACAAAACCAGTCTATGGTTACTCAGAAGTTAGGATGGTAGCCACCTTTGGGAGAAGGGAGGCCCAGGAGGGATTCTGGGGGGGCCAGTAATGTTCTGCTCATTGGCCTGGATGCTAATTAAAGGGATCTGTTTACTTTGTGAATATTTATCAAGGTGCACACATTAGAGTTTGTGCACTTTTCTGTGTACATGTCACATTTAAACAAAACTTTCTAAAGAAAAATAAAGATCATGACCATCCGTGCAAACTTATTATCCCATAAAGAAATTTGTTTTAGGTACAGGTTTCTTATTTTTTCATTTACACCTTCAACACATACTTGCTAGAGCTCAATGTAAATATTATGTGAACATAAAATCATCAAGTAAAGAGGGGAGCTTTGCAGTTTACCGCTTTCAAGAATGGCCATGAAGACCCCAGACCAGCCTTCTAGGGAAATGCCAGCATTCTCCAGAGTTTTGGTATTGCCCATTTCTACGCTACTGGTCACAGGTTGCTATAACTAAGGGATGCTAAGTATGCTGAACTGTCAATATTTCAGTCTGGCTTGGCTTTTGGTAACTAGGCATAGCCTACAAGCACAGCACTTTCAGAAATGGCATGGCAAGAAAGGCTGCAACTCTTAGGCAAAGACAAATCCATCAGCGAACATGTAATATTCATAAAAAGAATCGACCGGCAAAATGATGATGACTTTAGCGTGCTGGCAGTCAGCGTAAGACATTAGAGCCAGGGGAGCCCCTGGTTAAAGTAGGGGCACAAACTTTCAATTATAAAATAAATAAGTCATGGGGATGAAAAGTGAAGCACAGGGAATACAGCCAATAATAATATAATATCTTTGTATGGTGACAGATAGGAGCTACACTTATCATGGCGAGCGTATCGTGATGTATATAATTGCCGAATCTCTATGCTGTACACATGAAACCAATAGAATGCTGTATGTCAACTATATTTCAATTAAAAAAAAAAAGATGGGGGAAGTAACACCCAGAGAAATTATCTGACTTGCTTCAAGTGGCAGAGCTAGGTTAATGGAAGAGCTCAGGGTTAATAGTTAATGGTGTTCTCATTTCCTAAGTCAACCATAGAACAATAGGTCTTCTTTACTCATTCCTGGCTATTTATTATTACTTAGACTATTTTCCCTGGTGCCGGAAACAGGAATAATTCATACAGAAAACTTGCTCTCCCAGAGATTTGTGTGTTTATAATTATACCGAAGGACACATTTTTAGCTGCATACTTTGAAACTGGTAACTACCCCCTATTAAAACAGAAGAAATCCGTACTTTTAAGACAATTTTTTCTTAACCCAGGTTTTCCCTTAAGTGACAATGGATAAACAGTGGTGTGAAAATTAATCAAGACAAAGTAGAATTACTGAAACTGCTAGTGAGATAGATTTGAACCTTGCCACGGCGCTGGCGGGCCCCACCGGGCCTCAGAAGTCTGAGGGCAGATTAATCAATACCAATTAGTTTTTAAAAAATCTTAACTGAAAGCTGAGCAGGAAAAACGTTATTCTAAATGGTACCTCAGACGCATTCAGAAGGAACTACCCAAGAAGCAAAAGCAACTTTGAACAATCAATTTAATCCTCCGCTTTGGTTTCATGACAGAAACAAAGCAAAGTAAAACTACTCACAGAGGCTCTCAGAAAGTCACTCAGTATTTGAAAATGGTCTCCAAGGTAAAGTCCTGCAGACCTTATAATGTAGCCTCAGTTGTGGGGTCCCAGAGCATCCCTCCCTCCCCTGTGTATGTCTCTGAGCAGGGCGCCAAGAACAGGACGATGTGGGGACAGACTAGAGACAGAAAGGACTGACTCTCCCTAAGGACACACTTCACTAGACTCCAAAGGGGCTTCCCCCCTCTGAAGAACTGGAATGGGAAACCTACACAAATTGCATTACTAGCCCAACTGTTACCACATTCTTGTTCTTTTTCCCTCTTTATTTTGGCCAGATGTTTGTGGACACTATTAAAATAAAGCTATGGGGGAAAATATGCATAAGCACACACGCATATACATATAATATACACATATGTATGTACACATGTAACTCTAAGCGGCTCGCTCACACAGAGAAAAACCTAGGTAGCTTCAGTTACAGAACAAACAACATCAAAACAGGCAGAAAGTCAAACACACGAGAACAAACTTGTGCAAGTAACAAGCACGAGCCGCAAACACACGAGCGGGGATTAGCAGAGCTGTGGGCTGTGTTACCTGCGGCGGTACAGTCTGTGAACTGTTCCCCGATAGTCGCCAAGAGCAGCTCTTTCCAAACTGTGGACTGGTGGGAAAAGAACAAAAACAAAAAAGCAAAAGAAAACCAAAAAAAAAAAAGGCAACAATACAGATATATTTTTAGACAATTATCGTCAAAAGCTAAATAATAAATACTAAATAATTTCTTCAAATCCACACATACTTTCCATGCCCATATATGAAACCCAAAACCTACAGACGTCTCTAAATCACAGGTGGAAACACTTTCCACAGTGGCACACACTGTATCATTTTATGAATAACTTTACCCAGACAGATACAAGTGATTCAAAGTCACAAACTTTGTGTCCGTTGACTTGTGGCCTAAGTCACAAAGCTCATCTCTAGTGAAACCTTAGATGATGTTCAAATGAAGGAGGGGGACATGCATTCAAATGACTTGTAATTTTCCAATTTCTGTATCGTTCACAGACTCACAATGTATCGGCTGGTTCTATTTGCATGCTATGAGTAAAATCTTTCTCTTGAAAACCCTTTCTTCTGTTTTTCTTACAGTTTGTATGGTACTTCAAAGGGGACACAAGTGAAGAGGCCTTAAGGAAATGTCTGGTTTACTGAATACCTGAGAATTGCAGATTTCCACTGGAGGTGCATGGTTTGTGCTAAGGGATGGAGCTTTATGTGTGTATTCACGCATTTCCCTGGAAGAGTTAGTACATGCTCTGGGCTACTCCTACCAGTGAGAATGACTGGAGGCCCTTCTCCAGATCTCCTACCATCATCCAGCATGCACCCAGGTTCCTGGAGGCTGAACAGTCCTTCCTCTCCCTTCCCCTTGAGAAGGTCTTGGTCCCATTCATCTCCCCTGCCATAGGTCACAGGCTCTGAAAGCTCCCAGAACAGGGTGTGAATCCTGTCGGGCTGCTTAGTACCTGTGACCCAGGCCAGGTTATCAACCTCATGCAGCACCAGTTTATTTAGGGGAACTGGGAAAAAATAACAGGGCCGACCTCCCAGGGTTGTTTTGACTGTGAAATTAGTTAACAAATGTGTTCAAAGGGCTTAGCGCTGTGACTGCAACAAAAGGACTCCACATTTCCATAAGAAGCTATGTGTTTGCTGTAGGCCAGGTGCTCAATACATATTAACTATAATAATAGTGTTTGTTATTATGTTCTAGTGAGTTGAAAGCAGCCCTAGCTGAATTTTTAACCAAGACAAGAGGAGATAACTATTGTGACCTTTCCCTGCCAAGGAGGATTTTCTCTTCTCTTTCCTAGACCCTTGCCCCGTTCTGGTCTTCTTGTCTCCCATCTAGAAATCGCCCCCACCTGTCCCATCTGTGGTCCCTTACACCCATTAATGATGAAGCTGAGGGTGTTGAGAGGAAGTTAGGGGAAGGGAAAGCTCCCTCCCCTGCATTGAACTCAGACAACACTGGCCTACGACAGATTCTCATTCATCACAAGTTCAGAGTGGGCTGACCTGCCCGGGATGAGGACACATGTATAGATATGAAAGTGTCATTATTTGTGGTTCAATGTGGCTAAGTGGGCTAACAAGCCGAGAAAAGACAAATGCACCTTTCAGCTACTTTTCCCCAAAGGTTGACACCATGATTGTTTCCACTAGAATTCAAAGCCCAGTGTGAGTAAATGAAGACCATGAAAAGGAAAACATCTTCTTATAGAAATTAAAAGCAACTCATGGTCCCTCATTCTGTTATATTCTCTACTCTATTCTCTCTACTTTTTAAGGGGCAGAAGGTGCTTCATCAGCCTTGCCTGCTTTGTGATTTGCTCCCCTGACATACCACGAGTGCCAAATCACAGGCAAATCTTGGAGCTACACATCTTGAAGACAGTTTGTATCTTTAACGTGTAATGCTGGTCCTGTCTTTATGTTTGTGCTTATAAGGAAATGACTCCAGCTCAGGTCTTACAGGTTCCTGAGATGTTTTAATTCCTTGGGCTTATCCACGTGAAAGACACCATGAAAAGGTGAGCCTGGGGAGCATTTGTTCTTTCAACCATTTTCAAAGAAGCTTTTTGATTTCCCAGGGCTTACAAATAGGTGTGAATGTTTGTGTTGAGTCAGGACAATGACTCAGAGCCCATTCCCTAGGATATCTAGGTCTTTGGGGCTTGACCACAGGAAACCAGCATTCCCCTAGGCTGGTTAACCAACCAGTTCCTCATCAGCCCAAGGGAAGCTGGGCACAGGCTCACAGGAAGCCCCAAAGAACGGTGGGATATGCCTGCCAAGCATACTCGTTCTGCACATCGTGGTCATGCTCAGAACTACTTTAGTACCCGGTGGGAGAGGGACAAGCCTGTGGAGGGAAGGATCCTGATTCTGACCATGTAAACCAACTCCCACGGGTTAGTTACAGTTGAGGAGGAAATGACCATCATCATCGGCGTTTCTGTAAGGTTTACAGACACGTAGCTCTTCACATTATTACACTGTTTCTATGGGGAAACACAGTAATGCATTTTCAAGTGGCAGTGTGAGGCAGAAAACCACCCAGGGCAGAACAGAGTTCCTCACCCCCAGGCGTGTTCTGAGACTCCCAGGCAGAGCGTCTAAAACGCACACAATGTTCGTCATATGGGGTCAACAGCCCCAAGCTGAGCCGGGGCTAGACAGGACGAGGACAAACCTACCGTGCTGTCCTTGGGAACTTTCATCTTCCACACGCCACCCTTTGCATTACTCTCCTCTTCCCTGGATCAGAGACCAACATTTCAAGTTATACTCAAGGATTAAGTAGTTCTACATACATTTAGTTTAATAATAGATGATATTAAAAATGAAAAAAATAGAGCATTCTTCAGTAAACTCTCCTCTGGTCTTTTTATTTGAAACAGAAGCAGATGAAAGAGAAAGGAAGGGGGTGGACATGGGGAAGGAACAAAGTGGGATTCAGGGGCCACAAGGACAGGGAAGGCAGTGGGATGCCAAGTTCCGTGCTCAAGGAGGTGGTGATGAGAGGTTCCCTAGACTATCTGGGGATGAGCGAATTAACGCAAAGGCTTCCCATGTGTGAAGGCCTTGGCATTTCACTACCACACTCGTGACATCACCTTGGCGGATTTTCCTACCAACCCTATCTTATATGCCTAATGGGACCTGGGCCCTAGTGGGCATCTGTTGTGTTTCCCTGTTTAGATTCTTCTCCCTCGTCTGTAAGAGAAGTCCAATTTTCCTTTAAGGAGCTACATTTTGGCTTCAAAGGTGGGACAATATGCCAGGTTTGCCTATGAACATACAGCCTCTTCCTAGTCTTGGTGATTGGCCAGGGATGGGAAGGTGACCCACGGGGGCCAATGAGAGCCAGTCCTGGCATTTTACTGGGTCTGATGAATGCTGACATTGATAAAACTTGGAGGGTGTAAGACTGGAACCTATGAAAGCCATTTCACCACCATAAATAGGAGAGGCTGCCTGAAAATTAAACCAAAATAGAGAAAGGCAAAGGCAAACTGATGGAGAGCATCAGATTCCTAAAACATTTGAGCCCCCAGATCTGCCAGAAATCAGCCCAACCAGAGGACTTGTCAGTTACAGGAACCAAAAAAAAAAAATTCCATTTTTTTACTCAGGTTAGGTTTCTGTCATTTGCTAACAAATGAGCCAATACACATTTCCATTTTATTAATGAGTAAATAACTACAGTAGCTGAGGGACATGATGTAAGAATTTACTACTAAATGGCATCCGGCCTGAGCAAACTGGCTTATTGTCCACCACCCTCATCACTACACCACACAAGTAAAGCACACCTTCCCCTAGACCCTGGGCCACAATCTGTAACACACACTTTCTGTATGGTTCACGTGAGAGATGTCTGAGGCAATATGATCTTTGCTCAACCATACAGCAGACAGGAATACCACATCTGTTTCCCTCATCTCCCACCAGGCGCTTAGGTTTTTTCACTCAACTGTCCAGGTCATTATTGAACAAACTCAAACGAAGCAACACCCCATACAACGAGATGATCACACCTCCAGCGCACTAATGATGTCCTGTTTGTAGGGAGCCTGCAACTGGGTGCCCAGTGACGGAACGCTGAGAAGTCTATTCATCATCACAGAGCCCTATGTGAAGGGGTAGTGGGAAGGGTGCACTTCATAATGAAGCAATTGCTAAAATTACTGTCCACATTTTAAAATTACTGAAAACCACTTGGGCATTCCAAGCTGGCATGAATTAAATATTTTAGGAGGTTTATGAACATTTCCCACCCAACTTAACCTCAAATTACATATTAGACACTTACCAAAGTGGTCGCCTCTCTCCTCTCATTAAATGATAACTACATCTCAAAGGCAGGCTAGTTACAGGAGGAATATTATTGTACACACTCCAGAAGATCTTTAAAAGAAAAACACTTTGTTCAATATATGCAGTATTGATTGACTATGCCACTAGCTTAAAAAACTAATGCAGTAAACATCAGATTCTTATTAAGTCCTATTCATTCAAAATTGGGTTTTACTTTCCGAGATTCTTTCTGATTTTCTGCTAGAAAATGTAACAAAACATTCAAGAATGTTTCTTGCTGAAGTCGGGCCAAGTTCAATGCTTCAGGAAGCTGTGGTTATTAAGCAAATGTTCCTATGAAACACACCTCCACATAAAACTAGGTTAAGAATCTTGCTAGTGATTTTTTCTGACAGGCAGATGGCATCAAAGAAATACCATAGTGCTAAGTATATGTACTGAACCCTATTTCCTTATATGACAGGCTGTCTTCTTCCTAAGCCTGAAAGGGGTCTTTTGCACTTTGGGTTGGGGTGGGGGTAGATAAGCAGATGCAGAGAGATCGATCACCTTATGCACTGTGCCCTTTTCCTTTCCCCTCCTGGAAGGAACAGGGAACAGATCAGTTGCTAAGCAACAAGCTGCCCATAATACAGGATGTTATGGACTGTGTGTGTATCCTTTCCAAATCCATATACTGAAGCCCTAGCCCCCAGGGGGATGACATTAGGAGGCAGGGTCTTTGGGAGATAATGAGGGCATAAGGACAGAGCCCCATGATGGGATTACTGTCTTGGTAAGAAGAGGAAAAAAGATAGCCCTCTCTCTGTCTCTCTGTCTCTCTCCCCACCATGTGAGGATACAACGAGAAGACGGCTGTCTGCCTGTAAACCAGGAAGGGGGTCTTCCCCAGAACCCGGCTGTACTGGCACCCTCACCCCGGGCTTGCAGCCTCCAGAACTGGAAGAACTCGGTTGTCTGAGCTGTCCAGCCTATAGTATTATTATAGCAGCTGGATTTAAGACACGGGCTGACTAGTAGACAGAAACTGCCTATATAACAAAATAAAGTAATAGCAACAGACGTAATAATAATAGTACTAATAGTGCCAGACTTTGGTTTACGAGCCTTTATATACGTATGTTATTTATCTTCATGACAATCTCATTAACAGGTACAATTATTATCCTTGTTTCATAGATGAGGAAATAGAGGCACAGAGACTAAGCTGCCCAAGCATTACTGATTGGGATGACTGTTAGGACAAGGATGAGGACTGAGTTGATGAAGAATAAAACCCTTCCTAGCTTGTTTGGAATGGGCCACAGAATCACTACACTAGAACTGTATGCATGGAATTACTACAGAAGTGAGAAATGTTATGTGTGGTGAGGGAAATAGTGGGTGAGACTGTCTGGGTTTCCTACTAGATCTGGGGGAAACAGCACAAGTAATTGAACAATTAGAGAAATGAATCCTCAGGCATCCCGAATGGAGGAGCACAGGTGGAGTGAAGTCTTCCCTATGGTGAACGATGATCTTCATAGGTTATTCAAACATGTCTCATGTAAAAATTATGGCTGAATTAACAGCCAGGGCAGAGACAATGAAAGGTAAGATAAAATTGAAGTCAAAAGCCACATGAGTACAACATTCGAAAATCCATCAACATCATTCACCACAGCAACAAAAAGAAGGACAAAAACCACATGATCATCTCCATAGACGCTGAAAAAGCATTCAACAAAATTCAACATGCATTCATGATAAAAACTCTCAACAACATGGGTATAGAGGGCAAGTACCTCAACATAATAAAGGCCATATATGACAAACCCACAGCCAACATTATACTTAACAGCAAGAAGCTGAAAGCTTTTCCTTTAAGATCGGAAACAAGACAAGGATGCCCACTCTCCCCACTTCTATTCAACATAGTACTGGAGGTCCTAGCCACGGCAATCAGATAACACAAAGAAACAAAAGGCATCCAGACTGGCAAGGAAAAAGTTAAACTGTCCCTGTTTGCAGATGACATGATATTGTACATAAAAAACTCTAAAGAATCCACTCCAAAACTACTAGACCTAATATCTGAATTCAGCAAAGTTGCAGGATTCAAAATTAACATGCAGAAATCTGTGGCATTCAAATACACTAACAATGAACTAGCAGGGAGAGAAATCAGGAAAACAATTCCATTCACAGTTGCATCAAAAAAGAATAAAACACCTAGAAATAAACCTAACCAAGGAAGTGAAAGACCTATAGTCTGAAAACTACAAAACACTCATGAGAGAAATTAAAGAAGATACCAATAAATGGAAACACATCCTGTGCTCATGGATAGGAAGAATTAATATTGTCAAAATGGCCATCCTGCCTAAAGCAATCTACAGATTCAATGCAATTCCTATCAAAATACCAACAGCAATCTTCAATGAACTAGAGAAAATCATTCTAAAATTCATATGGAACCACAAAAGACCCCAAATAGCCAAAGCAATCCTGAGAAGGAAGAATAAAGCTGGGGGGATTATGCTCCCCTACTTCAAGCTCTACTACAAAGCCACAGTAATCAAGACAATTTGGTACTGGCACAAGAACAGACCCACAGACCAATGGAAAAGACTAGAGAGCCCTGATATAAACCCAACCATATATGGTCAATTAATATATAATGAAGGAGCCATGGACATACAATGGGGAAATGACAGCCTCTTCAACAGCTGGTGTTGGCAAAACTGGACAGCCACATGCAAGAGAATGAAACTGGATTATTGTTTAACCCCATGCACAAAACTAAACTCGAAATGGATCAAGGACCTGAATGTAAGTCATGAAACCATAAAACTTAGAAGACAATATAGGCAAAGATCTCCTGAATATAAGCATGAGCGACTTCTTCCTGAATACATCTCCTCGAGCAAGGGAAACAAAAGCAAAAATGAACTCATGGGACTACATCAAACTAAAAAGTTTCTGTACCACAAAGGACACCATCAAAAGAACAAAAAGGCATCCTACAGTATGGGAGAATATATTTGTAAATGACATATCCGACAAGGGGTTAACATCCAAAATATATAAAGAACTTACATGCCTCAACACCCAAAAAGCAAATAACCCTATTTAAAAATGGGCAGAGGATAGGAAGAGACAGTTCTCTAAAGAAGAAATTCAGATGACCAACAGACACATGAAAAGATGCTCCACATCACTAATCATCAGGGAAATGCAAATTAAAACCACAGTGAGATATCACCTCACATCAGTAAGGATGGCCAGCATCTAAAAGACTAAGAACAACAAATGCTAGCGAGGGTGTGGAGAAAGGGGAACCCTCCTACACTGCTGGTGGGAATGTAAGCTAGTTCAACCATTGTGGAAAGCAATATGGAGGTTCCTCAAAAAACTAAAAATAAATACCATTTAACCTGGGAATCCCAGGGATTTACTCAAAGAATACAACTTCTCAAGTTCAAGAAGACATATGCACCCCTATGTTTATTGCAGCACTTTTTACAATAGCCAAGATATGGAAGCAACCTAAGTGTCCACCAGTAGATGAATGGATGAAGAAGATGTGGCACATATACACAATGGAATACTATTCAGCCATAAGAAAGAAAGAAATCCTACCACTTGCAACAACATGGATGGAGCTGGAGGATATTATGCTCAGTGAAATAAGCCAGGTGGAGAAAGACAAGTGCCAAATGATTTCCCTTATTTGTGGAGTATAAACAACAAAGCAAAACTGAAGGAACAAAATAGCAGCAGACTCACAGACTCCAAGAAGGAACTAGTGGTTACTAAAGGGGAAGGGTGTGGGAGGGTGGGAGGGGAGGGTGGGAGAAGGGGATTGAGGGGTATTATGTTTAGTTTACATGGTGTGGGGGATCAAGGGGAAAACAGTGTAGCACAGAGAAGGCAAATAGTGAATCTGTGGCATCTTACTACACTGAAGGACAGTGACTGCAGTGGGGCATGGGTGGGCACTTGATAATCTGGGTAAATGTAGTAACTACATTGTTTTTTCAGATGAAACCTTCATAAAAGTGTATATCAATAATACCTTAATAAAAAAAGGCCACATGACCATAGAATTATTAATTAAGAATACTTCCAATCCCTTCTACTGAAATGGTGCTCACAGAGGGAGCAGCTAAAAATATATCTGCAGTAACAGACCTGTCCTCAAACTGATATCTGTCCTTATGGATGTACTTAGCCTCTAAATGGTTTTCTATCAGTACAAATAAGATTACTCCAATGCTTCAGTTTCTGTCTGTGGTGTCAGTATAAACAGGTAAAATTTGAAGCCAAGCAGTTGGATTCCAAAATTCTATTCTTAACCACTAAGCTATTTCCTCTGAAAATACTACTATATGTTTCAGGCATATCTTTCTCCAATCTTGGAAGCTGTGGACCAGATCATAGAGTCACAGAAGGAGAGACAAGGACCTATGTTGAATTTACGGACAAAATTATGCTGAAATAAAAAACTCTGCTGTAACCAGGAGGACTTTGGTGCTGGTGAACTTCAAGTCTTCTGGGATCGTGGGGACAACGGTGGAACAGGAAGTCAGTGTGACAACCTCCTCCCACATGCACACCGAGAAAGCAACTAGATCTGATACAATAACTCTGAAAATGAGCTAAGACCATCAGAACAGACCTTCTGCATGTTGCAAAAGAGAGAAGACCACACTGAGACGGGTAAAGAGGCAGAACCATGACTGATCAGGATGCAAACCCTTCGCCCACCCCTACCCGTGAGCAGGAGGGAAAGAGCAGAGTCGGGAGGACAGAAATGCCTGGGAACTGGGCACACCTGGCCCCGGGGTTCTGTTCCAGGAAGGTGAGTCCTCATAGCACTGGACTTTGAAAATCAATGGGGCTGGGCACCTGGGAGAGCTGGAGGGCTGTGGGAGGCCAAGTCCTCACTTACGGAGGACCAGGGTGCTGTGTTGAATGCTCTGAGACCCAACACAGAAGAAGTCATTTGAAAGGAGAATTACTATCTTTGAGAAGTGTGCTGGAAGGACAGGGGTCCAAGGGAGTTCTCTCCGGGGCAGTGGGGGGAAGAGGGGCAGCGAATACCACTTTTCCAGTCCTTTCTCAGCCCAGCTAGCCAGACGTTTGCAGAAACTAGCTCTGAAACTCTCCATTTACCCTGCTTGCTCTGCCCCAGCATTCCCCTGAACACCTGCCCCACCCAACAAGCCCAGCCCAGGGCAGCTGCATCAGTCATTGCTGGCAGCCAGGTGGAGGGAAGGCCCTACCCGCGGTGCATCGCAGTGGAGTAGCCTGCTTGTGAAGCTGCACCAATAAGGGCACAAAGTGAGGCAGAACAGCAGCAGTCAGTCTTTGCTGGCAGCTAGGACGTGGGATGGCCTAACCCTCGGCCCACCAACAGCAGTCACAACAGGAGGACTGAAAGGGAGGGAATGGAAAAGGATACTCCACACAAAAAGAAGTGAAAAAAAAATGGAGTGGCAGTACTTAGACAAAATAGATTTCAAAACAAAGAAAGTAACAGGAGACAAAGAAGAGCATTACATAGTGATAAAGAGATCAGTCCAACAAGAGGATATAACAATTGTAAATAACTATGCACCCAACATAGGAGCACCTACATATATAAAGCAAATACTAACAGACCTAAAGGGAGAAAATGACACAAATACAGTAATAATAGGGGACTTTGACACCCCACTTATATCAGCAGATAAATCGTCCAGACAGAAAATCAATAAGGAAACAGTAGCATTGAATGACACACTGACCAGATGGACTTAATAGACATCTACAGACCATCCACCCAAAAGCAGCAGGACACACATTCTTCCCAAGTGCACATGGAACAATCTCCAGCATAGATCACATGTTAGGTCATAAAACAAGTCTCAATAAATTTAAGAAGACTGAAATCATATCAAGCATCTTTTCTGACCACAGTGGTATGAAACTAGGAATCAATTATAAGAAAAAAACTAGAAAAAAACACAAACACATAGAGGCTAAATAACATGCTATCTAATAATCACTGGAGCAAAGAACAAATCAAAGAGGAAATAAAAAAACACATGGAGACAAATGAAAACGGAAGCACAATGATTCAAAATCTGTGGGATGCAGCAAAAGTGGCTCGAAGAGGGAAATTCATAGAGATAGAGGCCTATCTCAAGAAATAAGAACCATCTCAAGTAAATAAAATAAACTCAAAATGGATTAAAGACCTAAATGTAAGACCTTAAACCATAAAACTCCTAGATGAAAACACAGCCAGTAAACTTTTGAACGTCAGCAGTAATAATTTTTCTGGACACATCTTCCCAGGCAAGGAAAACAAAAGCAAAAATAAACAAGTGGGACTACAGCAAAATAAAAAGCTTCTGCACAGCAAAGAAACCCATCAACACAATGAAAAGGCAACCTACTCTATTGGAGAAAATATTTGCAAATGGTACATTCAATAAGGGGCTAATATCTAAAATATATAAAGAACTCACACAACTCAAAACCAAAAAAACAAATAGCCGAATTCAAAAATGGGCAGAGGACCTGAATAGACATTTTTCCAAAGAAGACATACAGATGGTCAACAGGCACATGAAAAGATGCTCCACATCACTAATCATCAGGGAAATGCCAGTCAAAACCACAATGATCTATGTCCTCACACCTGTCAGAATGGCTAACATTTCTTTTTAGACAAAAAACAAGTCTTGACAAGGATGTGGAGAAAAGGGAACCCTCCTACACTTTTGGTGGGATATAAATTGGCATGGTCACTGTGGGAAGCAGTATGAGGTTTCTCAAAAAACTAAAAATAGAAATCTCACATGACCCAGTAATTCCACTTATGGGAATATACTTGAAGAAAACAAAATCATTGATTTGAAAAGACATATGCACCCCTATGTTTACTGCAGCATCATTTACAGGAGCCAAGATATGGAAGCTGTCTAAGCATCCATCAACAGATGAATGGATAACGATGTGGCATATATACATAGTGGAACACTACTTAGCCATAAAAAAGAAGGAACTATTGCCATTTGCAACAACATGGATGAACCTAGAGGGTATTATGCTAAGTGAAATAAACCAGGCAGGGAAAGACAAATACCAAGGATTTCACTTATACATTGAAATCTAAAAAACAAAACAGAACGGACACAGAGAATCTGAGACTGGTGGTTGCCACGGGGGAGGCAGGTGGGTAAAACAGGTAAACAGGATAAAAAGGCACAAAATTCCAATTATAAATTAGTCACAGGGAATAAAGTATAGCACAGGGAATACAGTCTATAATATTGCAGTATTTTTGTATGTTGTCAGATGGTAATTATACTCATGGGGTGAGCATCTGATAATGTAAATAGAAGTCACACTGCTATCTTGTACACCTGAAACCAATATAATACTGTGTATCAACTATACTTCAATTAAAAAAAACAAACTTCAAGACTCCTAAAAGTCTCTAAACCAGAAAGCCTGCCCTCCAACCCCTGCCAAAGTTCTTGAATGTTGACTTTTTACCTGGTGTTTGAAGCACCTTGAAAAAAAACAAAACAAAATGCTTCTCCTGTTCCAATGGTAAGAAAAACATTCTAAGAATCATGCCAAGGTTTGTAGCTTGAGAAGCTTCTCTTGAAAACAAAAACAGACAACTGATTTTGTTAGTCTTGGCACATCTGACAGGAGGAGCTGACAGCCCAGAAGATACAGTGACAGACGTAACTCTGACTTGATGTACTTATTAAAGCACATGTTTACAGGTTTGTGCGTAAACTACAGATGTGAACGAAGTATCTGGTGACACTACTGAAAAGATACCTATTAAAAAAACATGTGGCACTAAATTGGGCTGCCTCTTTATTGCAAACCTCATGCAGTATGTGGAATATCTGCCAGGTGCAGGAACTTCCCTCCTATCCGTGCTTTCAGTTGCCTGTGGTCAACTGCAGCCTGGAGCAGATGACCCTCCTTCCAGCATATTGTCTGAAGGCCTACCGCAGCCTATCGCTGAGCCCCAGGGCCTGTGTCCTCCACCTCACTGCACCTCACCATGCAGGCATTTTATCAGCTCACACCATCACGGGAGGAAGGTGATTGTAGTACAGTAAGATATTTTGAGAGAAAGAACCCATACTTACATTACTTTTTTCTTACAGCATATTGTCATAATTGTCCTATTTTCTAATTAGTTATTGTTAACCTCTTACCGTGCTTCATTTCTAAATTAAATAGTATCACGGGTATGTATGCATTTGGATAAAACATAATATACAGAGGGTTTGATACTGTCTGAGGGTTCAGGCATCCACTCTGGGTCTCCAATAAGGGGGCACCAGTGTATGTATGATGGTGAAATAGCTCAAGGAGGGAATCCAGCGTCACACTGCTGCTCAGATCCTTTCCTCCCCTGTGGAAGTGAAAGGGCTGCGTCACTGGAAGCTTGCTAATTCATGATCGTATTCTCCGTCAAACATTTTGAATTTAGTTGAAACACCTAAGTTTTACTACAGATAGAAAGTTGCAAATAAATTTCAAAAGCCATTTGACTTAAAATTAATCTGAAGTGACCTGCAAACAGTCGATTGAAATAAAGCTAAGTATAAAATGTTTATTAATGATGGTTAAGTGCTTTTTTCAAAAGCCTGAATCATAACATAGGATGAGGAAAGGTATAAAAGATGGGCATCATTCATTCAGCCAAGATTTGTGAACAAAGAGCTGAACGCATGAGAGGCAGCCTTTGTCCACAGGGTCCACTCCTTGGTGGCTAAGTTCTGGAGCATCATTTTGGCACCTGTCCTTTAAGAACTGAGGCAAGGTGGATGGCTGTCCTGTGGAGTCTTCATATAATGATTAAATGTAAACCGAAAGTCTGTGGAAGGCCTAAGGTAAGAAAGCAAGGTGTGGTTAGACCATGGTGGCCCCTAATCAATCTCCAATCTACTAGCTCTGATGGGAGCAGTTCTGCCCCATCTGACCATCTTCTGCCAAACAGATAATCATTCCTAACCAGGAAAACTGGCAAAATTCCTCCTCAATTTTCTACTGGAATGTTTTGAAGAAATGAAAAAGGAGACTAAATTTAAAAACACTTGAGAAGAAAAGATGCCCCGTGGTGACAGATGACAAGGTTGTAAAACGAGAGAAAACCATGCAGCAAATAGACATCCAAAGAAATATAAGGTCTGGGATTTCTTCTGAGGGTCATAGCATATGAGGTAAAAAGGTATTTTTAAAATAGTAAACACGTGTTTTCATTCATTAGCTATTTCTAGTTGTCATGGGGCTTGCTTCCCACCAACTGGTATTTATGAGGAGGGCAGACATAGCCCAGAACAAAGAAGGTAGCTGAAGAACTTAATGGATGTTTTTAACCCACAGCAGACACAACAGGCTGAAAGCAAAGTGCTTCTGATTTGCACGGGCTGGGTACTTGAGAGAGAAATGGGTTTTGCTTTGAATTCCAAGAGGGCTTCACTTCTGGGTAAGAACCAGTTTGGAGGACTGATAATCAAATAGATAAGATGAAGGACAGGATGTCAGGACAATTTCCCACCACACAGGAAGTCAGTGAATGAAAACCACTCTCAGTTGTGGGTTCAAACTTGTGAGAATAGGAGAGAGCCTACAAAACTTTGGGGAAACAGCAGACCCGGCTTCCTGGGTAAAACCCATAGGTGTATGTTTCTTTATTGATGTTAATATTCTGAAGTGTACTAAGGCTTCACAGAACAGAAAAGAAAACCCAAAGAAGTGGCTGGACTCAGAAGCTTACATACTATTTTACCAAAGGGCGATAAATTACAGAGAAGTGACAAGACATTAGAAAAGGCCATCTGGATCCCTAGAAGTGCTAAATTGTGGGAAGGTGACTAGGAAATATATGGTAGAGAATGGTTGTTTAAAGGTGTGTTATGCAGACTCGAGTGATAAGAAAGGGGGGGATACCTTTAAAGGAAATTTATGCCAATTTTAGACAATAGGAAGAGGGCAATGTTTCTCCTGTGATGATTTTTCAACTGCCTTCAGCTCAAAATAATTCTTTCGGGGTGGAATATTCTGATCCCTTCCAGAAGAGACTAAGTTTTACATCTGAGGTGACAGAATTCCTTTAACTTTGCAAAGTTTACTCCTCCCCACCCCAGCCCCCAATTGCCAGCATGCCCGCAAACAGTGAGCATCATGGGAAATTTGACTTCAGCTCTGTTTCTGAACCACTGGGCTATGACTATAAAGGTTGATCCTATTATACACATAATGAATAAATTAAGTGATAAAGAATCCAGTTATACTAGATACCAAGTCTGCACTGGACAGAACTATGAAGTGGACCTGGCTACAGGTCCTCCTTCTCTCTCTTTTCAATACAGGGTTTCTCTTTTGGCCCCCTCCTTTCACCCAGATGGTTCACCGCAAGTCAGTGCAGGATGCCACCCACTGGGGGCTGCCCTTCTGTGTCTGGGGCAGTGTAAGCCCTTTGGATCAATCTTTCCATCATTCTCCATTATCAAGACTGACCTATAAAACCTCTCCTTATGAAAGGGCCAGTCCTTGTTTCCCAATGATTTGGAAAGCCGTCTGCTGTCCTAACTTAATGATCTGTAACAGCACAACTCTACAACCTTCCTTCTGATAAGGGATGATGTTTTGATTATCACTGACAGAGTACACAGGTCCAGAGGGAACAATCTCTTAATTTTAATAAATTGTATTTTTTATGAAGACCTTCTGTTTATGATAAATTTTGAATACCCACATACAAAAGAAATAGGAAGTTCCTGTTTCATGTAAATTTAAGTGCAAAGTCAGTGTATGGGAAATAATGGGTAGAACCACTGTACAAGTGGGATGCGGGGAGGCAAAATCTTGAAGGTGATAACACACACCTGGGACAGAATGCTGTATATGGAATTCGTTTTCAGGGATGGAATCTTGGATCAGCAAGCCTGAAAGATACGGGGGACCACAGAGCCCTCCCTCGCAAATCACACCTGGCAGGTAGCTCTTCATTCTCCCACAGGTAAAAGCAGGCTTGTTCAGAAGCTATGTTCTGTTCTGTACTGCATCCACTTAAGACATAAAAACACCGAAGAAATGTGGGAAATTTGGAAATGTTTACAAAAGAGTAAAAGGAATCAATAAGTGTCTGGAAAACACATCTAGATGAAAAATGGAATTTTCCAAGAAAGGCAGGAGTATAGGAAATAAATTTAACTCCAGGCAGAGAGAATTATTGTTGGCCGTGACGAGCGTGTCCTCAGCAGGGGTCACTGGGTCTCCCAGGGGCCCATGCCTCCTCCCCTCCTCACGCAGGGTGGAGCAAAAGAAATAGAAGTAGATGGAGTTCCAGCCCCAGAAACAAGGCATGATCACCTGTTTCCACTGGATGTTTTGGGCCAGTTACCTTTCAGCCTCATTTTCTCCAGCTAATAAATGAGGATAACAATTCACAATCTCCTCTAACCACCTCCCCACTGGCCCTGCAACATCTCTGATTTCCTAAAGGTTCTCAAAGAACAAAAAGACAAATCATGTCCTGATAAAACACAATCGTTAATAACACATGATTCTTATATTTCATCCAAACATATATGGAGGTGGTGGGGGGAACACAGACATGACTAGGGACGCAGGTTTTGGTGCTGACAGAGCAAGAGTTCAAGAATCAACATACAATCACAGTGGGAAAAAGCGTGTCCTCAAATGACTTTAAAACTAGCATCCAGAATAGTTCTCAAATACTCTGCACAATTCAGATATTAAGGACATTGACTACAGAGGCTGAAAGCCCAACAGTTACTGATAATAAGTAAAAGATATTTTCACAGAGATTATTACCAGTGGCATAATCCGGGGAATAATTGCTTGAAATAAATAATCCAGAAGCAGAGGTACATTTTCCTGATACAAAACATGACCAAGGAAAGGACAAGAAGATGTTCCCATAGAAGCAGGTGAAGGATGGCAGATGAGATGATGATTATCATCGGGCATTTAACTATGTGCTTCTTACTTCCCTGTGCCACTTCACTTCCACAAGCTCAAGATACAAGCGGTATCATGATTACTTCTATCTTAAAGATAGAAGCAAGCCGATGCAGAGAAGGTAAGCAACTTGCCCAAGCTGGTAAGGGGCAGGTATGAGCGACAAACCCAGGCAGTGTGACCACCCCACACCCTTGCCAGTCAACTGATGAAGCTGAGAGGCAGATCCTACAGCACTTCAGGAAAAGCTGCCAGACTCGGAGCACTAACGAAGTGCCCAGTGTACTGAGAATCACATGCAATCGCACTTCACCCTCACTCAGGCTTAGGAGGCTGGGGCTGCTATTATCTCAGCCTAACAAGATGAGGAAACTGAGGGGACAGAGGATCCGACAGATGACAGAACTTCCTGACCACTCAGGGCTGTTTCATTATCACCTCGTCACCCCGAATGAGCTCTTTTTCCTGTCACTCCTTTGTGAAATTTTAATACCGCAGAGAGCCTGCCTATCTGATGAGTATTACATGTACACCTGTGCTTTATACATATGAAGACTAAGAATTTTTTTGCCTGAACCAAGGGTCAATTTTTGCCCCCAATGAGAACATGTGCCTATGGCTTAACAGATCGTTATGAGAGCAGTACTGAGGAAAATGGTTCATTTATGAATTTCTCATTCATTCATTCATTCATTCATTCAATCTTTCCGTATTTACTGAGTGAAACCAACCAGACACGATAGCATAGGCTACTGTGTGATTCCATTTATACGAGGATTTAAAAAAGACAAAACAAACGGATGGTGACAGCAAAGTGAATGGTGGTTGTTTCTGGAAGAGAAGGACTGACAGGGAGGAGACGGGAAGGATGGAAGTTTTTTTATCTTCCTTTGGGAATGGTTACACGTTTGCTTACCTTCGTCGAGATTTATCAAACTGAACCCTTAAAAAATCTGCATTTACTGAATGTACATTATATCCCAATACAGTTTTTAAGAAAGTCTTTAAAAACTATTTCCTAGTATGTGTCGCCAGCCTGGATGCTTTAAATCGGTCCCTACAGACCCTGTCTAACTGTCTGATGCCAAGGCTCAATCACGCTATGCTGTCCTCCTGCAGGTTCAGGGAAACACACTGACCCTCTGGCCTGACTTTGCCAGTATCAGCCACAGCTCTGATATTGCAAAGCCACAACGGAGTGGAAAACGTCTAATGAGTACCTCAGGAAGTCAATGGGACCTAAGAACCTCATACGCTGACAGGCTTTCAAATCAAATTCTCTGAGGTTGGCTGCTGGAAAGACGTAACAAAAGTACATACAGTCAACATGGGGAAGAAGCACAGGGAAGCCCTTCCTGGACTCGGAGAGCATTCATGCCGCTGGACGGCGGCCCACACGCTGCCTCGTGATGCTGCTTGTACTTGGCACCAAATGGTTATTTACTGTGGGATGTTATTTTGCTTTCCACATGATTATGTCATTTTCCCAACCAGATCAGAAACGGCCCGTGCCTGGGACCGTGTCTTAACCCTCCAATTACCGTCCTCAGTGGCCATGCTCAGCACCTTAAAAACAGATCCCTGAGACCCCGTAAATGTGAATACCAAATTCTCTGAACCAGACATTGGGAGGAACGTCTGAGGAAAGGATCTTTGTGCTACTTCTGCATGTGAGAGGCACTTAAGAGACACAGTCTAGATGCCAATTTGTGGCAACTTCTAAGACATTAAGCGAGTCAGGGCCACAATGGGGAAAATTGTTTTAAACCTGGCCCTTCTAGAAAATTCAGCACATATATCAGTGTAAGTATAAAGCAGCCTTAAAAGGCTTAGTCTGTCTATAACACTGTATTAAACTAAAAAAGGGGGAAGAGACTTGATAGAAGAAAACAGAAATGTGATCCATTAAATAAACCTTTTTTTTTTTTAGAAATAGTCATCATAAGAACTAGAGAAAGAATAGAAGTAAGAGCTTGCATCTGTGGAGAATCTACTATGTAACTGGTATGCCGCGAAGCATGGTATAAACATTATCTCACTTAGTCTTCGCAACTCCCGAGGTAGGTGCTATCATTATACCAATTTTACAGAGACTAAAGGGGGTTGATATGCCCAATTCAGAATGATGGAATTTGAATGTGAAGTAGGAAACTGGTCTGAGACCTTCCAGCACTATCACGCTCTCCCTGTGTGACGTGTAACTTTCAATAACCCCAAAGGGGGCTGTCACTGCCTTGCACAGATGGGACATAGAGCTCAGGGACGGAGTGGCTGAGCTGGTGTCTGAATGCGAACACACATCAACAGCTTCAAACCACCACAGTCTGCTGCTCTGGAGGGTCTGCAAAAGGTTTAGGTAGTCAATAAATTTTAGCAGAGAAGAGCCAGCCACTTGGACATGTGCTCAGCTAGCCTGTGGGGTCGACTTAAGTGAAGGCCATTCTGCCAAAATGGACCCAAGAGCCAGTGCTGGGGCAGAACCAGGGGGCTGCCAGCACAGTGGGGCTTCCCAGGTTGCATGAGGAAGTGCAGCATGTATCACATTGATCTGACACGTCCCTTTCTTGATCTTACCTGTACGGTCTGTACTGTGTAGATTTTCTTCAGATTCGATGCACACTCAGCTGCTGTGGCACCAGGGAGGGATCTGAGCAAACATAAGCCAAAGGGCAGAGAAAAAAAACGAAACAAGGAGTCAATGTTCATGAACTAGTCCACAGTAAGTCTGCAAGTCTTCATGCAAATCAAGTTCAAGACCACAGAACTGGACATTTCTGGGATGCTGTTTAGAATTAAAAATGTGAAATTCCTACTTTGTGAAGTCATAGTTTGTTCCTCTTAAAAGTAAGCAGATTTATTCTGGAGAAAATAATAGGAAAAAAAAAAGGAAATGTTAAGAAAGGTATTGGGGACCTTCAAATCACATTTTAAAAAATGCTAAAATAGCCTTGTGATAACCAAGCCTATTGCCCAGGATTTTGGATAGGAAACTGCCAGCCGTACAGGTGACATGGAAACTGCAGGGTTCTGATCAAAATAACTTGTTTGGAAAACTTGTCAGTTCCCTGGTGGTAAATATTCATGGACTCTTGGAAAACAGAGTGACCTTTTGCCAACTTTAAGAAAACACAATTACTCAAAGTCAACTTGAGTTTCACCTGAAATTTTCATGTGTTTCTAAAACACTTGCCTTTAGAAAAATACTTTCAGTTATTTTCTCAGGCTGATTGAATTAGCCCTGCTTGAACTCTGTGGTCAGAATACATTAATCTTTAGTTTGCCATATGTTCCACTAGATGGCAACCTACTACAGTTTTTTTTTTCCCCCACGAGAAAAACCAGCAAGAGCCCTGGCTTCACCCAGCACCATTTCCTAGGATTGGCAGGGTAACAGAGCACCCTGTCATCAATCCCTGGAAGTTAACACTCTCAATTACTACCGATTTGCCTTTCTCCCTATCCTGAATTAACAGTTCTTGTGCAAGAATGGTGGAGGTCCAGGCTGAAGATGAAAATTCAACCCCTCAAACAATGCATGAAAGTCTGGTTGTTGGGTTAAGAAATGGGGCTTGCTGAGCCCAGAAAGTACTGGTTCCCAGCTGACCTTCTAGGGTCTGGTGTCTATAAAAAGAATGCTTTTTACTGCCACTGACCCTCAGAGACACAGTCCCCAGGGAACCTCAAGGCATGGAACTTTCTGGACAGACATTAAACCACTGTACCCCAGAGATGTGCACAAAACTCACAGAGCTTAGAGGCAGAGGGGGCAGCAGAGGGTCCCGCCAGGTGTGGGGTGGGCAGGGGCACAAATGGTACGACCCTCCAGACCGCTGGAACTATGAGGCAATGAATGCTCTCTGGGTGTCTAACCTGAATACCAAAAAGGCATTTCTGAACATATTTCCCTTGCTTGGAAGGTCACTACAGAAGCACAGTTATGGATTCGTTTTGGGTCAAACAAAGGACCCCCACTGAATAGGCAAAGCCTGATAAATAAATCCACTCTAAAGCACTGGGTTTACAACTCTTTTCTAGTTGTTTATAAATATGCTAGGCATGGTTTTGTTTTGTTTTAAAGAAAATCCACAGTAACTGCATTTTGTTGCCAGACCTGAAGCCCAGAATAACTACACTGAAGAGAGCAGTGAAGAGTGAGATATCGTCAGCACTTCTGCCTGTGGCCGAGACAAATCCATCAGTCTAGAAAGACTGCCTGAGCTCGGGGGTAAGCAAGTCTGGACCTGGATGAATGTTCATTTGCTATTTGGTGCAGGTTTGCATGCTGGTTTTGGCTTAAATGATAAAAAGACTGGGGGGGGGGAATTTTTTTGAACCTTAAGTTCTGCGTGGATTTTCACATGAAAAATGTAATGCTTTATATGAAAATCTAGTGGCATTTATTCCAATACTGATTTTTCTTCCTTTGGAAAGCTTAGCTAACCTCTCCACGGAATACACCCAGCAAATACACCCGTGGGTCACCCAGGCAAGTATATTCCAGGACTCCTTCCCTAATGGGGGGCAGAAGGGCAGGGTTTAAAGTCCAAAGGGAGGAAATCTATTTTGCACGTTGTTTTCATTTTATAAACTACATTTCAAAGTTTTACTGCTTTTGAAGGTATGCTTCAGTTTATAACAGTTTAAAATGAGTATGATTTGAATGTCCACCTCGTAGAGTATTATGTCCATTTAAGCAAACGTAACATGAGGATAACACCATTTAACCTAGGAAAACATCATCGATGAACATCTGCTTTAGATGTGTCTTTTTAAACGCCTCTGTCCCCATGCTTTGGTTTTTCCTAATATCCTACTGTAGAAGACAATTATATAAAGTCATTTAGGTGCCCCCAGTTTCACTTTCAAGTTTTTTAAAGAAATCTAGTTTCCTGAGCCCAACAGGAGCTCTAGAATGAAACCACTAGGCAGTATTACTGGTGTCACACACAACGGCAGGAGCTAGTGCGGATGGACTGAATTCTTGCTACTGTGCTAAGCCTTTTACCTTCATTACAGCACTGAAGCCTCACAACCCTACTTACTCAGCTGTCCACATTGTTTTTCGCCATTTTACAGGTGAGAAGCTAGGGCTTCTATACAGAGCTTTGGTTAACTTGCCCAAGGCCACAAGCACCTGATCTGAGTACAGGTGACATACTGGATATTTTCTGCTCTTTACCCCTGCTGTGAATTTCTTTTTCCTACGTATACATATAACAATAACAGTATTATACACAGCACTGACAGTAGTATAACTCCATTAGGGTTCCGGACCCAATTCCAATGTGTGTAAGCATGTGGGAGGGGGTCTGCCCACACATACTTACACCAAGCAATTCTCAAACACCTGCGGGAGTCTGAGAACTGAATTCTGACACTATCTACTCAGAGTCAGCACCAGATCCCCAGGTTAAGGGCTCCGTCCTACAAGACTGCCCTCCACCCTCTACTCCAAACGCTGGTACGCTAGTCTAGTCGCAAGCCCCAGGCAGTTACCTGTGCTTCTGACCTACGGGCTATAGACTGGAGGCTCCCATGACCTCCCCCTTAGGTTAGATTAATTTGCTAGAGCGGCTCACAGAACTCAAGAAAACACTTAGGTTTCCCGTTTAATGAAGGTACCACAAAGGATACAGGTTAATAGCCAGATGAAGAGAGACACTGGGCAAGGTCCCAAATAAAGGAGCTTCTATCCTCTTGGAGCTTGGGGCCTGGCTCGGTGGCACGTGGAGACGTTCTGGTTCCCAAGCATAGAAGCTCTCCCCAACTGAGAAGCAGGATCCCAGAGAGCAGAGGGCAATAAGCTCTTCTTGGGGCGAGAGGGGGTGGGGGGGCTGTGAGGGCCTCACTGCATAGTCACAATTGACTAAATTATTGGCCATTGACCAATTCAGCCTCCAGCCCCTGCCCTTGGGTAGGGTCCAAAAGTCTCTCATTAACGTGACAAGACACCCATTTCACGCTGAAGACTCTGCAGTGTTTTCAGAAACCATGGATGAAGACCAAATATACAGCCTCTCACTATGGAAATGTCCTGGCAAGATATTTACACACGTACATATTTTAAATGGGGCTTTGCAGTGGACCCTGGTGCGTCCTCATCAAGCCGCCATTTTTGTTGAATCCCATTTTTAAATGAGATTACATCCACACAACTTTCTTAGAATACAGTCACTCCGGCAGAGCCGGGTGGAGAAGGTCCTCATTGAAAACAACAGAATCACCCTCAAAGATAGGCCTGTTCTGACGAACTTATGATGTTGATGTATTAGCATTTCACAGCAAATGTGCCAGTTTCGACAGAAACTCAGTTTCC
>JAVSCE010022677.1:0-27535 GCA_032199065.1 Smutsia gigantea | reverse complement strand
CAGTCCCTTTCCCTTTGGTAACTATTAGTCCGTTCTTGGGTTCTGTGGTCTGCTGCTGTTTTGTTCCTTCAGTTTTTTTCTTTGTTCTTATACTCCACATATGAGTGAAATCATTTGATACTTGTCTTTTTCGGCTTGGCTTATTTCACTGAGCATAATACCTCTAGCTCCATCCATGTTGTTGCAAATGGTAGGATTTGTTTTCTTCTTATGGCTGAATAATATTCGATTGTGTATATGTACCACCTCTTCTTTATCCATTCATCTACTGATGGACACTTAGGTTGCTTCCATTTCTTGGCTATTGTAAATAGTGCTGCAATAAACATAGGGGTGCATCTGTCCTTTCAAATTGGGCTGCTGCATTCTTAGGGTAAATTCCTAGGAGTGGAATTCCTGGGTCAAATGGTATTTCTATTTTGAGTTTTGAGGAACCTCCATACTGCTTTCCACAATGGTTGAACTAGTTTACATTCCCACCAGCAGTGTAGGAGGGTTCTCCTTTCTCCACATCCTCGCCAACATTTGTTGTTGTTTGTGTTTTGGATGTTGGCCATCCTCACTGGTGTGAGGTGATATCTCATTGTGGTTTTAATCTGCATTTCTCTGATGATTAGCGATGTGGAGCATCTTTTCATGTGACTGTTGGCCATCTGAATTTCTTCTTTGGAGAAGTGTCTATTCATGTCCTCTGCCCATTTCTTAATTGGATTATTTGCTTTCTGTTTGTTAAGGTGCAAGAGTTCTTTATATATTTTGGATGTCAACCCTTTATCAGATACGTTTTTTATGAATATATTCTCCCATAGTGTAGGATGTCTTTTTGTTCTACTGATGGTGTCCTTTGCTGAACAGAAGCTTTTCAGCTTGATATAGTCCCACTTGTTCATTTTTGCTTTTGTTTCCCTTGCCCGGGGAGATATGTTCATGAAGAAGTTGCTCATGTTTATGTCCAAGAGATTTTTGCCTATGTTTTTTTCCAAGAGTTTTGTGGTTTCATGACTTACATTCAGGTCTTTGATCCACCTTGAGTTTACCTTTGTGTATGGGGCTAGACAGTAGTCCAGTTTCATTCTCTTACATGTAGCTGTCCAGTTTTTCCAACACCAGCTGCTGAAGAGCCTGTCATCTCCCCATTGTATATCCAAGGCACTTTTATCAAATATTAATTGACTGTATATGTTTGGGTTAATGTTTGGATTTTCTATTCTGTTCCACTGGTCTGTGGGTCTGGTTTTGTGCCAATACCAAATTGTCTTGATTACTGTGGCTTTGTAGTAGAGCTTGAACTCAGGGAGTGTAATTCCCCCTGTTTTATTCCTCCTTCTCAGGATTGATTTGGCGATTCAGGGTCTTTTGTGGTTCCATATGAATTTTAGAATTATTTGTTCCAGTTCATTGAAGAAAGCTGTGGGTAGTTTGATAGGGATTGCATTGAATCTGTAGATTGCTTTAGGTAGTATAGCCATTTTGACAATATTTATTCTTCCTAGCCAAGAGCATGGGATGAATTTCCATTTGTTAGTGTCCTCCTTAATTTCTCTTAGGAGTGTCTTGTAGTTTTCAGAGTACAGGTCTTTCACTTCCTTCGTTAGGTTTATTCCTAGGTATTTTATTCTTTTTGATGCAATTGTGAATGGAATTGTTTTTCTGATTTCTCTTTCTGTTAGTTCATCATTAGTGTATAGGAAAGCAACAGATTTCTGTGTGTTAATTTTGTATCCTGCAACTTTGCTGAATTCAGATATTAGTTCTAGTAGTTTTGGAATGGAATCTTTAGGGTTTTTTATGTACAGTTTCATGTCATCTGCAAATAGTGACAATTTGACTTCTCCTTTACCAATCTGGATGCCTTGTATGTCTTTGTTTTGTCTGATTGCTGTGGCTAGGACCTCCAGTACTATGTTGAATAACAGTGGAGAGAGTGGGCATCCCTGTCTTGTTCCCGATCTTAGATGAAAAGCTTTCAGCGTCTTGCCGTTAATTATGATGTTAGCTGTGGGTTTGTCATATATAGCCTTTATGATGTTGAGGTACTTGCCGTCTATACCCATTTTGTTGAGAGTTTTAATCAGGAATGGATGCTGAATTTTGTCAAATGCTTTTTCAGCATCTATGGAGATGATCATGTGGTTTTTGTTCTTCTTTTTGTTGATGTGGTGGATGATGTTGATGGATTTTCGAATGTTGTACCATCCTTGCATCCCTGGGATGAATCCCACTTGATCATGGTGTATGATCCTCTTGATGTATTTTTGAATTCGATTTGCTAATATTTTGTTGAGTATTTTGCATCTACGTTCATCAGGGATATTGGTCTGTAATTTTCTTTTTTGGTGAGGTCTTTGCCCAGTTTTGGTATTAGAGTGATGCTGGCTTCATAGAATGAGTTTGAAAGTATTCCCTCCTCTTCTGTTTTTTGGAAAACTTTAAGGAGAATCGGTGTTATTTCTTCTCTATATGTCTGGTAGAATTCAGAGGTGAATCCATCAGGCCCGGGGCTTTGTTCTTGGGTAGTTTTTTGATTACAAATTCAATTTCGTCACTGGTGATTGGTCTGTTTAGTTTTTCTGTTTCTTGCTTGGTCAGTCTTGGAAGGTTGTATTTTTCTAAAAAGTTGTACATTTCTTCTATGTTTTCCAGTTTGTTAGCATATAGATTCTCATAATATTCTCTTATGATTCTTTGTATTTCTGTGGGGTCCGTCGTGATTTTTCCTTTCTCATTTCTGATTGTGTTTATGTGTGTAGATTCTCTTTTTCTCTTAATGAGTCTGGCTAGGCGTTTATCTATTTTGTTCATTTTTTCAGAGAACCAGCTCTTGGTTTTATTGATTTTTTTCTGTTGTTTTATTCTTCTCAATTTTATTTATTTCTTCTCTAATCTTTATTATGTCCCTCCTTCTGGTGACTTTGGGCCTCATTTGTTCTTCTTTTTCCAATTTCAGTAATTGTGTCTTTAGACTATTCTTTTGGGAATGTTCTTCCTTCTTTAAATAGGCCTGGATTGCAATATACTTTCCTCTTAGAACTGCCTTTGCTGCGTCCCACAGAAGTTGTGGCTTTGTGTTGTTGTTGTCATTAGTCTCCATATATTCTTTGATTTCTGTTTTGATTTGGTCGTTAACCCATTGATTAATTAGGAGAGTGTTGTTAAGTCTCCATGTATTTGTGAGCCTTTTTGATTTCTTTCTAAAATTTATTTCTAGTTTTATACCTTGGTGATCTGAGAAGTTGGTTGGTAGGATTTCAATATTTTTGAAATTACTGAGGTTCTTTTTGTGGCCTAGTATGTGGTCTATTCTGGAAAATGTTCCATGTGCACTTGAGAAGAATGTGTATCCTGTTGCTTTTGGGTGTAGAGTTCTGTAGATGTCTGTTAGGTCCATCTGTTCTAGTGTGTTGTTCAGTGCCTCTGTGTCTTTACTTATTTTCTGTCTGGTTGATCTGTCCTCTGGAGTGAGTGGTGTGTTGAAGTCTCCTAAGATGAATGCATTGCTGTCTATTTCCTCCTTTAATTCTGTTAGTATTTGTCTCACATATGCTGGCGCTCCTGTGTTGGGTGCAGATATATTTATAATGGTTATATCTTCTTGTTGGACTGACCCCTTTATCATTATGTAATGTCCTTCTTTATCTTTTGCTACTTTCTTCGTTTTGAAGTCTATTTTGTCTGATACAAGTACTGCAACACCTGCTTTTTTCTCTTTGTTGTTTGCATGAAATATCTTTTTCCATCCCTTCACTTTTAGTCTGTGTATATCTTTGGATCTGAGGTGAGTTTCTTGTAGGCAGCATATAGATGGATCTTGCTTTTTTATCCATTCTGTTTCTCTGTGTCTTTTGATTGGTGCATTCAGTCCATTTACATTTAGGGTGATTATTGATAGGTATGTACTTATTGCCATTGCTGGCTTTAGATTCGTGGTTACCAAGGGTTCAAGGGTTGCTGCTTTACTATCTAACAATCTAACTTAACTTTCTTGTTAAGTTATTGTAAACACAGTCTGATGTTTCTTTATTTCTCTCCCTTCTTATTCCTTCTCCTCCATTCTTTCTATAATAGGTGCTTTATTCTTTGCCTTTAGTTAGTATTTGGATGGTCTGCTTTCTTTGCTATGATTTTCTTTTCTCTGGTGACATCTTTTTAGCCTTAGGTGTGCTTCCATCTAGAGCAGTCCATTTAAGATATCCTGTAGTGGTGGTTTATGAGAGGCCAACTCTCTCAACTTTCGTTTGTCTGGAAATTGTTTAATCCCTCCATCATATTTAAATGATAATCGTGCTGGATACAATATTCTTGGTTAGAGGCCCTTCTGTTTCATAACGTTAAATATATCATGCCATTCTCTTCTGGCCTGTAAGGTTTCTGTTGAGAAGTCTGATGATAGCCTGATGGGTTTTCCTTTGTAGGTGATCTTTTTTCTCTCTCTAGCTGTCTTTAATACCCTGTCTTTATCTTTGATCTTTGCCATCTTAATTATTATGTGTCTTGGTGTTTGTCTTCCTTGGGTCCCTTGTGTTGGGAGATCTATGAGCTTCGGTGGACTGCGAGACTACTTCCTTCCCCAGTGAGGGAACCTTTTCAGCAATTATTTCTTCAAAGACACTTTCTATCCCTTTTTCTCTCTCTTCTTCCTCTGGTACTCCTATAATGCGAATATTCTTCCGTTTGGATTGGTCACACAGTTCTCTTAATATTCTTTCACTCCTAGAAATCCTTTTATCTCTCTCTGCCTCAGCTGCTGTGTACTCCTGTTCTGTTTTCTATTCCATTAACAGTCTCTTGCATCTCATCCATTCTGCTGTTAAGCCCATCGATCGCTTGTCTGATTTCTGCATTGTCTTTCCTCACTTCCCTCACTTCCTCCCTCAGCTCTTGCACATTTTTCTGTAGGTCCATCAGCATGGTTATGACGTTTATTCTGAATTCTTTTTCAGGAAGACTGTGCATTTCCATCCCTTCAGACTCCCTCTCTGGGGTTGTCTGGTTGATTTTGGTCTGAACCATATTCCTCTGTCTTTTCATGGCTGTATAATTTGGTCACTGATGGTTGCCACGTATGTCAGCTGGGCTCTTTAAGACTTTAAAAAGAGAAGAAAAAAAAAAAGAAAAAAGGAAAAAAAAAAGAAAAAAGAAAGAAAGAAAAAAAAAGAAAAAAAGAAAGAAAAGAAAAAACAAAAACAAAACAAAAAACAAAACAAAACAAAAAAAACAAAAAAAAAGCCCACCGGACATAGATTCTGTGGGAATGCTGTAGGTGGTGCTGTTGCCCCACTATTCCACAGCTGTGACTGCGCCGCTCCGCAGGGCCCTTTATCGCTCTGGCAGGGGTGGGAACGAATAGGAGGCTGTTGATCTCAGTGAGAAGTGTAAGTATGACTACGCTTCCTCAGTCACCAGCTAAGGCGTCTGAAACTCCCCAGGACTCCCAGCCTGCTGGGCTGAGTGTGCTGGGGCGATCTGGCTCCTCCGCTGGGCTCCTGTCTCTTTAAGACCGCTGAAGAAAGCGCGCGCTTTTTTTTTCTTTCCTTCCCATGAGCTGGCTGCAAGCACCCTGGCGCGTTCCCCGCTCAGATCCTGCCCTCTGTCCCTCCAATCTCCGCTGCACTGCGCGATGTGGGTCAGCGCTCCCCGCGCAGATCACCGGGGCTGGCTACTTCGCGGGGTGTACTTCCACTTCCTCCCGGCCCTGAATCCTCTCCTCCCGCCAGTGCGCTGGGGTGGGGGAGTGCTTGGGTCCCACCGGGTCGCGGCTCCGTATCTTACCCGCCTCTTGGGGTGCCGAGTGCTCTCGGGTGTAGCTGCATGCTGTGCGCTTTCCTGTGTATTCTCATCTCTCTTTTAGGGATAAATGTATTTGCTGTGTTTTCGTAGATAAATATAGTGTTGGGAGGAGATTTCTGCTGCCCTGCTCACACTGCCATCTTCCCGGAAGTGTCTTGTTTTCTTCTTATGGCTGAATAATATTCCATTGTGTATATGTACCACATCTTCTTTATCCATTCATCTACTCATGAACACTTAGGTTGCTTCCATTTCTTGGCTATTGTAAATAGTGCTGCAATAAACATAGGGGTGCATCTGTCCTTTTCAAATTGGGCTGCTGCATTCTTAGGGTAAATTCCTAGGAGTGGAATTCCTGGGTCAAATGGTATTTCTATTTTGAGTTTTTTGAGGAACCTCCATACTGCTTTCCACAATGGCTGAACTAATTTGCATTCCCACCAGCAGTGTAGGAGGGTTCCCTTTTCTCCACATCCTCGCCAACATTTGTTGTTTGTGTTTTGGATGTTAGCCATCCTCACTGGTGTGAGGTGATATCTCATTGTGGTTTTAATCTGCATTTCTCTGATGATTAGTGATGTGGAGCATCTTTTCATGTGCCTGTTGGCCATCTGATTTTCTTCTTTGGTGAAGTGTCTATTCATGTCCTCTGATCCCTTCATCATATTTAAATGATAATTGTGCTGGATACAATATTCTTGGTTCGAGGCCCTTCTGTTTCATTACATTAAATATATCATGCCATTCTCTTCTGGCCTGTAAGGTTTCTGTTGAGAAGTCTGATGGGTTTTCCTTTGTAGGTGATCTTTTTTATTTCTCTAACTGCCTTTAATACTCTGTCCTTGTCTTTGATCTTTGCCATTTTAATTATTATGTGTTGGTGTTATCTTCCTTGGGTCCCTTGTGTTAGGAGATCTGTGGGCTTCCTTGGACTGAGACACTATTTCCTTCCCCAGCATGGGGAAGTTTCAGCAATTATTTCTTCAAAGACACTTTCTATCCCTTTTTCTCTCTCTTCTTCCTCTGGTACTCCTATAATGCGGATATTTTTCCATTTGGATTGGTCACACAGTTCTCTTAATATTCTTTCATTCCTAGAGATCCTTTTATCTCTCTCTGCCTCAGCTGCTCTGTATTCCTGTTCTCTTATTTCTATTCCATTAACAGTCTCTTGCATCTCGTCCAGTCTGCTGCCAAGCCCGTCGATGGCTTGTCTCATTTCTGCTTTGTCTTTCATGACTTCCCTCACTTTGTCCCTCAGCTCTTGCGTATTTCTCTGAAGATCCATCAGCATCGTTATAACTTTTATTCTGAATTCTTTTTCAGGAAGATTGTACTTTTCCATCCCTTCAGGTTCCCTCTCAGGTGTTGTCTGGGTCTGGGTGATCTTTGTCTGTACCATATTCCTCAGTCTTTTCATGGCGATAGAAGTGGTCGCTGGTAGGTGCCACGAATGTCAGCTGGGCTCTAAGACTTAAAAAAAAAAAAACAAGAAATAACAAACCGAAACAAAGACAAAAACAATCAAACAAAAAAAAAAAAGAAAGAAGAAGAAGGAAGAGAAAGAAAAGAGAAAAAAAGAAAAGAAAGAAAGGAAAAAAAAAGCCCACCCAGAGTGGATTCTGTAAGGATGCCGTAGATGGCACTGTTGCTCCACTATTCCGCAGCCACGGCTGCGCCGCTCTTTGTAGCTCTGGCCGGGGCGGGAACAAATGGGAGGCTGTTGTTCTCTGTGTAACGTTTCAGTGTGGTTACCTTTTCCCAGTTGCCAACCAAGGCGTCCAAAATTCCTCAGGACTCCCAGCCCACTGGGCTCAGTGTGCTGAGGCAATCGTGTTCCCTTGCTGGGCCCCCCAACTCTCCAAGACCACTAAAAACTGTGCGCGCTTTTCTCTTGTCCCTGGGTGCCGGCTGCACGGACCCAGGCACGTTCCCAGCTCAAAACCTGCACCTTCTACCTCTCCAATATCTAATGCACCGCGCGAAGTGTGTCAGTGCTCCTGGCGCAGGTCACTGGGGCTGGTTATTTCGCGGGCCTGTTCTTCCACTCCCTCCTGGTTCTGAATCCTCTCCTCCCGCTGGTGTGCTGGGGTAGGGGGGTGCTCGGGTCCTGCTGTGACGTGGCTCCATATCTTACCCACCTCGTGGGGTGCCGAGTCCTCTCAGGTGCAGATGCAGGCTTTGCGCTGTGCTGTAAATTCTGGTCTCTCTTTTAGGAGTAGTTGTATTTGCTGTATTTTCATAGATTTATATAGTTTTGGGAGGAGATTTCCGCCCCCATGCTCACGCCGCCTTCTTCCCGGAACTCTCCCAACTTTATTTCGAGGTGGCAGGTCAGTCCCTCAGCGCTTCCACCACTCCAGCCTCCGCTCTGCTCTCCTACAGCCTTCCAGCCCCGCCACCCAGTCTCCAGCAGAGCACTGGGTGGAACTCCTTATATTAACACAATAATGGCTTATTGCCTAAAGGTGTGGAAGTGGTAGCATAGCAACAGGCCAGTTACATTTAAGTTCAGTGAGGATCCTGGCCATAGGAACCCCACTTTACCCACACAGACACATTGGCCCAGGTGTGTTGGCTAGAAGGAAAGCCTGCCTCTGATGTGGCCCAATGGCTGCACCAGTGTTTGTTGCACACGGGGCAAAAACCAATGTAGGGCTTGCCATTGACCTTTGAAGAAGTCAGCAGACCAGGAAGGAATGCCTTGTGTGCTCTAAGAGGGACTTACACCAAGTCCCACAGCAACATGGGACAATAGTAAGGGGGCCAATACCCCTTTTCAGGTGGCAAATAGACTATATTAGGCCTCTGCCCATATCAGAAGGATATCGGTATGCCAGAACTCATGTGGACACAGCTACTGGACAGTTTGTTGCTTTTCCTGCATGTTGTGTAGATCAGCAAACCACCAAGAGGGGTCTGGAGCGTCTCTTTGCAGCCTATGGCCATCCACAGGTGATTGAGACCAATCAAGGTACCTACTTTACTGAACCTGCGTTACAAGAATGGGTGCAACAATTAGGAATGAAGTGGAAATTTCATGTACCATATAATCCTACCGGGGCAGGCATGATAGAGAGGTACAACGGTTTGTTGAAATCTGGCCTGAAGTCGGACACCTATAGTCTACAGTGTTGGTCAGTTCGTCTATGGATGGTGCTGCAGCATTTGAATGAGAAGCCACATAAAGGAGCTTTGAGCCCTGTGGATATGCTCACACACCTTGCTGCCTCTCCTGTGCAATTGTACAGCCAAACCAAAGAAGCATTATTGAAGCCAGGATATGGCCAGCAGAGCAACATCCTGCTGCCAGCCCCTACTGCATTAAGCCCTGGAGACACTGTTGAATGGACCTGGCCCTGGACGTTTCGACACATGGACCAGCGATGGCTGGCCCTTCTGGCACCTTGGGGGAAAGGTCTGGAAGCTGGCCTCATGTATATTCCTGGAGTAACAGCTGAATGGGCCCCAAAGGTCACGGTAGTGTACCCAAAATATCCAGGAATTAAGAGCATCTTGGGGGGACGTTTTGTTTTATCTTTATGGCCAGTGCATGTACCTCCCATAGCCCTATGTATCCACCCATCTGTAACTCCCACAGGGAGGGGGTGAAAGTCTGGTATACTAGACGAGGACGAGATCCCTCTCTGCCACTGTTTTATCACAAGACCACCCTCTTGCATGTATCCTACCTGATGGACAAGACTTGCCTATGCTGGTGTCATTAAAACATGTATCTTATCGCCCTTAAGGTTATTTTCTCCTACAGTCCTCCTTGTGGCCTGAACGGGCCCCCTGGCTGCAGCTGCTGCATGATGATTGCTCTGAACCCTCAGCTGCTGCCTGCCTGTGGACCTGACGGGCTGTGGGCTTAATCTGCACAAGACTTTCAACCTTGCTGAAGATTGTCATGATTTTATGCTGTTGCTATTGTTATGTAATTAGTCTGGTCACAATGCTCCAGTTTTCTTGCCCAGGGACCATTGTGGAAGAAGGGGAACAAGTAGATTGTAAGGCGAGATTTCTGGAGGGTTGGCCTGTGGGTAAAATTGTAACATTTCCAAAATATCTCGCCTGGCTTTAGGGCATTTGCATATCCTCAGGGGTGGAGAGAAGTTCATCTCCATGTCAGTGGGTAATTACCTGGGCAACTGAGGGCTTGTCTGAAACTGAGAGTCTAAAGGGAGGGGCTGGCTTGCTTGCTTGCTTGCTTCTTCAGGGGCAGAGGAGGGAGACAGTCCTGGACTGCAGTTTGTAAGCAATAAACGGGTTTTAAACTTTATTTCTTCCTTTGACTGATTATGGTTTTTAGAGGTATCTTGCCCTGGGATTTCCTCTCCCCAGACCTACAGAGGGTTATATAGGGCTGAAGGGGAGGTGGGACCCCTGGGCAAGAGTGGGCAATAGCTGCAAGGGTGCATGGGGATGCAGGAAGGAATCCACTGAGAACTTGGAGATAAGGGAAGTAAGAACTCTCTGAGACAGTCTACAAAATCTAGATCTGAGCAGAGATATGAAGAATCTCCTTAAAGCAGTGGTTTTCATCAAGTGGTCCTTCCACCAGTATCATCACATAGAAATGTATTAGAAATGCACACTATTGGACCCCAGCCCAGACTACTGAATCAGAAACTCTGGGGGCAGGGCCTAACAAGAACTTTTTAACAAGTGCCTCAGATGGTTCTGATTCCCGTTGCGAGCCACTGCCCTAAAGCAATAGAGTGGCTCCCAAGCCTGCAAGGTTTCCCAAGCCCTGGCTGAACGTGTCAACACAGCTTACACTCGGGTCAGTAGGTGGTGGCAGTGGTCAGCCTTGGAGGCAGACAAAATGAGGAGTCACTGAGGCCATACTTCATAGTGTCCAGCCAAGCAGTCAGGAAGAGAACGCAGGGCTGGCTCAAGAAATGAACTGCTAGAACGGACTGGCACCATGTTGCTGCGGGTGCTTGTTGCGGTCCCAGGTTCTCCTACGGAGTGTGCCTACAGCAGAGGCACTGGCCAGAAAGCTTGTCTGTGTGTGGCCTGGATGTCTTCTTTGCCCCTCCGTTTTCCCTTTCCCACTTTACTCTCTGCCCCAGGATTCTAACCTGTACAGATCATACCTGGGGCACTTCTGGCTTCTAGCTGGTTTGGGCTGATGGAGAGTCTGGCAGGAAAACAGCAGAAGGGAGGACATCAAGCTGAAGTTACTCATTACCCTGGCCACCTTCCCACAAGGCCACCTGAGACTGGCAGAAACCTTCACCTAGCAAGCAATGCTCTCTCCAGGTGACCTGCTGTACTGGACTCTGTACTTCAGATTTTATAGCCAAGGGAATTGATTTCTGGTGGTGTGTGGACTCGGAAAGCACAATTTACCAACCAAAAAATGCGCATCCGACATTACATGTGTTGGTTTGTCAAAGATCATTTCACAAATTAAAGTTCTTAGCGAAGCCAAGCAACATCATTTGTACTATGTCCTTATTAAAATCTAACTTCAACATGCCTGTGTTTTAAATGTCTTTTATTTGATGTGGGAATAAAGAAGTACAGGATTTATCCTATCACAACTTTTCATTAATATTTTGATAACTGGAACTCAATATAATTGGCTTACTTTGTTACGTATGTAGAATTTTACACTTTACTAGAATACCAAAGAGGTCTGTGGCACAGAATGAGTGAGAATTCTTGCTGTAATCTCTCCCTCCCCTCATCCCTTTGGACCTGAGGTGGCACTAACCCTTCTGGTGGCCCTGTACCACACTCACACCTTTGTAAATAAAGTGTCTTCTCAAATTAACCTAATTTGAGGGGGTGGTTTCCTGTTGGACCCCTGATTGGTGTGGTGTGCATATGTGTATGTGTAGGGAGTGCGGGGCTGGGAGAAATGGATCTCTGCAGCCCAGTTTTCTTACTGTAGGTGAACAAAAGGGTGTCCTAAGTCTACGCCAGACTCTGGGGCTCGGTTAAAGAGAAGCTTTCCCTGAAGCAAGGCAGGAAAACAAGTTAGGATTCTGAGCCTACACGGTGCAGCTCTAGAGAATCACAAGGACTCAAAAACATCGTGGTTGCCTGAGGCCTTTTCTTTTCTAAAAGGCGTTTTGTAGGGCCTTGAAGGCAACACGGCAGCAATTTATTTCTAAATTTCCCCCCTTGTGTCCTGGAAACCATATAGAGCAATAAAGAGATTGGAAACACATGCACACACGTGCCATATTTTCAGTGAAGCTAGGAGACACAGGTACCTACACATTCCAGATTATGTGTGACTAATTCTAAAATGAGTTGGCAGTTCCCAGCAGTGCTTCAGGGAAGAGCAGGGAGTAGGGAGGGTCACAGTGACAGCTTGGAAAAAAGCAAATAATACTTTCCTAGGAGGAGAAACCTTTCTCTGAGAGGGCAAAGCTAAAGGCAGGGCTTAGTGAACAGAATCAAGTACTGGTAAAGGTGGAGAGAGAACGTTTTAAAGTGCCCAAAGGGACTTAGAGGTGGTGGATCTCAGAAAATGCCAGCAAAATTCTAATAAGTGCATCTCCTTAGGTTCACTTGGGAGATGGTACCCTGTGAGGCCTCCTGGGAAATAAAGAAGCCAAGGTTGGGGTAAATGCTTGCTTCACTGGGAGAGGCTCTAAGAGGCAGAGGAGGAGGAAGTGACTGCAAAAAGGAGCTAGATTTTAAGCAAACAATCCATGTTATGGCAAAAGAGGACAAGTCCTTGAATTTGTAACTCTGGAAAGCCATCCTGGGCCCTCTCCCCACCCAAGACAAGGTCCTTCTAATAGTTGAGAAAAATATGAGTAACAGAAATGAGCAAAACTTCTGTTCAATTAACTATGGGAAAAAATTTTAAAAAAGCAGCACAATTTACCAACCAATGACAACATGCCAGAAATATATTGCCAAAAGCAGATGGGAACTGTAGCCCAAAATTCCACCACAAATTGAAAAGCAAGAAAGCTTAGGGTCACCTTTTAGCAGTGAAGGAGGGCCACACATCAGAAGTAAAAGTCTTCAGAAAAGAGATGATGCATTAACAGTAGGGTACAAATGGGGACAGGAGGAAAGACAAAGAATTAAATAGCCATTTCAAAAATGAACACTTAAACTTCATGAGAGAGTAGAGACATATAACACATATTCCTCTTTTTTAAAACCATAACTGTTTTGAAATATGTGGGGTTTTTTTCTATTTTTAAAATCTGAATAGTTATTATGAAGAGCTCTTGTGAAATGCTTTTATTGTATTGATTGAGGTGGTCATGTGGATTTTCCTCCTTAATCTCTTAATGCAGTGAATTGTAGGAATAGGAATTAGGAATTACATGACTACTGAATTGCTTTTCTAGGATAAAGACTGCTTGGTTGTTTTATATTACTTAGCCAATTCTGGTTTAGGTTTGCTAATACTTTTTTTATCAAATTTATTTTTCCTTGCTTCTATGTTCATGAGTGAAATTGTTTTATAATTTTCCTTTCTCAAATTGTCCTTGTCCTTGTCCTTGTCCTTGACCTTTCTGATTTCTTTTGTATCAAGGTTACGTTAATCTCAGGAAATAAGTGGAGAAACTTTTCCTGTTTTCCGATTGCTGGGATGATTTTTGTATGATTGCCACCATCTCTGTTTTGGTTTCACAGCTATCTGGGCTTGGTGATTTTTTTTTATTGATTAAATTTTAACAGCTGATTCAATTTCTTTAATGATTGTAGGTATACCAGGCTTTTCTTGAGTCAGTTTTGGTCATATGTTTTTCTAGAAAATTATTCATCTTATCAAAATTTGCAATCTAAATATTGACTATATCTGACATTTTATTCTCTTTAAATTACCTACTTGTGTGTGTGTGTATGCCTTTTCTCTTTTGCTGCTTAATAAGTTTGTTCAGAGATTTTTAATATTAGCACTTTGTAAATATACATTTGTTTTCTGCTCTATATAAATATATATCTATATCTGTTCTTTGTTTTCTGGTTCAGTAGTTTCTACAAGTATCTTTATTATTTCCCTCTTTAATTTCTTGGGATTACGCTGTGCTTTTTTCCTAATTTCTTGAAATATTTGTTCATCTCATTGGTTTTCAAACTTTCTTTCCTAGCATGCACATTTACTTTCTTCCATGAGTTGAGCTAGCTACATCTCAGTTTAGAGAGGCAGTGTTTTTACTGTCACTTAGTTCAAAATATTTTAAATCCTATTATAATATTTTCTTTTAACATTTGAATTACTTAGAAGTAGTTTATTTTAAAGTTTAAAAATACATTAGAAATGCATTTAAATTTTTTCCAAACATACAATAAATATTATTTGTTAGTGCTCTTAAATTATCATAGGTTTTGGTTAGCAACCGAGTTTATTACGATTCTGATTTTTTTTCTAAATGACTGTATACCTGAAAAGAATGTGTACCTCCTGTTTTTTCTAAGATCGAACATATTTCCATGAGCTCAAGCTTGTTAATTGTCAGTTTCACTTTTCTATTTGCCTGTTTGATTTATCATTTTCTGAGGGATGTGAGTTAAAGTTTTCCACTAATATTGTGGATTAATTTTTTTGATAAAAGGATCCTTGCACAGAGAGGCTGAGGGCAAATGGGACTAGTCCCAGCCAGCCAGGCTGAGTCAGGGAAGGGAGATCTGGCCCCTAGAGGGAAGAGGGCAGTGCCTCATGAGCCTCGGTTCATTCTCTCACTCAGAGAGATGGGGTGGGGGAAAGAAGTGTGCTGATGGGGAGAGGTGGGGGTAAAAACTTGGAAGAAGATGGGGAGACAGAGATGTGCAGAGAGATTATGGAAGAGAAAGAAAGGAATAATGAGAGATAGGGTATCTGTCACAAGGAAGGTGCTCACTTTGTCGAATGAATGAATTAGTGAATAAGCAGATGTGTGTGTGTGGAGAGAGTGATGTGTGGAGATATGTAGGGTATGAGTAGAGACTGGGAAGAAACAAGTGATATAAATAAAGATGGTGAGATAGAGTTGTGGACAGACATGCGGGAGATATAGGAAAGAGGTGAGGAAAGAGGTAAGAGAAGATGGAAATAGGGTGTCTGGCATGTGGAAGGCACTCAGTGAAAGCATTGTTGAATAGATGGATGAGCCTTGATGCAGAGGGAGGCCTGGAATGAATATTGAGAAGTCACACTGTCCATCAAAGAAGTTAACTAGCAGTGAGAATTAAGAGGTGGGGAAAGATACCTGAGATATTTTAGAGGTAGAATGGACAGAACTTGGAGATTGTTTGGATGGGGGAATTGAGGCAGAAGGCAGAATAGGATAAATCCCAGGTTTTTAAAAAAAGTGACTGGGTAGATTGTTTCCATTCATTGAGACAGGAAATATAGGAGGCTGACACTGATGATTTTGAAAAGCTCATGGAACATTCTGGAAGAGATGTCTAGAGGGCAGTTAGGTATTCTGGACTCAGACCTCAAGAAAGAGGCCTGAGGTGAAAGTGTAGACTAAGATGGAGATATAGATTGGGGACCTGGCAGAGAATAAACAGTAGTTAAGACTGGGGCTATGACAGGATTGCCTAGGTAAGCCCAAAGGAGATGTTTAACATTTGTTGAATGAAAGTGAGAGAAACAACTAAAAGTCCTCCAACAGGAGAATTGTGTGAAAGCACATGTGTATGGTACAGAAGTCTAGAGGGACTCAGGCCTGATTGCTTTTTTGTCCCTGTGAAAGATGAGATAGGAGTTCAAAGTGGACAGCGTCCACAGTAACAAGATCCAAGGTGTAGGTCATGTAGAGTCAAGGTGGTGGTTGGAGTGGACAAGGTGAAGCAATTATGAAATGACTGTATTGGAAAGGCATTTACAAAACATGTACAAGAATGTTCATAGGAGATTTGTTCATGATAGTAAAAAGGAAGGAAGTGGGGAGGGAAGAAGGAAGGCAAGGAAGGGAAGAAAAGAAAGAAACAACCCAATCATACATCATCAGGTGAGTGGATAAACACTGTCCATATGAAGGAATACCACTCAGCAGTGAAAAGGAACCAGCTACTGGTGCATGCAACAACATAGATGAATCTCATAGACATTACACAGAATGAAGGAAGCCAGGTACATGAGGTTCAAGAACAGGTTAAACTCACCTACAGGGGTATAAATCAATGGTTGCTTCTGGGAGGGGGAAGGGATTGACCAAAAAGGTTCATAAGTGAATTTTCTGGGGTGATGGAAATGATCTACACCTCAATTGCAGTGTCATTTACATGGAGCTTATATTTGTAAGAGATCACAAACTGTATACTTAAGATCTGTGCATTTTACTGTATATAATTATATCTCCATGTTTAAAAATGTCATTTGCATTGGCATTAAGTTTTCCAGGGAGATGGCAGAGGTTGAAATGGAAAAGAATCTGGAAAGTCAGGTGCCAGCTCTTGGTGAATGCAAGGGAGGTTGGACAAAGACAGCAAGAAGGAGAGACTGAAGGTGGTGGGTTTCAATACTAACAGTCTTAGAGGAGAAGGTGTAGTCAGATGTTGAAAGTATAACCTGGGACTGCCAATTAGTTGAAAAGTATTTATAAGGATTTGGCCAGAGGAGAAGTCACCCACATCTCACCCCTGCCAACACTTAGAGGAGGAAACACCAGGTGAAGTGGGTCACCTGTGCTGGGAATACAGAGTCCCTTCTGTGTTTTCCTCTTTTAAGGTTCTGAGCTCGGAGTTGTAGTTTTTTGGTCCTGACCACCCTCATGCCATCCCACAACTGGGTGTTAAAGAAGCTAGACCCCAATGTATGTACATCCACTTCACACTTTTCTATTTGTTGCCTTTCCTCTCAAGTCTTTGGTAGAAGTAGTTTCTTTTGAAAAATTCCATCCTTGTGTCCACTGAGCTGATGTGCACAGCAGTTCCCATATACCCAGCTAAAGTTCCTGAGAGCATCTCAGAGTTATTGGAAGGGGTTCTTGGGTCCATATATACACCAGTAGTTATTCTAGGTGGACTTAAAAAAAAAACACCTAAGTTCTGTCTTCGGAATCCAGAACACTATTAGGTATTGGAAATCTTAGGTGGAGAGAGCCAGATATCCTTAAGTTCAGGCAGAGCTGTAACATCAGTCATCTGAACCAAGAACTTGAGGGGAACTAGGGGCTAACATACACTGAGCATCCGGTCCAGTGGGGTCTGAGAGTTGACAGATGCTGTTCCTAGTTTACAGATATATAAGTGGTGGAATAAAGACTCCAACTTAGGCTGACCTGACTTCTAAGCCCCATTGTCCTGGGACATGGAATAGTGTACTGTGAAAGGATGGAGTTTTATCCTCAGACCAGTTGCCCATTCCAGCACCTTCAGCCCTCACTTCACTGGTGGTAACCTCTCCTCTTTCCCTAAACTGTGGGCTTCTCACAGTTGAGTAGAGGAGACAATTGTCTCCACACTGACTCTATGGGGTGCAGGTGGGCTGTTGATAGGACTAGGCAAGGTGGGACTGGGCAGAAGCTGAATAAAGGCCCTGTTGAAAAAGCCATCCTGTGGTGTGCTCTGTGACCACCAGGGGGCGGCCCTTGCCTTGCCATGGTACCTAAGTCCCACACCCTCTGGTTACTGGGCACCAAGGTGGCAGCCACTCCACTGATGGGGAATGGCTGAGTCATTCTTTCCTAGATTGTGTGGCCTGTGTACTTATCTAGGTGGTGTAGAGTTAAGTAATTTGGTTAAGATGATATAAGTGTGGTGGGGAGCAGGCATTTGAACCAAGCCTGACTCCAAGCTAGCTCTCTTAACCACAAGGTAACTGTGTCACCGGAAAAAAAAAAAAGCTGCAGATCCCTGGAGGGGGGGAACTGAGGTTGGAAACTGCACAATCTAGGGCTGTATATTGTGAAACAGAGGTTGAAACACGTATATAAAGAAAAAAAGTTGTAACCCAACATGTCTTTCTTTGATTTCTGTCTATAATAATACATTTCATGTCATGGGAGTTTTGTAGTTCCTCAATAAATATTAGCTAAATAGTGAACAAAGTAATAAATGAGTGAGTTTATTCTTGTGAGTAATGTGGGTACTAAGTCCGGCAGAGTGCACTAGGTAAAGCAAACCTCTGCAAGAGATGTACTCCTTTAATGGAGATCTGAATAGGAGGGAGCCCAAACTTCTCTTTCCGCTGCCCCGCCTGCAGCCCAACCACCCAGGTCAGCCGTCTAAGTAACTGGTGGTTGCCAGGCAAATGCAGCTTCCAAACACGTCTCTAGCAGCCTCCTGCCGCCACCACTGATCAGCCTGGTTCTCCTAATCCCCTGATGTATAGAATTCGAGAGCAGCCCTGGGGAGTGGAGGGCCGGACTCTAAGAAAGGGACTGGATGGGGTGGGCCTGGGTGCCATTGAGCCCAGAGGAGGGGAAGTAGGTTAGCTCTGGGCCCAGAGGGTTCCTGGCAGCTTATTCTGGGTAAAGAGTTGGTCTTGAACCTCAGAAGGCAGGGGAACCACATCCTGGTCTCACCCTCCTGCCCACCCACTCTAGCATCAGCAGTCATCTAAGCTCCACCCTCCCCCTCAAACACTCAGGCAAGCTGCCCACATGCTGCCCCGCCACCTAGTGACCCAGATATCGCCATCAGCGACATCCTCCCTCCTCATGGTCCCAGGCAGCTGAGGCCCTTGGCAAGTGATGTCTGAGCCCTGTGTTCATAGAAAGCCCTCCCCCCCATCTGGTGACCAAAGGCCTGGTCACAAGTAGCGGGTCACTCCTCCCCCCAGACTTTACTGCTCAGGTCCCCCTCGCCAACTGGAACACCCTCTGACATGGCCCGGATACTGCTGCTCATCTTTATCTTGGTCCATCCAGGTGAGAGGGCTTCTCCCAGATCCCTGAGGGGTATGGGGCTGGGAGAAGGGGGTGGGGAGGGGGCCGAACCTAATGTCGCAGGGGAGCAGTTTTGGTGTGGTGGGGGGGGGGACTGGGGCCTGAACATTGAGCCCCGAGGGGAGTGGCGAGGAAAGGAGAGTGGGAGTAGGTGGGGCCCCATGTACAGTGACTTCACCAGGTCATAGCCCCTCCATGTCTTCCTGTCATCTGCTGGGACGGTTACTCCCAAGCTTCCATCCCAGAGCTCTTTTCTTCTCAGCTACCTTCCTAATAAAGTATAAAGAGCCAGTAAAAAGGGCTTGAACGAAGGGGTCAATTTTTTTTAAGGGGTCAGTTTTAATTTGATGAATTTAATAACCCTATTAAACAAGGTTTATTATCTATGGTCTAGATATAATTAGGAGTTTGGGAGACCTAATTAAATCTAAGGCAAGGTTCTCAGGAAAACTGATTTTTAATTAACTGAGAGAACTTAACTATCAGACATATCCATTAACTAAATTCAGTGCGGACTCCAGACCCACAGCTTCAGCATCAGCTGAGAACCTGGGTCAAATTCTCAGGCCCTACTCCAGACCCACTGAATAGAAAACTCTGGAAGTGGGGCCCAAGAATCTGTTTTAACAAACACTCCAGGTGATTCTGCTATGCTCTCAAGCTTAAGAACCATAGAATTAGAAAAATGGTGAATTTTACCAACTACAGAATTTAATCGGGGGTTTTAAAAATGGGTTCAATTCATCAGTTTGGATGAGTTAAATAAGGATCTCAGGCAAATACAGAATGTAATTCTAGAAATGTGGGAGGTAGGGGTGCTAATATGGGGGCTAGGAGTGCTAATGCTCTGCACAGTAAAAAACCTGGGTATAATTTTGACTCCCTCCAAATTTAAATACTAATAGCCTACAGTTGACAGGAAGCCTTCGGGTAACAGAAACAGTTGATTAACACATATTTTGTATGTTATATGTTTTATATCCTGTATTCTTACAATAAAGTAAGCTAAAGAAAATGTTTTTTCAAATTGTCGCAAATCTCTGGGTAATTTTCCAGTATATTTATTGGAAAAATCTGCATATAAGCAGACCTGCATAGCTCAAACCCATTGTCGCTCAAGGGTCAACTGTATCAGCCACGTTAGCCTGAATATTTAATTAGTTAATGCTCTTTAACAAAAAACAAAGCAGCAAAGGTATACTATAAAATGTATTAGCACTAAAATACTACTGGTAATCATATAGTTAATGATACTAGTTTGCTAGGCAGCCACATTCACTAATGAGCTGCAGTTACACTGTGACAGTTACGTTCCAGGGAGATGTTACTAGTGAATGCAGCTGAAGAATGGTGGCAGAGGGAGAAGATGAGAGTTGGTATAGGGAAGAGTTTGAAAAACTGTTAATAAGCAATGTTAAGAAATTAGGTTGGTAAAGAGGAAAGGATTTAATGAGGCACCCAAAGTGCTTGCCCCTCGTGGCCCTCTGTGGGTGGAGGGCCAGCTGGGATAGTCCACTGCAAGCTTTCTCCTCGGAGTAATTGGGGAGGCATTTCTACAGGTCTTCTCTCTGCCCCCCAGGATCCTGTGCTCTCTGGGTGTCCCAGCCCCCTGAGATTCATACCCAGGAAGGCACTGCTGCCTTCTTGCCCTGCTCCTTCAATGCCAGCCGAGGGAGACTGGCCATTGGCTCCGTCACGTGGTACCGGGACAAGGTGGCCCCAGGGAAGGAAGTGAAGAATGGGACACCCGAGTTCAGGGGCCGCCTGGCCCCTCTTGCCTCTTCCCGATTCCTCTGTGACCACCAGGCTGAGCTGCACATCTGGAACACCCAAGAGTGTGATGCCGGAGTCTATGTGTGCAGGGTGGAGGTACTGGGCCTGGGTGTCGCAACAGGGAATGGAACTCTACTGGTGGTGGAGAAAGGTGAGGCACAGGGGGGCTGCTCTCCTCGGCCAGAGGTCCCTCTCGCCCTGGAAGTTGGGAGCACCTTCCTGAAGGCCCCTTGCCCTCTGTCCTTCCCTGAGCTTGTGCTCGCTTCCTCCCCAGAGCCCTCCTTATCAAACCCTTTCTCTCCACTGCCCACATACAGGACCTTCTCAGCTAGGGGACAACACAGTCCTCCTCCTTCGGGCTGGATTCTACGCCTTCAGCTTTCTCTCTGTGGCCATAAGCAGCACTATCTATTACCAAGGCAAATATGAGCGATGGAGCCAGGGCAATGGCGGAAGAGAGCTGGAGGAGGGGGAGACAGATCAAGAAGACAAGGAGGGCTACAGCACAGGGACTCCTGCCATCTCTCCACCAGGCCACTGTCACCTGGAAACACACTGCCACTCCTTGAATGGCCTCTGATGAGTGTGATTCCAGACCTCAGTGATCATAGCTCTCTTTAAGAGACTCCAATAAAGCTCTCTCTGCCCAAGCACTAACTCCTTCTTATGAATCTCATGTATTTTTTTCTATTCTCCAGATGCCCCAATGTGCCTCTCTCGGGGTCCCCTGACTCTTAACTCTCCCTTCTACAAAGTCTGGGCTAGAATGGCCTGAGGAGGGAGCTTCTCAGTCATCAAGCCTGGAAGCCCCCTCCCACCACCATCCAGTGGCTCAACACACCCTCCTTGCCTGAGCCCAGGAGGCTAAGTCCTATTCTCCTGAGAAACAGGGAGTATCAGATCTGATTAGTCCTGCTTGTCAACCTTCCCATGCCAGCCAGGCTCATAGATAAATACTCTTTTCTGGTTTTCAGGGACGCTCAGGTCCCTGAACACCTTTTTTCACCCAACATATCATGACTTGACCCCAAAGTGGATGGGAGAATAAGTCACTTAAGTTTTAATGGTGGCCATGTTGACTGGGGCTTGAGCTGGACTGAGGAGCCTGAGACACAGACGGTGGTGAGATTGTTGTCTTTACTGGGTGAACCACAGATGGCCCTGACCTCCTGCCTGGAAGAGGGAGGTCACTGGGGGTGCTCAGGTGGGTTTGTTCTTGGCAATGCAGGCGTACTCAGTGCTGGGGTCCTCCTTGGAGACTTCCCTGTTGCTGAGGTCAGGCGCCTCCCGGCAGGGCTCTGGCAGCCTCAGCAGAGATGCATAGTGGAGCTCCTGCTCGGAGAGCTGGGCCTGGGGCCCGGGCAGAAGGTGCTGGGGAGGAGCCCTCTCTTGGCCCTTTCCTGTGAGGCCCAGCCCCCACTCTCCCTCATTACCTCCTCTGGCTCCTACTCTGCTCCCACACTGCTCTGCAGCCTCTCTGCGGTCTAAACTCCTCTTCTTTTATTCCACTGCCCCTTCTCTGTGTTTCCCATCTCTCAGGTTCACTCCCCCCTCCATTTTTATTCTCTTTTTCTCTTGGTTTCTCTGTGTCTCTTTCATTTTCTGCTTTTCTCTTGCACCATTTGTCTCCGTGTCTCTCTCATTCCTTCCTCTTTCTTTCGTCTCATTGCCTCTCCTCTCTCTACACCATTTCTTTCCTCTCTCCTCATTTGCTTTCTCTCTTCTGCCTCTTTTTTTCTCTGACTTCATGCTCCTGCCTTCTCCTCCCTTGTCCCCATCTCAGCTCTCGGTCCCGTCTTGTGCCCACCGACCCCTTCCCTGCCCTCAGACTCACCCAGGTCCTCTCCAGCCTCCTCACTGGAAGAAAAGAAGAAGCTTAGCAGCCTCCCATTGTGTCTTCCAGCCCCTCCTCCCTCCCTCCCCACCCCCAGGGGGGTGTTTCCTCACTGACTGACTTCCCTGTGGTTCCCATGGCCCAAGTCCTGGCCTCTCTGGACACGCTCCCCTTCCCTCTACCACCGACTTCTACCACCTTCCTCACCCAGGGCATGTGCGGGTGGCTAGGACTTCTGGCAAAGTAGGAAAGGGTGTGGGTGGGGCAACACGGGGCAAGGCTGTGGGGTGAACGAGGGAGGGGAAGGTAGGACTCACCTCTCCGATGGGTCCGACACAGGCAAGCAAATAGAATGACCACGGCCAGGAGCAGGAGCCCCCCCAGTACCAAGCCCCATATAGGTAAGGGAATATACCTGCAGGGAAAGGGGTGAATCTCAGAGGGCCCGCTTCTCTCTTCAGCTCACCCATCTCCTGGTTGGCCATGGTGTCTCAGCCCCTCTCTCCAACAGTTTGAGAGGCAGAAAAACCTACTGAGATTCTTCATCTCAGATTGGGTCATCTTACTCCTACCAGAGGTACCCATCCCTCATCGGTGACCTTACCCATCCGCAAGGTGGCACACCCCTCAGAGGTTTCCCACTGCCATCTTGCTGTCCTGGGGCCTCCTGGTGAAGTCCCTTGCCTGCCCACATCAGCTGGTCCCAAGAGGCCCTGGCTACCTACTCATGAATGGCACGCACCACTTTTGACCCATTATTCTCTCTGCACCCGCAACCATCTCTGTGCAGAGGGTTATCTTACCATGATCCCATGTCTCACAAACTGCCATTAGGTCAGGCACTGAAGACTGGCGTGGAGGTCAGGAAACTTAGCCCTTGCTCTGCTGGGCTAAATGGCCTGGGGTGAGTCACGTGCCTCAAGTTCCTCATCTGTGAAGCGCAAGGCCCTCTGTTACAATCATCCCATTCCCCCCACCCTGGGCTGAGAAGCTTCACTTACATGCCAGCCCTGAGCTGGGCACTTTCCCTTCATCACCGCTAATCCCTACCATGTAGGGCATTATGGTGCCCATTTTCCTGGTGAGGAACCTGAAACTCAAGCCTGGACCATATAAGGACATCCAGCCCGGAAGTGCACTCACTGCTGGCGTTCATGGCCAACTCTGCCCAGCTGCAGAGCCCACCCCCCTTTCCTCCACCTGAGGCTGACCAGGTGGTTCAGAGGGGCAGCTCTAGCACTGGATAGGTCTATGTTCTGGTGAGGGGGCTGACGGAGGAGCAGGAGCCAGGGTCTGGAGTGTGTGAGGGGACTGGTGGAAAAATAGGAAGGGTGGCGTCCAGTGCTACCTGGGAGCTGGGGCTGTTTCCTTGGAGCGACACAGGAGAGTGGGCCTTAGTTGACTCGTGTGGAAAGCCACTTCCCACGGGCAGATACAGCTGGGGCCGAAATGGGACAAAGAGGAGTATCGAGGGCCCCATAACTTCCCCTCTACTTCTTCCCCATAACTTCCTGCCCTACAACCACTGGTTCCTGTTTGAGGGCAAAGAGGAGGCTGCTGACTTCACCTCAGAGCCAGATGCACTGACCAGGGGCTGGAAGCTGAGATCCTGTGTTCAAGAGGAATGCTGGGGTGTGTGTGGAGGGGATGGGGAGCAGAAGCACAGGTGGAGAGGAGGGCCAGAGGTGGCCATCAGGGGCAGTGGGGGTACAGGTGGATTGTTTTTAATTTCTCTGGAGAGCAGAGATAGAGGCAGAGCTGAGGACTCCCCCAGAGCCCTGGGAACCTCAAAGCTGTATTCTTCCTTCCCTCATCTTTGCCTCACCTCACTCTGGGGTGTGACTTCCACCCCCATCCGTATCCCCTGCCCTGGTTTCCCCGACCAGGGGCCCTGCTTCCTCCCAGCTTATCCAGATCCTGTGGCCTGTGGGTAGACAAGACTCCAGACAGGCCTGAGCTGCCTAGGTGGAGAGAAGTGTTGGCATTTCAGATGTTCCTGCCTCTCCTCTACCTTCAATTTCTCCCCTAGCCCGGCTCCCCAGCATCACTAGGAGAGGAAGTTAGACTTTGAGGGTTAGGGTTACAACGTCTTTCCTTTCAGACTCCTGGCTCTGTAAGTGAGCCTGTAATGCCCCTCAGCTCCAGCCGTCCTATTGGTCCTGTGAGTAATGAATGCATGTTTACCTCCTGGCACCTTCCCTGATTAATTTTTCCCCAATTACCCATCACACTGCATTGACTGAGAGCTCACAATTTTGGTGTTTCTGTGTGGACGTATTTGCAGGCTCCCACATCAGACTGGGAGCTGTGATGTTTTGACGGTAACTTGTCTGGTGTTTTGGGGCTGAATCTAGCAGGATGCTTGGATGACTGAATAACAGGACAGTCAGAGGCAGCCAGGCTAGGTCTACATGAACCTTGCTGATAGATCTAGGACAGCAAGTTGATGAAAAGGTGGTGCTGGGAAGAGAGGCGTGGGCAATCCAGGTGGATGCTTACAGGAGGTAGCATTCTGATATCAAACACAAAAGCTAATAAGGGCAGTGATCTGAAGCCCTCCAGACAGAGACCTGGATAAAGGCCTCTTAATGGCACCGTCATGGAGAGGGAGATGGGTTTTAGAGAATGGCACACCCAGTCCTTGAGGAGGGAGAAAACTGGGGAGCTCCCGCAGAAGCAAGGGGTGGGTGTGGAGATATGGTGCTGGGTTCATATGCATTTGCATTTCCTTCTCCAAATTTAGAAACTTACTGCTACTTCCTCCAACTCACAATGTTCCCTGTGCAGTATACTCAGCAGAATTATAGTCAGGTTTTTTTTTATTATTAAAATGTTCAAACAGAAAAAAATTGAAAGAATTGTACAGTAAACAAATATTCCTACCATAGATTCTATAATTAACATTTTCCTATATTTGCCTTATCACATATCAATCCACCTTGTTTTTTTAAACCTTTCAAAGTTGCAAATATTAGTATACTTTACCTCTAAACCCTTTACCATGCTTATCATTGACTTGAGTTCAGCATCCATTTCTTTTTGTGGGGTGCTGAAGAAGGCAAGATTTGCATACACTGAAATGCACAAATCTGAAGTTGGGACTCAGTTTTTAAACTGTCTTGTGGTCAAAGCTCTGGAGCCAGACTGCCTGGATTCAAATCTTGACTCTGCCACAACTATGTGACTTTCTAAAGTTCCTTAAGTTCTCTGTGCCTCAATTCCTCGGAGGGTTTTTGTCAGGATTGAAGTGATTATTATATACACAGGGTGTAGCTCAGTGGCAGGCTGCCACTTATAAATTAGCTAAATTATTATTATCGCTGAACACAGAGAGGTCAAAAAAAGGGAGATGATCTGGGACCACCTACAACGTCCTTGGACCTGGTCTTTCCTCCTTTCAGCAGCCGCTGTACTGTTTACCACAGCATTCATTGGATCCTTGTTGCTTTGCTTTGCTTACTCACTCATTCATTTGTCTTTTCTTCACTTATTCATAAACACTTAGGGAGCACCTACTAAATGGATGGGGCTGATTCTTTGGGGGTGGGGGCGGAACTCATCTGCCTACACTCTGTGTAGCAAGGCAGGGAATGCTCATTTCAATCCCTCCTCAGCGAGTCAGTAGTCAGCAGTGAGACCGAGGCCCCCCTGAGCTGTCATGGCTATGGACTGGCTTAACTCTCCTTTCTCACCTAGCTCTGGGGGGTAGGGGTGTGCAAGGGGACACAAGGAGGTCAGTTCAGTGTGGGGGCATATCTCCCAGGGCCCCAGTTCTTGTTCTCATATGCCAGACCTTGACCCCAGGGACATGGAAGCAGCCCTCCCCCCAGCGCCCACCTCTGAAATGTAGAGAAAGCTGACTGCCCTGGAATCTGGAGTTCCGTGTGTCATTGCTGCTCTGCTGCCTGGCCTTCTGCAAGCTACCTTTCCTCCCTGGGTCTGTTGCCCTCCCTGCTGAGCCAGATGTTTAAGGCCCCCTCCAGGTCTACCCTGAAAGCCTATCTCTTCACCCCAACTCCTTCCCCAGTTCAGAGAACCCAGGCATCCAGCTGCCCCACCCTAGCTCTGGGTAAACAGGAAGCTGGGTGAGGGGAACCAGGGTGTGCGGAAAGTCCCAGCCAGGTGTGTTGGTCTGTGGGGAGGGGGCAGCCCCACCCCTGAGGTATGAAAGCCCCCCTGCCTTGGCCCTGGCTCAGTCTCAATGGGGGCACTGGGGCTGGAGGGCCGGGGCAGGAGGCCCCAGGGGAAGGGCTGCCTCCTGCTGGCTGTGGCAGGAGCCACCTCCGCGGTGACCCTGCTGCTGGCTGTGCCTATCACCGTCCTGGCTGTGCTGGCCTTGGTGCCCCAGGAGCAGGGAAGACTGGTGAGTGCCTGCAAAGGGCCTGGCAGGGCTGCACATTGCAGGTGCTCTCTTACCTCTGGCTAGGCCTGGGGGTCTTTTGCCTCAGCCTGCTCAGCTGGCTTGGCTGTCCCTGGGGGGGTATCTTGTCAGTCTCTTCGCTGGCTCTCTTTCCAAGGTCCTGTGATGCTGCTGGGTCCTGATATCTTCCAGCCCATTCCTGGTGGCTTCTATTACTCCTCCTCTTCCCAGGAGGCCTCTCTCACCCTATAGAGGCCTACACTGTCTACTGAGGCAGGCCTCTATCTCTCCACCTGAGTCCATATGCCTTGCTAGCTTTCCCTTCCAGGGAGATCCGTGCTGGCCATGGGGCTGGTTGGAGAAACCTCAAGCCTGGAGTTTACGTCTATGTTAGGAGGGGTGGCTTGGCGGCAGCAAAGACTGACCTGCACACTGTGATTCCACTCATCCAGGTAGCGGGGACCGCTGATCCAGGACTGCAGGCCCAGGCCCAGCAGCGATCAGGTAAGTGCAGACCATGTCCCTCTCCCCACTCCTCTCTCTCAGGGACACCCAGCTCCTACCCATCTGCATCCCCGGATACTCTCTTCCTCCACGAATCCAGGTGCCCCGCCCCTGGATGGGGGGCCATGCACGAGTGGCCGCTCTGCGGCCAATCCTGGACTCTTCTGCCCTAACAGGGTCCCAGGAGCTGCCAGAGAGCGAGGCAGAAACCGATCTCAGCCCCAGGCTGCCGGCTGCCCACATCATAAGTAAGGATCTCACTACCATGAAGAACCCACAGGTGCTAGTTCTGCTAGCCCACAATTAGGGTCTCTTTTCTCTGTTACCGCGATGCTCACTTTTCCACCCGTTCATCACCGCTCGCTCCGCCTTCCCCGCTTCTTGCTTCCCTCCCGGGCAGGCAAAACCCGGCCTGGATCTCCCCAGCACAGCGCTCCGCACCGCACCAGGCGCCCTCAGTCTTCAGCTTAC
>JAVSCE010022676.1:0-72197 GCA_032199065.1 Smutsia gigantea | reverse complement strand
AGTAACCCATTACCACCAACATATTACTGAAAACATGCTCCTGGTGATGCCCAAGGAGTCTCAAACAAGACCCTATGGTAGCATCACTACTTCATATTAAAGCAATGCTTTCCCTAACATCTACAAGCCCTTTATTCATTCACTCAACAGATATTTCCTGAATACCTAGTCCTGTTATGCAACAAGGGCTATATTTGGCTCTGAGTTTTCATGGGTTCTGAGTTTTCACGTTTCATGAATTACAGTTCTAGCCCTCATTTAACTTAAAATCTAATTGGCGTTAAGGTCTCAGAGGGGCAGAAAGAGGATAGAAAATGTCAAGACACACACAATGCATAGTCATGCAGTTTAGAATGATTGTTGGATGAATAAAAGAACAGAACAAATAAACTGATGAACAAATAAATTCAGATCTAAGTGAAATCCTGGTGTAAGCCTCTGGGATCACTGCGGATAGCTTTTTGAATTCCCTACATCCTAACCTCTCCTGGATGACCTGGGTCTTTTCAGTCCCTATTTGTGTGGCCAAGTGCTAGCTGTCACAGAGGCCCAAAATAAGGAACCACTGGAGTGAGGTAAGGCCATCATCTCGCATGATTTAGGGGGTTTGGAGGAAGAGGAGGGAGGCACCACTCTCTGACTCTGGGAGACACTGGTTGATTCTTCCAGGATCCTAACGTGTTTGGAAGAGAACACGTACCACCTGTGGGTGAATGATTTGAGTAGGTGGGCCTCAACTCAGATTAAGTGATACTTAACCTCCAAACATACAAGGCTGCATAGACAACTTTATATCTCCTTCTCCTCATTAATCAGCCAGAATTGTTCACCCAGTGCTTTTGTGTATATGGATTAAGAGCTTTAAGAGACCATAACATTTATGAAAAATCAAAATTGCTCCAAGAGATTACTAATTCTTAAAGTGAATTATAACGGAAATTGGTGTGTTTTCCAAAAAGGCCATTTCCAGAACCAAAATGTAGGGCATATTTCTGAATCCAGACAAAGTTTTGATTCATTTATTCATCCGTCATTCACTCAGTGTGTTGCATGGCCGTTGGTTTTATGCTGAGCTAGGAAACACACCTGCGTCTGGACAGCTTAGCTAGCAGTTTTGATGGCCTAGAAATCTCATTCAGCTCCTAAATGCTATGCCCCTCACCCTCCAACCCTTGAAAAGTAGCAATGCATCATTGTTATGATACTCTGTGCATGGAATACATACCAGGGTATCGGCTCTCCTAACTACCCAATCTGGAGGCTCCAAACGACTTGAGTGCACAAATAATGCAAATAAATTGTGCCATCTAGGTTCACAGCCCAGGGGGATCATTTTGCTGGGAGACTCAGCTGGGGCTCATTTTCACATCTCTTCCGAATGGATCACAGCCTCGCAGATGTCTTTGGTAAGTAATTTCGGCAGTAATCAACCCGGATGTGCTGGCCTTTGTATTCGTTTCCCATCCAATTCCAAACAGGTGCAAATTTCCCTTCTCAGTAAAATGTGCCATAAAAGGTACCTCCACAGCCATTTCTGCAGTTCATTTCAAGCATTGTGATAAGAAATGTGAGGGCATTGACACAACAAGCTCAGAACAAGAGCATCCCATTCATTAGAAGAGGAGGGTGGTACCCCCACCCCATGGAAAGGAAACTTTGGCACAATGTGGAAGCCCTGGTCATACGGCTACCTCAGAGGTGATTTCCTCTTCCCCCTCCTGCAAAATGGAAACTCTGCCCCAGAGAAATTAAACTATAGAAACTATCAATTTTTCCTTGACCCTTTGTACTCAGACTAAAGAAATCAGACATGAACCTAAACGCACTCTGAACCTACCTCAAGACCCAAAACAGGGACACACAGACCTCCCTTTATAAGGATGAGCAAGCAGGGAAACATCTGGACATGTAATAAAGAAATACCATGTAACCGGTAATATATATGTTACAGACACATTCCTTAGTAAGAAAATGTGTGTAATAATTTGTTATGGGGCAAAAGTGGGTTACAAACTAGTACACATGAACCAGTTTTTGTGAATATATGTGTGTGTGTGCAAAGAAAATAATTAGAAGGTTGTAGGTCAATATGATAACACTAATATCTGTGGATGGTGTAATTCTGGGTAAATTTTTTTCTCATTTTTCTTCAATGAATTTGTATTCTATATGTACCAAATATTGTAATACAAGATTTTGGTGATTATTCTACGCAAATAGCTAAGAAAACCAGCTAAAGAAAATGGAAGCAGTGCATTATGAATCTTTGTAAAAAACCCCTGAGGTAGATGTGATTACAGTCCAGCCTCACTTTACAGACAGGTTCTCAGATAAGTTGAGTAGACTGCCTGAGGTTACACAGCTAACAGGGGCAGAATCACTTCCTGTCAGTGTCATGGTAAACAAGCCACCTAACCAGAAACTCTGTACATGATAGGAACAGTCTCGGGCAAGGTCATGTGCTCCAGAGCTAAGAACAGTGAAAGCACTTTGGGACTATGTGTTGGACTGGCACTTGGCTCACACAGGGCAGTGATGGCAACTACCCAGGCTGGTCAGTATCCTTGTGCTTGTCCTTTCTATCGTGCATCCAGGGCTCCAGAGGCTGAAGTGAGGGGTGCCTCTCTGTGGGGAAGTTGGGGTTCCTATGGCCAGGATCCTCACTGAACTTAAACCACCTAATGATGCAAGTGGCCTGTTGCTAGGCTACCGCTTCCACACCTTTAAGCAATAAGCTACTATTGTGCTATTCGGAGAGCTTGGCCCAGTGGTCTGGGTGGAGGCAGAGACGCTGGTGCTCCACCTACCACCCGGAGAACAAGCCGTGTAATAAACCCTTTCACCCCAAAGAACGTTCTGCTGTCAATTTCTTTGGTCGCATTGAATCCATAGCGAACTTGCCCGGGACTGAAACCCATTGGCCAGACACTCTCACTACAGGGTTTTCCTGGAGAAGACAAACTCTTTTGCTCACTCTGCAGCAAGTTCAGTCTCCGGGGAAGGGAGAGACCCACGGAGGAGACACTAAAGGCATCATCCCAGAAGCCCGGCAGTGAGTCCCATCCTAGAACACTGACCACTGGAATCTGGATTGCCACATTTTTTATCTGCTATTTGCAGAAACAAATGGATTGAAATAATGCAGACAGACATTTGTTGGTTTGGATTTGAATTTGGGTTATTTTCTAGTTCATCCCCTCTCACTCTGTGGCAGTAAATAAGTAGTTTTGAGAAATGATTATGAGAATGGCAATGATGACGGGGAACCCAAATTGGGTATAACGGTTATTGGGATTCATGAATCTTATCAGTGTGTTCATAATGCTATTGATGGTAAGGACAACACTATAGTTTTAGTGTCATTGTGTCATCTATTTCAAGCTTTTGATGTTCTAGCATTCTTAAAATGTTTCTCCAGGTTCACATTCCTTTCCAGGCTAAAAATGAGCTCAGTCACTCTGAGCTGGGGCCACCTCTGTGGGATACCATTTGATAAGAATGGAAGATGGCACAAGGAGAATAAACGATACTTTGCTTCGAAAGTTGACATTGAAAATGAAACTTTATCACCAAGTTATTGTCAAAATAATGCTGTACAAACTCCCTCAAAATCCCAATAACTTAAAACAATCATCAGTTCTTCTCACTCATGCACCTATGGGTCGCCTAGGTGAGGTTCTCTAGGTTGGGCTCTGTTGGTCTTGGTTACGAGCTGCAGATTGGCTCCACGTCTTCTCCAAGCGTCTCGCTTTTTCCTTGGTTGAGCAATCTATCTGGACTGTGTTCTTTTCATAGTAATGGCAGAAGGGCAAGAGGGCAAGGCTCTCTACACAAACGCACTCATGGCATCACGTCCACCATCAACCATTGGCCAAAGCAAGTCACATGGTCATTGATGCCCAGGATCAATGGGGAGGGAAGTGTTTCAGCCCAAAGAGGGAGAGGGAAGAAAGTGAACATCTGCTGCACTGTTTCTGTCTAATTATAAGTGTTAACTATTCAATGGAGAAAAATAAGCAAATACAGAAATTACCAAGAAATCATTAAAATTCCCCTTAATGCTATCTTCCAGAGAGAATCATTTAAAAATTTTGGAATATCAGATTGGTTTTAAAATACTCTTTTTAATATTCTTATTGGAAGAAAAGAAGAAAATGAATATTAGAACCAATTTGGGGTAGTAAAAAAAAATCATCCCCACCACCTTATACTTTTCTGTTTTTTTCCACTCTTTCCCAGCACGCCACACCAGCTGTGCATACACACACACACACACACACGCATGCGTGGGCGCACACACATACACATTATGTAGTCATGAGAACAGCAAGTATTCAACTGGCAATTCTCCTTTTTATCAATTAGTTCTAATCATAATCATTTTTCCACATTTCTACTTAATCTTCATACTTATTATATTTGTCAGTGTTCCATAGTATCCTTTTCAGTGTACAAGTCATAATCTACAAAACCCTTCAGCCACAATTGGACATTTTTCTGATATATGGTATCATATTTTGGCTATTATGGATCATAGCCCTTTAAAAAACTACAAATTTTTTAAACTTACTATCTACAGAATCTCTTCATGTGCACAGGGAATCAGCCTAGGTATTAGGTACCATGTTTAGCAGACATCCACAAGATATGTTGAGCTCAGATATCTCATATTTTTATTTCTTGGCTTTTCATGTTTATGGCAAGTGTTAACAAAATAGTAGCCAAATAATAATGCGGGACCTACTGTGTGCCAAGTTCTGTTAAGGGGTCTAATGACACAGAAGGAAGAGGATTGAAAGAACCTACATCCTTAGAGAGTTTCAGGCCCTGTGGGGAAATTCAGATGAGCAAATAGCCAATTCAGAGCAAGAGCTACTGTGATGTGCACACACTCCCCAAACTGGAAGGAAGAAGGGTTCAGGCAGTCTGATGCTAGCAGACCTAGGCAGGAGCTTCCATGCCCAGAAAAAGCATGGGCAAAGGCTCCCAAGTAAGAGGGGTCAGCATTCTGAGTTTAGTGTGGCTGATCTGACGTTCGTCAAGTGCAAGATAGGGAAGTAAGGGAATAGCCTAGGAAGGGGCCTATATAGGAGCCAGATCTCGAAGGTCTCTGAAGTCACATTAGGGAATTCAGAGTTTTTCTTGAAGGGGATAGGAAGCTGTAGAAGGGTTATAAACAAAAATAACAGCACTCGTATTTTGAATGTTAGAAAAAGCACTCCACTTTCAGTGGTGAGGATGGATTAGCCTGCGAATCTCTTTGATATCTGGCCAGAAGACACGTGGATCCCCATATCTTCTGCCTTCAGTCTCTTTCACCGTCCATCTATGTAGTCTCTTGAAAACTCCATTGGGCCCTCGGGAGTGAACTCAAATTAAAAAGGCAAATGAAGTCATAGGATTAGGATGAAAATAGTGATCTTGTGAACACTCTGTGAGGGTCTCAAAGATCCGCAGGGGTTCCCAGACCACACTTTGAGAACCACTATCATAGAATTTCCCCACTGCCCCTAATGTCCAACAATTGAGGATTTGGAAAAGAAAGATGTTGTTGTGGGGTACTGTAGTTTTAAAAATTCTCCACATCTGGAAATGCCAAGGATGAGGTACTTTAAATGATGTTTTAGGGCAATACAGGGAAGCTGTTAGCATAGTGTAGGCTAGTCTCTCAGCCCACGTATTTCCAGAACATATTAGAATATGTGATAATCCCCAAGAGAGCATTCACCAAAACAGTTGCTCAGCTATCACACACCAGCGCTGATTACTCAGCCTGTGGGCCTGGTGGAATCCGAGCATCCCCTCCACCCCCCGTGGAACCACCAGCATGGCCTCGACCCATCAGAGCCTCATTTCTTTGTGTCCTTATTACCCTGGGAACTGTCTCGCCCTCAGAGCCCCCCAGTGGCTGCTGCTCATTGAATGCCACATTGTTCTTTCCTCAACTGCCTTAAGGAAGCCTTCCTAAAATGACCAGGGGAGGGGCGAGCCACCAGAAATTATTTTTAAAAATGAAACCATGTGGCCTTTCTCTGACCTGTACAGCATACAGAAGTTCTGAATTTGAAACTAGGGAGTACCCACTGGCCCCTGACCCACCCTGTGATCTCTCTATGAACTCGTGTTGCACACCAAAGAGAACCAAAGTGGTACCATCTCTTCCAAAGTAAACATTCAGTGGCCTGGCCTCACTCTAGGTTTGACAGAGAATCAATGCTTATGCATAACACATCATGAATGCATGCTCTCAACCAACACCCTTCAGGAGCCCCTGGCATGTTGGGCACCATTCCTTTACTGCACCGAGTAGTAGATCATATTGTCTGGAAGGAGCAGGAAGTGCTGTAGAAAAACAAGTGTTTGTTGTTTCATAAAAAGCCATTCTGCTCTTTCTGAGACTACCCAACATTTCTTTGCCTTTGTCTCCCTATAAAGCAGAGCACACCCCTGCAAATACATCACCCCATCCCATCTGTGCCACGGAACGGAAAAGGAATCCATAGTCTTCGGGATCTTTCCTGTGGCAGCCCCTTCCCCTTTCCTTTAGTTAAGCAGTATGGCACCCGAGAGGCCTGTTTACAACTAATTAGATTAGGAGTGTGTTCATCTGGAAAGATATTTGTGGTTCAATAAAGAGAGTGTGAGGAATCACCCCTGTGGGTCCACAGAGACAAAGGGTTTGCACCTCATTCCACTGGGGGCAGAGAGGTGTTCCTGCCCTCTGCCTCCTCAGCTTCTCTCCAAGACCTCCTTAGCAGTCATGTCTCAAAACGAGCTTCCTACATCACATGAAGGACCTCCACATAGAAAGATTTCAAAGAAAAACAAAGAGCAGATCCAAAAACACTGTCATGCTTTTTTTTTCTTTCAAAGGAAAAACAATCACTGCTTGAGTTGTTCTGTTGAGAAGGAAAGGGAGGTAGAGAGATCATCAAGGCCAGCAATAGATGCTGCCCTCCTGCTTCTTCTACCATCTGTTTGAAAATCATTTCCAAAATATTAAATGCTGCATTTCACTGAACCAGAATTGCATGACGGGTTGGGAGTGGGGGAAGAGAAAGAAGAAGCAATTCTGAAATACAATTTCCCAAATGTTTATTTTGTTCGCAAAGACTGTTGCCTGTACTATTATAAAATCTTCACACGACCCCTCGCAGCCTGTTGTCTGTAGGGTAAATAGGCACAGATTGAATTTCGTGCTGTGTCAAGGACAAAATGAATCCTTAATCTGGCTGCAGAAAATGCATATTCACCCGAGAGCAAAGCAGTTCCAGTCTTTCAAGCCCATATGCACTGCATCTCTCTCCTTGAGATGATTCTATGGATCAGGTCTGGCTACTGTTTGTTAGTGCACAGACAGCACAGGCTGTATCATCGCCCTCACCCAGACTCTCAATAACCTGACCTGCTTCCCACTCTCTGGATTTATCAGTGAGCATAAAGCTTCCATTAAGCATAAAGGCTGACTTTCATGGTGCATATAAAATATGGAAATTCTACCTCAGCTAACTTTATGTCAACTACAGAAATATTTAAGAGTCAGAGTACTTTTTTATTATTTTTAAGATGAGGAAAGGCTGTTTTTAGTAAAACTGGACAGCATTATATTTTCTGCTCCTCAGACATCTTGCAGGCTGGCAAATTAAAGATGCTAAACAGTGAGAAAAGAAGCCTCAATCCTGGTTACTTCTCATTTATTCTGTCAGAAAAAGAGAGTTGTGATCACAATGGAGAATCCCTTTCTCCAACAACATTGAGGCCACACAAGACAGAATGTTCTCCTGTGCCCTTTCTCCAATCAAGGGTGCAGACCAGAAGGACTGCCCTTTCCTTCCTGCTCAAGGTAAGCACCTGAGCCTCCTATCTGCCAGCAAAGTCGGGTGCTCTTACAAGCTCATCTAGAAGCATCAGCGATCTTAGCCCTCACTTCTTCCTGTAAGAATTAAAAAGGCAAACACTCATTGTTATGAAAAGCTGTAAGAGGAAATTATGTTAAGCTCCATACTTCTGAAAGGCATTTGTAATTATTCAGCCCACTTGCCTGCTCTCCCAGCACACTGGAGATATTTTTGCATAGGGAGGCAGCACGAATCAGTTAACACCTATGCAGGCCAGAGTGCTACAAAGACTGGAATATCATCTCTTGCCCTCTAGTTAATTATACCCACCATTTTGCTTCATACTCCCTCAAGTTCCTCAGCCATAAAATGAGTCTATGGAACTAATTTATCACAGAGGAAACATTTAGAATTTTAAATCATTTGGGATGCGCAAGGAGGAAAATTCTGGCATTTAAAAATAATTTTGGATGGTTGGAATTAATTGCTGCACATCATTCATTCATGCAGTGGTCCATTCAACTACTTCCCCCCACCCCATGCCACTCCTTGGAGGAATGAGGAAGGCAGATATTACCCAACTCAGCCCTTGGCAAATGCCTGAGACTCAAGACTGGCTTCGGTATGATTTCCTTGGCATTTGCTACTCAAGGCAATGGCTGTAGGATTGGTAAGAAGTGTGAGCTAAATCATAATTCATATAGGAAAATCAAGAGGAGCATTATGAAACACAAGGTCCAAAGATTCCAGAGGCAGAAATGGAGGACAGCATCTCTGAGCTAAGAATTTAAAGCCTGACTGATAAAGAGCCCAAAGGAAAGGAGATCAGGGAGGAGCAAAGAGGTCATGGTCTCATGCTGGTAACATATTTGAGAGCCTGCGAGAAGAGGAGGTAGGTCAGCCCTTCTTAAAAGACTAGTTATTAACCAAGCAGGGTATAGGCTCAGCTGCTGTGATGAAGAATCCTAAAATTCAGTGACTTAAGATGGAAATGTGTTTTTCTTTTATAGAATAATCCAGAGGGAAGGAGTCCAGGGCTGGCAGGACAGTTAGACAATCCTCTGGGTCCAAGGTGGCTGTTCCCTACTGCCACCTCCCATCTGTAGGAAAGAAAAAGGGCCAAGTGAGGGCACACACATCCCTCAGGAGAACCTGGCACAGGTGGCGCACATCACTCTCACCTGCCCCAGCATCCAGAACCTAGTCCCAATGCCACCCCAGGCTGCAACAGGCCGGGATGCACACTCCCTGGTGCCCAGCTAACGCTGTCAGAGTTCTGTTATTAAAGACAGAGAAAAGAGGTAATGGTGGACAACTAGGTCTCAGATGTGAGAAACAATCTCTGACCTCAAGGATCTTAAAGTCTAGCTGGAAAGATAAATAAGTGAAGTCATAATCCTAACATCAAGCAAATATTACTATGTGTTTACCAAGTGCCAGGCATTTTATTTATCACTATCTTATTTAATAGTCAAATGACCATACTACTGTGTGTATTTCATAGGTAAAGAAATAGCAACTTAGGGAGGTTAGTTAACTTACCCAAGATAATGCAGTTAAACCTGAAGCCCAGATGCCAACTGAGCCTGTCGCACCCTAGAGCAGGTATCAGCAAACTATGGCCCTTTGGCCACAGTGGCCCTCCATCTGTTTTTGTAAATTTTAATGGAACACAGCATTCCCATTCATTTACATATTGCCTGTGGCTGCTTTCGCACTTCAACAGCACCCCTGTAGTCACAACAGAGACCAAATGGCCGGCAAAGCCTGAAATATTTACTGTCTGACCCTTTATAGTCTGCCTACTCACCCTAGTGCGAGCATCGTTAGGTGCCAATGGCTATGCTTGTGCAAGATGAGATGAGAGCTGGAGGAAGGCTCTCACAAAGGCTGGGGCAGTCAAGGAAGTCAGGATTCAGTGAGTGCCTAGCTGTCAAGCAGCAAATTGATCAATGAACACTGTGGAGTAGGAGGAGGAGCTGGTGACAAACCTGGAGATCTGAAGGACCCACAGGTGGCTGAGTGGGGTAGGAGAGGTGGAGACATGCGAAGAGGCAGGGACAGTGGGTGGCACCATGTGGAGGATGACACCGAATAGCTCAGTGGCCTGTACGGCAGTGCTTCCCCAGCCTGGCTAGTCACTGCAGCCATTTAGGGCACTTATTAAAAATAAGAATTCTAGGGCCCTGCCACCAACCTACCCAAATAGAATCCATATTTCAAAGAAGGTCCCCCATGAGATTCTGGGATGCATTGCTGAAAACGGTAGGGGGAGAGTGAGGAGGTGGAGACCCTGGCCAGAGGCTGCAGCAGTAAGCCAGGGCCATCTACGTGCAAGTTGGGAGGATAGAAGCAGCTAGGTTGTGTGACAGCTTCTGGGTATAAGGTGAAAGAGGGGACAGGAAGATAATGAGATCATTTTTTATGTGTGAGGTGGTGGAGAATGGGAGCCCAGCTCCGGCCTGGTCACAAGGTGCCCAGGGACGGCTTCCCCGTGCTCACCTCTGCAGCCTGACTTTGGGTTTCTCCCAGAGTCTCAAGCAGGAGAGATCCCCTCCAAACACGGAGAACCACCCCGTCCCGACAGACGGCAGCCTGGCTGCCTCGGAAATGACCAGACCTTTACATGATCAAATGAAGGTAACTGAAGAGTGGACTTTCATGATGTGTACCCTTTGTGGCCTGTTTCTGGCCCTGAGAAGAGTTATTTTTTTCTGTTTGTGAAAGACTTTGTTTTACTGATCCCACAAAAGAATTGAGTATGGTATCTTTGTGTAAGCACAGGACATTTGTAACTCTTGTTTTCTTGCTTTTATGAATTTGGATACAGTTCTCCAATCACCCTGGAAATAATGATGGAAGGAATTGAGTTCTGCAGAAAAAGTCCAACTGTAATGATGCACTTTCATTTGGAAAGGGGCAGTCAGATAAATGCATCCCTCAACTCCTTCAGTGAATAAATAAATCATGGGGTTAGAACTTAAATAATAAATAATAGAAAAGGGGAAAGAAGGGACTAAGCAGAGCTGACAAGTTAAATAAATAAATAAATAAAAAGAGCTATATTCAGGCAAAATGATGAAAGAATATTGCCTGCCATCTGTCCATTTTATATTTACTGGTCACATTTTGCTAGAATTCTTTATTTGACTACCTCCTCACTGCCCATCCCCATAAGTTTTTGGACTGGCATAAGGTCAAAGACGAAATGCTATATACACCTTCCCCTGGACAATTACCTGTTTAGTGCAAGTTGAAGTTTCAATGTTCCTTGAGGAAGCATCATCCCAGGAGCTGAGCAGTTATTATTGCTGGCCAGCTTGCATGTAGTATGTTTTAGTCTGCTGAATTTGGGGGCAACTTGTTATATAGCAGTAGATAACTGGCATAGCTGGCATTTGGGGGTTTGTTTGTGGGGGAGTTTGTTGGTCCTTGCACATAATCCAATGAACTTGACCTTGGGGTTGTCCATATGGCATTGCCAATGCGTTTTTCCTACCCCTCTCTGCCCGGCTCCCTCTTAACCTTACAGGATTCACATGGGATAACATTTCTCTAAAGATCCCTTCCCGGAGCCCCCACATGTGGGGTACGTGGCCTTTCTATTACCCTGGATTCCTATCAACACCACCAACAGCTAATTTTTTTGCACACTTAAAATTCTAAACTTCATGCACAGATTATCTTTTCTAGTTCTCTCAACCACCCAAATTACATTGGTGCTGTTGTTAGTACATTTTATAGATAAGCAAACTGAGACACACAGGAGTTAAGGAACATCTTCAAGGTTACCTAGCTGGGAAATGTTTATTTTCTGTGTCCCTCTAGACTGTGAGCTCCTCAAAGAAGGGACATTGGTCAACGGAGGGCCCAGCACAGGCTGGCCCTTGATGCATTTCTGTCTGTGTCTGTGTCTCTGTCTGTCTCGCTCTTCCTCTCTCTCTCTCTCATGAATAAATTACAGGGCCATCGGAACCTCAACAGGAGACTCATCCTGCTGCACATGGGATTCTGACTGATTATGAATCAGACTGAGTTAAATTACATTCTTGAAGTTGTCTATGTCAAAGCATTAGCAAACAGGGCTGCCTGATCCAGTTAAGTCTGAGATTAGAAATGCAGAAACCAGATATTCTTTCCCCATTCCCAGAACTTCATCTGCCAGGCCCCATTGGAAGACAAACTCCAGATGAGCAGTGTGTGTTGTTCCCTGTGCCTGCCTTCCCCAGCATGTGTCAGGCCCAAACAGCCATGGAAATATGTGAGTGGGAAGTGTTTGCAGGTGTCTGTATAGGGTCACAGTATTTATCCCCCAGAATACTCATTCTGTACACTTCATAAATTATGTGTGGCTTCCATATAAGAGAAACAGAAAAGGAAAAGATGATGACAGCTCCTGGGTTATTCGTGGATTCCTGAACGTTTTACCCAAAGCAGTGTCTGAGGGACCATCCCTCAGTAGGCAACCAGGAAGCCTCATTTTCAACAGCTAGCAAAGCCAGCTTGGCCAGCTATGTCATTCCGTGAGATATGGCAGCTCAGAGGCAAAGCAGGGACCAGACACAACTGGGCTATGAAAAGCTGAGGCTCTTGAGGATTCCTGCCTGCTCTAAGCCTCTCCCTTCCTAGTTCCACCAGAGGTCAAATCCCAGCCCCACCGTTTACCAGCTCTGTGACCTTGGATGAGTAGAAAACTCATCCAAACTCCCGGAGGCCTGTCTGCCAGTTTTCCCAGGCCCTGCACTGCCCAGTGTCAGGGATTTTTCCACCAACAGAAAACAGAGAAATCCTCCAGGATCCAGACCCCATGATGGGACATGCGTTCATAAAAGGGACCTTTTCAAAATCTCTAATTGGGTTAGCAGTCATTTAATTTACTGCTGCTTACCTGAGATACTTTTTCTTTTTTAAGAAGTAATATCCAGCATCTAATACATGGTAGTTGCTCAGGAAGTGTTTGTGGAACGGGGGGAGGAAGAGAGGGAAAAAGACTAATCCCCACCTCACGGAGTTTTTTGATGAAGCTACAACAATTTGTGTAAGTTTTGTCTCAGTGCTTGCCACATAAGGGCCAATATTATAAATATTAGTTTCCTTCCCCACTCTGGCTTTAAAGTGCAAAAGTTATCTGGAAACGGCACGTTCTAGCATCATGAATGGGTATACTTTTACTTACAGGGTTTGTTCACATTATCAAAACCTAAAGGAATGGGACCAGAGCAAGAAAGTTTGTGTGAGGGTCAAGAGTACCCTTAAAGTTTCACCATCTGGTATTCCCATGAGGCTTGAGGGTTTGGGGCGCACGGAGTGGCCTGAGACGGCAGGAGGTAGTATGGCGTGGTGGAACGGTGGCAATCAAAGGTCCACAACAGGAGGAAAGCCTCACCTGCGCCACCTGCAGGGAAGATGATATAGTGCTGACCGAGGACACAGAGTGCAGGGCTGGGAGACTACCTTCCCAAAGCTCAACAGCCATGGTCTCTGATTCCCAGGCCTTCAGATTTGCTCCACTATCAAAAGACCAACCTGAGAGGTATTTTCTTTTTTGGGTAAAACAACAAAACCTGTCTACTTTGAGAGTTTAGTTCCTGGGAAATAATTTTAAAAGACTTATTTACATGATGATATTTTTCACCTTTTTCCAACAGCAGTTAGCAGTAGATTCCTCCAAGTAACTTTGTACTATTTGGAAAAAACCAATTTAGGTCTAGCTCAGTTAAGAGTATTAAAAAAGGGAGTACACTGTGGAAATTGTGGAAATCGTCTGGGTGGGGAGGTCTCAACTGTAAACAGTGAAATAAAAGCACAAAGAATCTTCCCTTTGTCATGGGAGATTGGCAGAACTAGATGAATATAGGATTGATATCATTACTCTGCTTCTTTAATTTAAGGTGGTTTTAAGAAACCCAAATATAAGTTGCTTGTTGAAACTAGGGATTAAAATATTTCCAAATCCAAAGTATTATATTTACTAGTCATTAAAAAGGAGGACCAGTGGACTTTCTCAACACATGGAAATACACATGCACACAGTATCGTTAAATGAAAATAGTATATACATGGTAATTATGACATAAAAACACTTTTATGTCATTGATAAAATCAGAAACAAATCTGAAGCAATGTGGTAGTTGAATTAGTACTCATTGAGCTTCTGAGGTTCTTTACAAATCTGGAAAATTTTTTCAGTAAATATTAAGTCTTTCCACATATATACATTTAAGGTACATTTAAGATGAGTTTCCTGAGAAGGTAAATGTTCAAGAGGAATAAACAGGAGTTGATGAGATAGATCTTAATTTGCATTTTTCCTGCTTTAAATGCCTGAAATATCTTGGGTATAATGTTGTGTGAATAAGGCTTTTAGTGTTTAATGTGATATGACTTAAACATTCTCTTTCTTCTAGGGTCTATAAAACCTTTGCTATTAATGGCCATTACTTCCCATTTTTATCTACCAAATTTACTAAGGAAGAAAAATATGTCGAGGCTTCCATTTGTCTGCTCAAATCTTTTCTGTTGTCTGGCAATAAACTTCACTCCTCTTAAACCTGAACCCACCCACCTGGGGAGGGGCATTAGGTGAACCACCTTCAACATGTGCTTTATATAGTGCAGCTTCTACTGTCAGCCTGCTTCCCTCACTGTAGATGAAGCCTAAAATGTTTAACTGGGAAAACACAGGCCTGCATTATTTCAAGGTGAATCAAATAACCAGAATAAACCCATACAGTTGACCCTCCTGTGCCTTCTAGGGCTCCAGATGTGGAATTAAACCCCACTCTGGTCCCAGCTATGATTCAACACAGCCACTGCCCACTCCAGCCTAAATCCTGATGGGGATGATTCAAGGCAGGCTGGGGCTTCTTGGAGCACGGCAAGGAGTCCAGGATTCTCCCAGAGAGTTGAGATCTGTTTCTTCAGATTTCAGATTGAACCACATGTAATGAATTGGGAGACCTCATTTCCCAAGACCCAGTTGCTGGCCATTTCCTCACCTGTCCTACCCCTCCCTCAATATCTTCTCTTCCCCTACCACGGAGATAAGAATTTTATCTCCCACCCCTGATTGAGAATGGGAACTGGATAGAGTATGGACCTTATTTCCAATGTGTCATAGTCACATCATGGAGTTCCACTATATTGGTAGAGCCAGATGTAGGAGTCAGATCTCCCGATTCCTAGAGCAAAGGCTTTTCCCTACTCTGCTGGCAGACTTCAGATCTGCCATCCTTTCCATTATTATTCCAGGCTGCAGGTGTATCTCACACACCTCCCTTTGCTGCAGAGTTCCTGTGAAAGGGAAAGCAAGCTCATCCAGAATCAAACGTGCACTTCCATGCCAAGCTTCCTAAATCTGGGGTTGTCATTGTGCGGGTGACTAGAAAAAGGTGAAAGAGTGGTGTCAGGGGGGTGCTATATCATCCTTTTAACTTGTAACATGCTTTAAAGATTGCTAATTTACTTAACACAGCTCATAAATTCTGCCTGCATCTCACAAGCCATTTGTTTACTAACTCGGCTTAACACATCTTATGAGTTTCATCCATTCTATTTGTTTTTCTCATCTTCCGTAGAATTGAATATTCTCAAATCCTACCACAAACACACATTGTAATTAGAAAGACCTAGGGAAAAATATAAGATTAAAAAGAAATGAAGGAAGCATTTGATTTATAGTGACAGGAGAAAGAGAAACCAAACAAGAGAGTATCTGAATCACAGTAAGGTGGACTTTTGAGCAGAAAACAGTGGATGCTAAGGGCTGGCGAAGTACCATGGATAGTCCTCCAGGATTTATCAGGAGCCTCCCCTCCATGACTTGGTTTCTGCTCCTTTGACAGGCATAAGTCATAAGGACTAGAGGCATATCTCAAGAAGCCATCCTTCCCAACCACCCCCACCCATGTCCGGCCCACACTGGGCTGGAAATCATACTTGGGATAAGAAGAAGGATGGGGACCTTGGGACTGGCATGTGGACGGAGGAGGTGATTGAAGAAGGGGCAGGGGCTGCTCACAGAGCCACGGGAAAGAGTGCACAGCACCATGGGATTAGTGCTATAAATGAACAGGTTTGTTACATGACATATTTTGAGAAGCACATGAACACAGCAGAAGGGTTCATATCCTGGACACTGAATAATAAGAACCACAAGCCAATTGTCCAACTCAAGTATGGTCTCCTGGGACTGCTGCAGTTCAAAATACCCCAGACTAGGTGATAACAGCAGGCATTTGTTATCCCACAGTTCTGGATGCTAGAAATCTGAGACCAAGATGTCAGAAGGAGGGTTCCTTCGGCGAGACCTGAGGCAGAATCTGTTCCAGGCTCTCTTCGAGCTTCTGGCGGCCCCTGGCAATCCTTGGTGTTCTTTGGCTTGCAGAAGCATCACTCGGACCTCCGCCTCCATCACCACGTGGCCTTCCCCCTGTCGGTCCCTGTGTCTCTTCCTCCTCTTCTTATAAGGACCCAGTCACATCGCATTAGGGATGCATCCTACTCCAGTGTGACCTCATCCTAACTAATTACATCTGCAATGACCCTACAGAAAAATAAGGTCACATTCTGGGGTATTGGGGGTTGGGCCTTTAACATATCTCTTTGGGGACACAATTCCACTCATAACAGCCCACAGCTGAAAAATACAAATTTTATTTTATTTTGAGTCCTCATTCTCTGTATGGTAGTAGGAACTATAACACTCTGAACACGAGGAAAATTACTTGAGCTTTGAGTTTTTTAAGTTGAAAGAAAGATGGTAGGTGTGTGTGTGTGTGTCTGTGTGTGTGTCTGTGTGTGTGTATGTAAATAATACAAAGTGTTAGCAATGATTATCTCATAATAGTTATCTCTTGAGGGGAAGTGATGGATATTTTCATTTCTACAGTGTAAATTACCATAATGCTCAAATTTTGTAACAAACATGTACTACTTCATAGTCACTAAAAACAAGAAGGTACATTTTTAAGTGACTAATGAGAGAGAAGTATGGCTTTTCCCTCCCTCCCAGCCTCTAGATTCAGAGTCTGTTTAGGAGACAGGGTGAAGATCATGATGGGTGAGGAATCAAGCAGGGGACAGGACGTATGCCATTTGAAAAATCATATTCAATGCTATAGTTGCATTGATGTGATTTGTCTTTAGACATTATTCTCAATTTATTTTTAATTTTAAAATAACATTGAAGGAAGAGTCAAGGTTTTCAAGTTCATCCAAAGGCAGTATCAGTTTTCAATGCTGAGAAACACAAAGGCACATGGAGGAGATAACATTATGCATGTGAGATAAACTGCTTCCTGTAGACAGGCATTGAGGTTTCCCGTCGGCCAGGGTAAAAAGGGAACATTGGCTTTCAGAATATTTATCCAAACTAGGATTCCCAGGTAAAATACAGGACAACCAGTTAAATTTGAATTTCAGATACATAAAGAATAATTTTTAAGTATAAGTACATCCCAAACTTTGCAGGGGACATACTTATACAAAAATTATTTCTTGTTTACCAGAAATTCAGTGTTTGCATATTCATTTTTTTTATTGTGGCAAAATACAAATAACATAAAATTCACCATCTCAACTATTTTTAAATGCACAGTTCAGTAGTGTTAAGTGTATGCACACTGTTGTGCAACTGATCTCCAGAACTTTTTCATCTTGCAAAACTGAAACTCTACCCATTAAACAGTAATTCCATATTTCTTCCTCTGCCCAGCCCCTCGTGACCACCTTTTTACTTTTTGTTTCTATGAGTTTGACAACCCTAAATACCTCATACAAGTGGACTCATACAGTATTTATCTTCTTATGAAAATGGCTTGTTTTACTTAGCATGATGTCCTCAAGTTTCGTCCATGTCATAGCATATTGCAGACTTTGCTTTTTTAAGGCTGAATAGTATTCCATTGTAGGTATATACCACATTTTGTTTATTGAAACTCAAATGTAACTGGGCATCCTGTGTTTTTCATTTGCTAAATCTGTCAACCTTATACTGAACACATCAGTCTAGATAAGCTTTCTCTAGAAATGAAATCAAAGAATAGTTTATCCCAGAGGACGTTTCTAAAAGGAACGATAAGGGGACATAGGTGGCAACATTTTTTTCTTCTGTGATTTTGTATAAGCCATAGAAGTGTGGCTCAAATGAACCCTAATATTAATAGTACACTGTATTAGTTCTTGAACTGGAGTCTGTTAAGAGCAGCAAGGGGTCTGTGAACCCCTTGAAATCATAGACCAGGTTGAGTGTATGTGTACCTTTGTGGAGAAAGGAACCATAAATTTTCAAGGGTGTCAGGAGGTGAGGAGGCACCATTGTATTGTCTGAGGGCATAGCTTTGAACTTGAGGAAGGCATTTTTGCTAGGGGCTTGGGTATTATTGCTTTTCAGAAAATGGATTTATTGAATATCTCAACTAAAATATGGAGGAAATCTCAGCAAATTTAAAAGAATGGAAAGTTTACCCATTTCCTGAAGCACCCCTTTCAAATGAGGGATGAGTGTGAGCAGCCTCGCGTTCTGCATCTTTCTCAGAAGCTGAATGGTAGCCCATTTGCGAGTAATGCTGATATTTGTGAATTTTCTGACAATAGTTAAATTTCAGAGGCACATGCTTTAAATGCCAAAGTTCCTTAAAGACAGATTAAGAAAGAGAGTGAGAGACAGAGAACAAGCAAGGGATAATCTTATGACTTGTAGAAAACAAATGACTATTGTGATAATTACTTTCTTTTTTTCTTCAGAAATCCTTCTTTAGCTTACCAACAGCTCTTACTGATGAGTTAAACTGGCCCCAGCTCTCTGGTGCTACTGGATTTCTGGACTCTACTAGCGGGTATGTATGTTCGCCTGCCCTCAAAACATTTCAGTCTATCTCTATAAGGAAAGAACCGGAGATGGAGCTTGCTCCCAAGATGCTGAAATGAGAATTATTAGGAATTGCTTCTAGAACACGAGTGACATACAACAAACTCACCACTCATATAAAGTCCACCAGGCAGTAGGATGTAATGCAAATTATATTTTAGCTGTGCTGGTAAGGAAGACTATTCCTGCTATGACCTTGGATGGAAAATACTCAAATACATTGATGAAATTTTCTGATTCAAGGGACAAAGAAGTTCACTCGATTATTTACTCTTGGGAATTAATATTTATAAAGGTAATGGCTAAAATTAAATAGATAAGTCTCAAGATCCTGGAATCATCCTGGCTTTAGTAGTCTGGATTTGAAGACAGAGACAACGCATGGTGAGTCTTGGTGATGCACAAGCACAGTGAGCTGTGTGTGACTGGGTGTGACTTGCAGTCTGGAAACAGGCATTCACAGTCTCAACAACCATTTTTTAAATTCAATGGAGGACATTGCAGAGCATGAATAATTTATTTGATCATTATCTTTAGTCATTCATTTTAAAAATACTTTTTAAATACTTACTACCTAATCAGGCACAGATGTTTTCAAGGTAAATAAGGCTTGTCCCATTTCTACATTTACAATCAAGGAGGACAGATGAGACAAACGTATAAATAAAGATAATACGAGGTAGCTGTATCAAACAGCAACTCTCGACATAGAGCTACGGGGTTCACTGAAGAAAGTATTCATGAAGGTGATCAACAGCCACTTCCTTTTGGGGGCTTAGCAAGGGCCCAAACCCTAAAGGATTTAGGAGGTTGGAGCAATGAAAGAGGTAAAGAAGAAGATAGGACACATGACCAACCTTCAGGAAATCATACTCAGATTTGTGTGGGAATCATTTGTCAATATAGGGAAAGCAGAGGAGGTATGTTTTCAAGGTCAGGTATAGGTTTTCATGTTTAATCATGCAAAAAATTAGGCTTGTTCCTCTCATTAGCATAATAATATTAACAATTATCAGCAGGAAGGATAGTAAGAAGTAAGCTTCTAGAGGCATCACTATATGCCAATCACTGTACTGAGTATTTTGTAGAGATTTTCTCACTTCATCTCTTTGGGAAGTAGGTGGTATTATTCTCTGCCCTTCACAGTTGAGGAATCGAAGGGTAAGTAAGCAGGTTAAGGAACCTGACCAAGCACACATCAGTAAGAAGTGGTGGGTCTGGCATCGTGGACTCTTGTGTCATACTGTACCAGGAAGTAATTCAGTCAGCAAGTGCCCTCCTAGCCCACAGCTCCCAACCTTTATGCGCTGTTGTCATCCTACCTGTGGGCAGGTGGCTCTCTTTAACCACTGCCCCTTTTTTGAGAGCACAGCTATGGGATCAGGAAATCACTAGGAGCTGAAAAAGCCCTCTCCCAGTGGCAATATGGAATGAATTGCTTCAGATGTTGATCCTCTGCCTGTTATCCCTTCCAAGGATCCCAAACTCCCAGCAGTCTGGGGAACCAGAACCCTTGTCCAGCAAATACAGACTTCCTCCTCCTCTACCACACCAGGTCATGGGGCTCTGGAACTTTAGATACTGCCTTTAAATAAGAAGTCCTTCCTTCCTGAGGTTTGAGTATTGTCTCCAACCCTTCTTCACGTGTTACTGGGTCTTGGCTTCTTTAACGTCAGTAGTATTTTCCTGTTACATTAACTGCTTTTGAAGGTGATCTGAACATGAAGTACTATTTTTAGTCTTTAAAAATACTTTCTTTTTCCCATGTACAGTTATAGCTCTCTTCCTATTTTTAGGCTTCCAGTCCACCCCCTCCAAGCGACCAACGTCACAGAGATTTTATTCCTTTGACTTAGTCAATTGCTTTCTGAATCACATTGGAAAAACAAAACAAAACAAAGCACATGGTTTTAAGGGATATTGCTTTTTGAATTTTCTGAAGCCCAAGAGTCAAGAGACAGATTTGCTCATGTTGACTCAACTGAAGGATATAGATTTACAAAGCTAAGCAGATTGTATGTATCTTTTAATGCATGTACATAATTTCAATTAGAATTAATTCCCCTCATAAAGGAGATATTAAATTTAGAGGGGGTGAAGGGAATAATGGAAGAAGGAAAGGGAAGCCACCATCTTCTCTCCCAATTGCACCTTTTGCTTTCAAAGGTACATTTTCCAAAGAACACTGTTAATATCCAAAGCGTAAAACTGATCATGATGTAGGAAAAATTCTATCCCATGTTGCTGGGCATTTGAACTCAAAGGGACATTTGCTCAAAATGCCTGGGGAAGATGCCCACATCTCTCAGCAATGTTTCTAGATCAATATTCTTTTCATTCTCCTGATTCCACCAAGAGAGGACCCCACAATATGCTGATCTCTAATTTTTTTTTTACATACTTCATAACTCTTTGTTAAGAAGGAGACTGGCGTAGCATAGATTATCTACAGGTGTAATTTGCATGAGAGTAAATGAGACAGTTTAACAGGAACTATTGCTGTGAGGGACATACTGGCTAGAGACACATAGGGACTGTCATATTGCTATTTTTCTGCTTAATGGAGGAATCCAGTGCAACTCAGATTTCAGAAAGAAAATGTCCATTTCTGATAAAAGGAATGGAATATATTCTTCCCCATTCCAACTGGGAGGCAGAGAACACAGGTAAGAGTATATAGAAACAGGGGGCAAAAAGAGAACGTGGAGAGAGACTAGATAGCTTGAGGCCTCACAGATGCAGAGAGAGAAAAGCCCCTGCAGGTGGGTGAATGAACAGCTCTGGGGTGCACCTCATTAGAAATACAACAGAGAAGGATAAGACCAAGCATCAACGTCGATCAAGTTGCATAAGCTGACTATGGGTCTTCTGTAAATAGCTGTCCAGAGCCTAATACAATAAGCAAGGACTAGCTCAGGATAAAGATGATTTTCACATAAGCCACACTTAGACAGTCACTTCCTTTGTGGGAAGGCATCAGAACCTCTCTGTATAGCTCTTGCAAGAACTATAAACCATGTTTTTCTGAAGACTCACAACTTTTCCTCTCCCATTTAGCCACTGCCTTTCTTCTAAGGAAAATCTGTCTGCCTTGCTGGGCTGAAAGGATGACAAGTAGAAATTGCTGTAGGATTGGAGGGATGGCAGGATTTCTCATTGAAAAAGGAGCAAACCCCTGGTCTAAGGACAGAACAGATGCAGAAAGGAAGAGGGAGACTGGTCACCCCTACTATCTCCCCAACAAAAACTAGAGAGAATTGAATAGAGTCTGCTTGGGAGGAGGATCTAAGTTTGGGTGGAGTTTGGGGAAAATCAGATTTAGGAGATGTGGGGCAACTACCAGTGAGTGTGAGCTCTAAGTGGACAGAGATGAGGAGTTTCTACCGGTTTAGCTGGGCCCGGCGAATGGACCTTCTTTTATTCTTTGTATGACTCCATGAGGATTTAAACTAATTGGCAGTTAATTTTAAACATCAGACTGCTATTTTCTCTATGGCAACTTTGTGAGGCTTAAAGTCAAAAGGCGGCTGAATTTTATAGGATCCATGTGTAAATTTAAGCTGCTATTAAAAGTATAACAAACTGTCTTCATTTCTCACTCATAACTCATTCCTTTTGTTCTTGTAACAAAAGTCTTGACTTAGAGTAACTCTGAAGTATTTTTATACAAAGCTGGATTGGGAGGATGGCAGTTAAATATTTTCTTAATTCTAATGTTGACAGTCGAGTATAAATAAGACTCACCCAGAAACCTGCCTTAGCCAGGCCACATCTGTGTGTGTTGTGGCCCTAGGTGGGACATATAGCATCCCCAGGCCTTATTTATATGATGGCGTTGAGTTGCACCCTGTAATCCCTGAAGTTCTCTCCAGCGTTCAAGTTTAGTGGTTATAGGACAACATGATGTTAAAGTCCTCACTCCACTTTATGCTGCTGCTTGATGTAGAAGCACTGGAGGAAATTTGAGGGGGATATGCTCCTGCTTCTCTCCACCAAATCTGCTTTTCTCCACTCCTTGACTAGCTGTGCCTTGAGACAAGACATACTTATTTTAAGGATCAGACCCTGAAGTGTTCCAGGAGCCATGTTTCTCTCGGGACACGTTACTGTGCAATGAAGGTTGAGCTCATACATAGTAAGCCCTGCATTGTGTGATATTGGGTGCTTGACCAGCTGTTAGTTAAACTGGTACTCCATGATTGTCCTTTTTATGTTCTACTTCCTCCAAGGAAACCCAGAGAGGAAGAGAGGTGATTCCAATTCCTTAATAAAAATAACCACCTGAACTTGGTTCCCCCTTTCTGGGAGTGGGGCCAGGAAACAGTCCAGTCAGTTGGGTTCTGCAGACCACGGCTAAATTAGATTAGAGATTTTCAGAGTTAGTGGGGATAGAGGGGGCTGGGAAGAAAAGCAGGGCCACAACAGAGCTTTAAAAAAACATATGTAAGAAGCTGAAGTTAGCCATAAAAGGCATGATAACCAAGAACCAAAGCAATTACCAGAGTTACTGTATCAAGCTGGAGAGAGAAGAGTGAGATCAGTGGGTCAACCTAGCAAACTAGGTGGAATTTTCTAGAATAAATGTTGCTCCCTCTGTTCTATGGCTTAAAATTGCTGTTTTGGGTCAGAAACACAGAAAATGCTTAGAAAGAACTAGACAATGCCATTGTTATAAGTGGCACCGTAATGTTATTCAGGGACATTTAAACAGATGTCTTTGATGAGAGGTGTCCTAGAATCTGAGTGTTAAAGGTTATCTATTCTCTCCAACCCAATAAACGTTATATGAGAGAACAATTTTGAATAATGGTGTATAGTTCAAAACCAAGTCACCTGGGACCTTAAAAACAGAAAATTGAAGAGAAGGGATTTGCAGCTAAGATTTGTTAACCTAATTTCATATTTCAAAAAAAGACATGTAAGTACTAAACACTAATGGGCTTAATGACCTTATTAAATCCATTAGTCAAAAATTACATGTGATATAATTGCAAATGATTAGCCATCTTATAATTATATTTGGCAAACCAAGTAAATACCCTGAGAGTTGGTCATCTGAAGTTGGGTGAGGCTGATGGCAGTGGAATATAGTTTACATCAGTGATTCTCCCAGTATGGTCCATGGTTCACTGAGTGGGAGGCACTCCACAGGTAAAAACTATTCTCACAATACCAAAACAGTGATGCCTTTTGCAACGTGCAGCCATTTGTACCCATGGCGTGAGAGCAATGGCAGTCAGCAACTGCTGACACCTGCGCATGACTCAGAGCAGTGGCGCCCAGCCATTTTAACAATCACTGTGGTTTTCACCTCCATGCACTCTTGACTGGAAAAAACCCCCTTGAAAATGTCACCTATGAAGCAGAAAAAAAGTTATTTGTTTTATTAAAGGACATGATTTTTCAGTAATTTCACCTGATGAAATGGGAAGTATGCCTAAAGCATTTCTGCTACATAACAAAATATGATAGTTGTTCTAAGGAAAAGCACAGAGTGAGTGAGTTGAAAGCTGATTTGTCAGTTTTTCATTGAACACCTGTTTTACTGAAAAAGACTGGAAAACAAATTATAGGTATTCAGACTTGGATGTATGGCAGATATTGTATCTACAGTGAATGAAATGGGCTTGTCACGTCAAGGAAAACAACTGACAGTGTTGGTTGTTAATCACATAATTTGGGCTTTTAGAGAAAATTCTGAACTTTTGAAAACTTTTATCTTCTAGTTTGAACTTGACAGCTTCCTAATACTCAAAGATCTTTCTAATGAGAGACCTCTTGCTAGCAACAAGTATGATTTCTCAATATTGTATCATAGGATGTATCAATATTTAGAATATCTGCAGAATATCTGCACATCTCAGGGCAGGTATTTTCTAAATGACCAGTGTGTGATATATAAAACCACATATGGGTAAAATATCCATTCAAAGTGCAAGATAGACCAATGCACTTGAATGTAACATGGTACAGAAAGCTCACTGATGTAATTTCAGATTACACATTGCAACTGATCAACCTTTAAGAAACTACCACTTGTGGAGTTTTGGTGTAGAATCAAAGAAGGCTATCCATAGTTATCTAAAAAGGATATTAAAATATACTCCCTTTTTCAATAATGTGTATGTTTAAAATGAGATTTCTTTGTATAATTCCTTCAAACAACATATCATTACAGAGTTAATGCCGAGGCAGATATAAGAACGCAGCTGTCTTCTCTTAAACCAGATATTAAAGAGATTTGAAAAATGGTAAAATATGCCACTTTATTTATTTAAAATATTCTCTAATTGAGGGAGAAGTTTGAAAAAATTTTTTTAGAAAAAAATGTTACTTATATTAACATGCAATGGGATTCTTACATTACTTTAAATGAATTAATAATTAAATGCTCCTCCAGTTTTCTAAGTTTCAAGTTCTAATATATAAATATTGACAGCTATAACTTACATAAATAAAAGCTCTCTGGGTTCCTCAATAATTTTAAGAGTGTAACGCGGTCCTGAGAGCAAAAAAGTGAAAATTTATTTTCCAGGGGTTAAGTGTAAAAAAAATGTGGCTGAGGAGAGAGGCTGGGGGACACCGACACTTAGACGTTTGGGAAGAGAAGACTAAGAAGGAACAGCCCTCAACGTAGAAGGAAAACTAGGAGGGTGTAGTGTGCTAGAGACCAAGTGAAAAAAGTGTCTCCAAGGGAGATGTACCCATCAGCCAAAGGCTGCTAGAGGCAGAGCAAGGCAGGCGCTAAGACCACTGCATGTGCAAGACAGCGAACCTGGGCACTCTGACCAGAAACATTTCAGTGGGATGGCGATGGAAGCCTGACTAGAGAGACCAGATCCCAGGAGGTGATGAAGCAAACGCAGGTGAGCACAAACAACTCTTCCAACAAGGTTTACTATTCAAGGGAGACAGGGTGATAGCTGGTGGGGAATAAAAGATCAGGGAGCCATTTTTAGATGAGAATCTTACAGCATGTTTCTAGTGATAGGAAGATCCAAAAGAGATACAGGTGGATGAAGGAGGAACAAGGTCCTAGAGAGGCAAGCAGGGATGGGCGGGTACATGGAAGCACAGCCCTTGGGCAGGAGGGACCGTCTGTAGACACTGTGGATCCTAGCCGAGAACTCTTCCTGCCATATACTAACAAATCTCTCCACCTGCAATGGCTTCCTTCTTGACTCTACTTATTCTTTAATTTTCATTTTTTAATTTAATTACTCAAATCGTGAACATATTTTTCTTTTAAAAAAATATAAAGTATATAAAGTAGCAAGCCAAACCCCTCCCCCCAGTCTCACCCCCATTCCTGGAGGAAACCCTGTCAGTTTAGTGTGATTTCACCCATACCCTTTCTTTGTGATTACATGCATATTTTTAAAGATAAATAAATATTTTATTGGGATTTTCCTATAAATGACATTATATGATGCATAACATACTATGAATAACACTTTGCCTTAATAATACTTTTTTGAAGCATTTTCCATTCTTGTGCAATTCTGTGTGATATTTCATAGTATGTTTGTTTTATTCTCCTATTGATGGACAGTCAGTTTAATTCCAATGCTCATTATTCCCAATAATGTTGTAGTGAACATTGTGTAGTTCTCTCTATGAATAAATATGAAAAAAATTCTGGATCAGAATGTGTACATTTTTAATTTTTCATAATCCCTCCAAAAGGGCCATGCCAATTTATATTTCCACAAATAGTGTATAAGAATACTTGTTTCTACATGAATGGAGCTGGAGGATATTACGCTCAGTGAAATAAGCCAGGCGGAGAAAGACAAGTGCCAAATGATTTCCCTCATTTGTGGAGTATAACAACAAAGCAAAACTGAAGGAACGAAATAGCAGCAGACTCACAGACTCCAAGAAGGGACTAGTGGTTACCAAAGGGGAGGGATGTGGGAGGGTGGGTGGGGAGGGGGGAGAAGGGGATTGAGAGGTATTTTGTTTAGTACACATGGTGTGGGGAATCACAGGGAAAACAGTGCAGCACAGAGAAGGCAAACAGTGAATCTGTGGCATCTTACTACCCTGATGGACAGTGACTGCATTGGGGTATGGATGGGGACTTGATAAAATGGGTAAATTTAGTAACCATTGTTTTTTCATGTGAAACCTTCATAAGAGTGTATATCAATAATACCTTAATAAAAAATTTTTAAATGTTTGTTTCCCCACATGCTTGCCAATACTCATATTGTCCATCTTCTTAATTTTTTCCTATCTGATAATATTTTATTGTTGTTCTAAGATGTAACCTCCTGATTACTAGTGAATTTAAGCCTCTTTTCATAGGGATTTGTGCTCACCTTGGGCTTATCTAGTTACCTCCTGTTCCTGTTTCCATGCCCACCGCTCAGAATCAGTTCCTTCAGACAGCCTCTTCCCCCCTCCCACTGAATGATTCCGTCCTGGGCTCCCACTGCACTCCTTCAATGCCAGTGTCACTCACCTGTCCTGTTTACTCATTGTTTCCCTCCCGACCCTCCCCAGCCAGACTCTGAGCACTCAAGTGCAGGAATCAAGCTTGACTTTGCCCCGTAGCCCTAATCACATGGCACCACAGTAGGTACTCAATAAGAGGAGTATTGATCAGTTCATAGTATCACCTTACATTTGTAGAGCACTGTACAATCTGCAAAACTCCTTCCCTTCATTTTCTCAGATTGCCTAAATCAAATCAGATTTGCAGGAATTAACATTTCAGAGAAAATACTAGGGACAAGGGAGGAGGAGTATAAACAGCATAATTGAATCACCAGCTGTGTGACATGATGCATATGAAAATAAACCAGCATAGCTTAAGTCCTGGGACTTCTAAGTGTGTTCTACAATAAATGTTCTACAAGAAATAAGCAAAATTTATTAAAATACTAAAATAATCACACAGGCCAACAAAATGGAGAGAATAAATTCAAAGTAAAATTATCAGTACAGAAACCAGGTAGAAAGAATAAAACAAATGAGAGCTCTGCTAACAAGTGTTTTGGCCAACAGACAAATCTAGCCTTGATGCAAATTTTTGTCCAGAATGATATAACCTTGCAATCTAGATTGATCCAAGTAAATGAACAACCTCCAAGTTTCTCTACTAGAATTCTTGTAACCAAGAAACCTGAGATTTTAGGCCCCCTTAATACTCACAGAGATAATTAATCAACATTCTTCAAAAACTGTTCTGTGAAACACTAATGCCACAAGATGTTAAAGGGTGTTAAGCATATTTTTTAAAAGATACCTAAGTCAAAATGTTTTGAAAATGCTGGTTTAAATAAAGGGAAACAAGTTTATTCAGTGTAAGTTTTATCAGAACCTTTACTAAGCTAAAAAGTTTAGCATATCCTCAAGTTGTAATATGAAACATTTCCTAAATATATTTGACCACAAAGCTGTACAGAATCTGTGTGTGTTTTATGAGAAAGATACATCTCCAGAACTAGTATTTCACAAACAACCCTTCGAGAAGTGCTGTTTAGATTCTTAAAACAATTTTCTTCTATATCATAACTGATCTTTTAAGCTTTAAAAGCATTTACAACCTGAAATCTTTCAGTTCATCAGTTAAATGTTTAGCCTGATACGTGGCCTAGAATCAAATCTGAGACTGAGAAAAGCTAGGAGGGAGAGAGTTTTAACTCTTCCTAGCTCAGAGAAGGGCAGAGGAAAGAAACTTAGTGGGAGGTTAACTGAACAGGTGTGAAGCCTTGTCTGAATACAGCAACTCGTGAATTATTGAACACAATGCCCACGAAGTCTTTTCCCTGTACTATTTTGCTGCTCCAGATTCAACATCTGTCATGCTGTCTTGCTAATCTTTTCATGTCTGAACTCCTAGGACCTCCTCTATAGTCATCCTCACCCCTGCACACACCCCTGCATAATTAGCCCATTCTAGTCTCTCTGGAAACACAACAAATCATATTCTGTATGTTTCTCACTCTCGGAAGCTGAAATCAGTTGTTCTGTGACGCAGTGAGGTCGAGGTCACACAGGGATCTGGGACGCAGGGATCTGGGACGTGGTCAGTATCAAAGGCCTAGGAGGAATTTTTAAAGTTCTTTAATCCATCTTCCTGGCCCCATGCTGGCCTGACCTCCATCCACATCACAAAGAAAACAATCCAACCTTTTCTTAAAATTCCTCACAGTGGAGGTCCCTGGATAAAGCCTGTCTAGTCTCTAAACTATCCAGTTTTGTCCTAATCCATTCCTGCCCTAACCCTTCACATCAAACATTACCATTTATGTCTCACTGACCCTGCTGCCAGTCTTCCAAGCCCAACATTTTTGTGACTTATTCCCTACGATTCAACTAAACAGGGCCTCAGAATTTATACCCAAACTAGCTGTGCCTCTGAAGAGAGTCAGAAATAGCCTCAGCAGCTTCACCAGGACCTGACACATCAGCGTACGCTGAATCATATCACCGTGGTTTACCCCCCAAACCTCTGATATGTTAAGCCTTTGGGGAGCTGTTGCCTCTCTCCAAGCAGGTTCTTCTTTGAGTCAACACAGAAGGTGATAATTTTTTTCAGTTTTAAATCATGCCCTTTAGTTTATCTGCATTCATTATTCTTGAGGTTCATTCTTGATTTTATTCATTGTTTTATGTTTCTTTCAGTAATAGGGAAAGGAGGAGGAGGTCATTAGAAGGCTCTCAGAGAAAGTGGATTATTGTGTTGCTTGAGTCCATGTTGGGGAAAGCAACTCTTAGACATTTTGTCTGAGATTTAGCTATTTTGAATTTGGGTGTGAGAAATCAAAACCTGACCGGTGTGTCCTTACATGAGTGCCTGTACTTCCTGGGCCCTGCCGTAGATGGAGCTGAAAAAGCAGGGAATTTCATGCGGAGTACTTTCAAGCCGGCTCCCTATGTTGAGGAAACCAGTACCTTAGGCATTGGGGAAGGTGTGAGGAAGAAAACTTTCAAGTACTCCTCCTCTGCACCCCTCAAATTACAAGACTGAAGCAGTCACCTCGTCTCCTAGCTACTAACCTATTGGACTCAGTTTTGATGTGCCACAGAGAAACAAGGGAGAAACAAAAGATCACACTGCGAGACTTGAGTCCAAGAAGGGAAAGAGGAGCAAGAGGAGGGGGATTTGAAATCAGAATGGTCACCACAGTTAACCTTACTATGCACAGTATACTCAGTTTCCCCTATTAATTCAAGTTCAACTGACCCTGTGTAGTGACTTTCTGTTTATCAACCTTCTCAGTTTGTAGGCATCTCAAAATATTATATTGTATGCTTCACAAATCATTATGTTGATCTGTCTCTTCTCAGGATTCCTGAGCAATCCATGAGAAATTCAATTCCTAGAATTTTTATACGAGAGATGATGTATTTAAAGCAGTGATGAAAGAAAACAGTATCTTTGATTCTGTGAAATGCTTTCTACTGCCTATTACAAAACCTTAATCCCAAAATTCTAGATGCTATTTCTGCTCAGAAATGTTAGTGGAATAATTCACCTATTGCTAAAGTTTTCTTATAATGTATTCTTGTAATGAAAGATGCAACTAACTGTATCTTTAACATTAATATCCACTTTATTTATTCTCCATGAGCAAGTCCTAGGAAAACAATATTTTGGCACATAAATTCCTTTTTTAGAGTTATCAAAAATACATTTAGGGCTAAATATTGGTAACTATTACTTTCCCAAAGGAAAATAACCCCTTTTTATTGACCGTGAAATTATATTAGGATTGAACTCAGATCTAATGTCCATTTCCCATCTGGTTTTTCAAAATATAATAAAATAGTCAAGGCAGAGGGCACAAATAATGTAGTGTATAAAGTATTCATTTCAGGCTCTGGGTAAGACAGCAGGTTGAACAAAGCATATACTTCTCTCCCTTGAGAAACCCGACTAAAATGACAGTAAATGAATTTGTCCACAAGGACAAAGAGAACAGAAAAAGCCAACAGCTGCAAAATATTGGAAGCCAGACACCAGAAGGACAAGTGGTAGCTGACTTAGTCGACTCAGGGAAACTGCATCCCAATTAGAAGGAGGAATGCCAAGAAGAACTGCAGAACCCCACAAATATGTGGAAACTGGCTACATATGGTAGCTCTAGAAATGAAAGTGAAGCAAAAAAACAGAAATATTGGTTGAAAGATTACTGAAGAAGCAGTTAGAGCTTCAGCTCCCTTCCACCTTTACACAGGTAGGCAGCTGCCCCTCCCTTATCTAGGATCAGACTTGATGTTTATTCTCTGGAGATGCTAAAATAAAGGGCTTCTGGCCTGAGAGACACAAGACACAAGGGAGGAGAGGAGCACCCACCCAACACTCACCTGCGCTGAATAGGAGGGCCACCCAGCCCCAGCCCCTGAGTGTTGGCAGCCCAGCTGGACACTGGAAGATCTTCCTCCAGGCAATTTGTACACCCAAGGAAGAAGGCCCCAAAGACACTGACAGCTAGGGTTCCCCGAAAATGGCCCAGCCAGCCTACCCAACAGTGAGGACTGCTCTTAACAAGCCACACCCAGAAGCCCACTTTCCAATCAGCTTTTGAGTTTTTAACCTTTTAGATATAAGCCAGCAAACCATCTAGGGGCATCAGACATCTTAGGGAAAGCTTGGATGTGAAAGACAGTACAAAAATAAAGAGAAAAAACAACTTCAAGACAACAGACTATTACGCTGTTTTCTAAGGTGAAAAAAGCTTACCTCTAATTAACACCCTACTTATAAAAATAACCAAAATTAATGTCTTCCAAAAAAATAAGGTACTTCATTCATATTGTCAGAACATTATGTTAAAATTAAAGAGATACTGAAAGAACAAAAAACATCACGTGGAAATGACACTAGTGACGTAAGATGATTTCTTAGGAAGGGTTGAAAGATAAAGTTGGGGATATTATTCAGAAAACAGAACAGAAGACAAAGAGATGGAAAGTAAGACAGAAAAACTAGCAGTTAGAAGACCAATCCAGGTGACCCAATACCCATATAGTAAGAGTTCGAAGAAAAAAAAGGAGTAAATCATCAATGAACTAATTCAAGAACATCTCTCAGAACTTAGTAAGATGAATTTCCGGGTTGAAAGGGTCCATCAAACGTCTAACACTGTAAATGGAAAGAGAGCCACACCACACCTGTCATCATGACATTTCAAAATACTTGGAACAGATGCCACTATAAGCTTTCAAAGGATGGAGGCCCAGACAGTTCCAGAGAACACTGGGAGGCTAGAAGCCAATGCATCAATTCCTTCAAACTTCCGAGGGAAAATGATTTGGACCTAGGATTCTATAATCATCTATTCTGTTTACCTATTGTGTAACAAAGTAAAATGAATTTGATTTTTTAAACTAGGTGCATGGGTAACTTTGATTTTAAAAAGTAAAATAAATCATTCAAAACTCTACCACAATGCAAAAATCCCATAGTTAAAATATTGCTCAGACACCTTGGGCTTTTATTAAGAAATGTTATTTAGTTCCTCAGACTTCAAGAAAAATAGTGCTTTCAAGGCATCCTAAGTGCCCAAACCTGATACATGCTCACCGTTCTGAAGCATTGGCAAACACTACAATACAAAGAGTGAGACTTACATGACACCTAAAAATAAATGGTGATTTATGCAAGGTTCTGAGATATGAAGCTATTATAATGAAAAGAAAATATGATACATTTAAAGAGCATTCAATACTTCTGAGTTTAATTATTATTCATTAGTTTATACCTGGTCTCTTGTTTCAAAAACGGTTTTAGGAAGGTAATAAGAATATAGAGAACATAGCATTAAATCACAGTTAAATGAAATTAAAGCTTGGCAAAAGAAGATAGAAAATCAAAGATGGCACAAAGAGGAAACAAGAAAATGATTTAAAATATGTAAATTATAACCTGATACTAGTCACAAATTTGTCCCTAAACACTGTGTCTATCAGACTCAGTTACAAGTAAAAGAGAAACGCCGTAAGGGTGGCTTAAATAAGATACTACATGAATTTATTTCTCTCACATGTAAAAGATCAGAGATGTACAGTTCAGGTCTGGTGTGGGAGCTCAACTCCGCAGTTCCTCAGGGATCCAGGTTCTTCCAGCTCCTACTCTGTCTTCCCAGTGTAAAATTTATCCCCATATCCAATATGTAGCATTCCTATTCTGGGCAGCAAAATGGAGAAAGAGGACAAAGAAGGAACAAGGGTTGCCTGCCAATTCTTTCCTAAGAAACGTTCCCAGAAATTGCTGATGGATACTTCCACTTCTATCTCATGGTCCAGAACTTAAGAGAAGTGGCCACTCCTAGCTGCAAGGGAAGCTGGGGATAGCGGTCATCATTCTGGCATCCTCATGTCCTACTGAAACTTCTATTAAAATGGATAAGGGGGAGAGGTGAATCTGAAGGACAAGAGTGTCTGCCACAGCTTCACTGCAGCTGAAAGAAGAAAAGGAGTACGGTCAGGTCCAAAATACAAGAGCTGGTAAAGATGACCAAATACTTCAGAGGCTTATAGCAGCTCTTGGTAAAAAGACTAGAAAGGGGTGACTCCAGAGGTCTTCATAAAAAAGAAAGTTTATAAAGAACAAACAAACAAATGATAACAAACCAGAAACAGGCTCATAGATACAGAGAACAAACTTGTGGCTGCCAGAAGGGAAGACAGAAGACAGTGAGGGACAGATGAAATAGGTGAAGGAGATTAAGAGATACAAGCTTCCAGTTATGAAATAAATAAGTTACAGGGATGAAAAGCACTGCATAGGGAATATGGTCAGTAACACTGTAATGACTCCGAATGGTGACAGATGGTAACTACACTTACCATGATGAGCGTCTCATAATGTGTACGATTGTCAAATCACTATGTTGTACACCTGAAACTAATATAGCATTTTATGTCAACTATAGTTCAATTTAAAAATAAAAAAAATTAATCCTACCACATCACATGCAACCCATTTTATAGGACTGTTTCTGTAACAATTTCTTAAAAATGCATCAACAATTTAGAGAAAACATATCTGCACAGATTTGATTTTGAGTCTATTTCCATCACATTTTTAAAAATCATAATAAAAACATGCTTCTTTGAACTTCATATGTGAATGTTCTGATGTTAAATATATGCATATATATTTGTTTCAGAATTAAAGAAAACTCTATTTACCTTCGTTTACGGAAAAGAAACCACTGCAATCACAGGGACTACCAGAATATTTCAAGAAATGGTATGTAGCTTTTCACTTCAGCCTTCACCAATATGCTTTAATGACTAGTTTTATTTTGTACGTACCACAAAAGCTCAGAATTCAATGACAAGGACCATAGACTAAGAGAGTCTCCCTTTCCAATACCATGGCCCTATCCAAAAAGGGGCTATGGGATTAGAGCCTTTTACCCATGGCAAAGGAGAACAAGAGCAAGATGCAGTCAAGGCATACACCAGTGGGCAGCTGGCCATCCAACAGCCAAATTCTAGAAAGGCCAAGATGCAGGGCATCCGAGGCTCAGTTGGCAAGACCTAAGTGAGCATTAGCAGAACAAGGGCTGAACCGAATCAAGGTCACTGGAAAACTCTGCCCTCCCACCTGGTGCAAAGCCTCCCACATTTCTACCAGGATTGGAGTTTTAAGAAAAATTGCTAAGTGTTTGTGGCTGAAATCCCCAAAGCCATTAAGGGAAGGAATGTGTTTTCTGAATGTTGTGAAGACTTGCAGGTCTCCATCAGTTTACCATGTTTCTCTGGACATCACTGTCTAAGGCTCTTGCTCCTTACCTAGTGGGTCTCACCACCCACCTTGGACCCAGAGGCAATCCACTGCCACAAGATTTTGATGAAACTCAAGCTGGTTGATAAGCCAATACCTGGCTAGTGCCTTAATGAATTGCCAAGTAAATGTTCTGTGACACCATAATGCAGAGATGGCAAACCCTTAGGGTGTATGTTGCCACTCCATCTTCCTAAGAGGGGGAAGAGCTTACTAATCATCCTTGGCACTCTCGTCTGCTACACCCAGATTCCACCTCAGAGATTCTCTCAACACAGTACTCTTACAATCACCATCAACAGATTAGACTTGGCATAAAGCTGAACCTCTTTGCCATCCCTGTTGCCATCTCTAATCAACAATGTGTTAAGGAGTTTTCCAAGTGGTACAAGTTTTAACTAAATATATCACCTACAAATAATATGTTTCTTTTAACAAATATTCTATACAGAATAAATGTTCTACTATTCTAAGAACAATATAGGATTTTTTTACTAATAAAGTAATAGCTGCTCTTTATTGATCTCTTACCAAGTGCTAACACTTTCTGTATATATTTCAGCTAATTTTTCAACAAACTCTGAGGCTTGGTATTATTATATTTCTTCAATTCTAAGATACCACTGATTATAATAGCTTTGGAGAGTGGTAAGGGAGGAAAAAGTAAGGAAAACAGCTGCAACATACACATTGACTACAGCATCCAACCCAATATGAAATGTGCTAAAATATATTTCTAGGAATCAAGGAATTATAATGATACCCACAGCTGAGAGAATGGGCATAGAGAGACCAGGAACCTTGTCTGGGACCACAGAGGTAATAAGCTGTAGAGCCGGAATTTTGTGGCCTGCTGTCTCCCTCCATTCAGACACCACAAATATAATACAGTCACTGGTCTATGAACAGAGATAATCTACAGAAAAGATCGGCCTCCCCTCTTGGCACACAAACACAGCTGACAATTTAGCAGAAAGTTTTGACTGAACCTGGCTATCAGTCATCATATATACAAAGTGAACTTCGCCCCTTGCACTTGCTCTTCTCGTTTAGTGAGATGCAAGCAGCTCCAGCACCGTCCAGAGCTCTCTGTCTATGCGGACCGTAGACACAAGGAACAAAAACACCTATGTAGGACATTATGCAGCTCTAGAGAATGGTGGGTAAAAGCACATATATTTTGAGTTATTTATTAGACAAAACACTACCAAAAGAAAAATCAGGATATTAAACTGGATAGTATAATTCAATTTCTACTATATTTCTTAACATAAAAGAAAAACTAGCTGCACATGAAAAGATTGGTAGAAAATACTCCAAAATCATGTTTGATAAACTATGGGTGATCGCTTTCTTTTTTTTTTCTTTTCTGTTTCCCAAAACAGATTTTATTTTATTATAGAAATAATGACTTTATGTTTATGTAGGAATAGTGTTTTTTTAGTTACATGTATAGACATAGTTGGTATTTAAAATTATTTAAAATATGTAAATTATTATAAAAATATTAAAAGAATCACATTTTTAAAAAGCATTTATATGGAAATAACATTCATTGGTTAAATGAATGTAGGAACCTTAAGGGGCCTGCCCAAGTTCCCAAGGCTGAGGACATGAGGTTGGTTGGCAGTGGGATTCCACAGGCAGTGAGCTCCTTTCTCCTGCGCCTACGGACACCAACATTTCTCTCTCTCACAAAACCCAGACATGTCACCCCCCACTTCACTTCCTACCCACAATGAATGCAGGGATGTTTTGTAAAATTAAAAAGACCAAAGTAAGATACACCAAAAAGTACTCAGTACAATTTATAGCAGACATTTCTCTTTTTGTGAAATGCGGTCTTGACAGCATTCCTTTAAAATTCAGATTGGGGGAGATAAAAGATAAAAGGAGATGGGAGGAGAGCCTACTCATGAAAAAACATGCATGCCAAAATTTGATCCAAACCTGTGGCGTCTGTCAGACTTTTGTCTAATGAGAAGATGCCAGGAGGTAAGGAAGGGATGACGTCCTTCTTTGTCTTTAAATCTGTAATCCTTTGAAATACAGAATGTACACTTTGTCTAGTACAACTTCTTTGAAGGTGCTTCTTGACTGTTTTTCTAAGGAAAATTCCAAACGGATTATTTTTTTTTTTTAGTTTTTCACAATTACTCATTATTTAATGTTCTGGTTTTATTCTCCAGCCCCTTTCCTTAGTTTCTACTGCCTTCCCTCACTATGCATTTTCTTTTGATATTATGCAGCGTGTAACCTGACAACCCGTGCCAAGTTATTTCAATTACTCCCTAGGGTTTTTATTAGATATAGGAAAAGCCAGCTTTCTACATCCTGCATATTTATGGCTACACTTAGTTTTCAGAACCAACAAGAGAGAAAGAGGAGAAAGGGAACAAAATGTTGAATGGAATATTAAAGTGTTTCTTTAAAATTGTATAGTAAGGATTAAAGAAACAGCTCTTATTCTCATCTTGATGTTTATGTACAAAATCTCAAAAATTTCCATAGATGCCTCTACCACTGCCAGCTATTATAAAGCATTTTAAAATGTAAGTGTTGGTCTCACCTTCAATTTGGTTACTAATTCTCTGGTGTGGGGGTTAGACACAGCAAGCCCCCTGCCAAATCTTTACAATTAGCAAAGAGATGGTTTGCAGCAGTTCTTACAGCTTCCAACATGCCAAAACATCCCAGGCAGGGAGGGGCCGGTCCATTGAAGGGGAAAAGGGCCAAAACACCGAAGGGCTGACTGGCTCATGCAGAACATCACCTTACTTCTCAGAGATACAAAGTGAGGCCCAGAGAACAGAAGCCTCCTTGTTCTCTCATGAAATCTCCTTTCTTTGCAGTATCAAATAGCAGGTTGGTTTTGAATTTAGGTCCTGGAGTTGGTGTGTGATTTGGACAAGTGGTTCAATCTCTCAGGTCTGTTTCTGCATCTATAAGGTGGGGATCAGGGTTCAGTGAGCACAGTTGCCAGAGGCAGCCTTGGGATCTCATTCTGGGTTGTCTAGACAACAAGCTAGCTCCAGTGGGGCTGTCTGTACCCCATCCTGCTGAGGGAGAGGCTGTACCCAAACTCAGTGGGATGAGTTTGGGGAACAAACCCAGCCTTGTAAGTTTTCCTTTTGTCCTATAAAGCCAAGCCCTTGCTATGTCACATGATATCATGAAATTCAACAGAAAACCCGTATGGGGCCCACTTTGCACAGTGGGGAAAATAACAATCCAGATCTGAACTTCATGAGGCTGTTGTAAGGTTGAATGGGGAAAATGCAGTGCTTCTGAAACATCCATTATCATTGCTAACTCCACCTACCACCTGTACTGTTATTTACTCAGGGTTTTTAAAATATCAATCACTTTTTCAGTGTAAATTTTTTTTTAAAGAAGCAAGTAGTTTGAAAAAAACAAAAATTAATTTAAAAATACATGTCTGTGATGGGAAGGTCTGTAGCTCCCAGAGTTCAAAGGCAGAAAGAAGGGCATCTAGGATTGGGTCTCCAGGCCCCTGGGGACAGTAGGAGGATGGGGGAGGGGCAGCTGGCCCAACCTGGAGAAGCTGGAAGAAAGAAGAGGCTATCCCTAGGAGGACAAAGTGGGGCTAGGGATAGGAGTGGAAAGTGATGGAAACTGATAAAGAATAGGTCTGAGACTAGAAGAGGGGAGCTGGGGCAAGACAGGGCTGCAGAGGGAGCCCTGGGGAATGGGAGATGGTGCTGCCTGAGATTGGGCTCAGGGCTCCCCTCTCTAGGCTAGAAGAAAGGGCAGGATTAGGACAGAGGAATGTTAGAGCTGAGGGCAGGGCAGCTGAGGACCCCTGAGGATGTAGGGCAAGGGATGGAAGCTATGCGGTGAGAGGAGGAAGAGAACAAGCCTTGGCCAGTTGAGCAGGTGCTCTAGAACATGCTGGAAGGGGAAGGAGCAGATGAAGGGTTTCACCTTTTCTTCCTCAAAGATGATCACCCCTCAGAAACTAGACCTTCAAGTCAATATCCAGCTGGGAAGGCCACACAGCAGACATGGACCCCCAAACCACCTCCTATACCTACTCAGCATGTTCTGCTCTTTGGGGTCTCATGCTCAGCAAGGATGCAGTGAATATTAGCTTTTCTGCAGCCCTCACTGCCCTTGCCTGACTTCATTCCCCACTCACTCACATGCCCTGCAGAGCCGGCCACTACTGCACAAGCCCTTTGCTCCTGCCTCTGCTGCTGTGCTTTCCTGGGCTTGGACCTGAGTTACTTGCTCCCAGTCTGGCTTTGCAGCCTGACAGCGAGGGCGAGCCGCTTGGGAGCCACGTTCATCCTCCTAGCAGCTGAGCTCAGCCTCTGCTGCACATAGTAGGGACTTGTCACCCTGACACGCTTTTTTTCTTGAAGCCAAATAACTCTCAGGGGTTACATTTAACCTTTGAAGAGAAGAAAAGCACACACAGTAATCTTTTGCCAACCTGAGTATCTCCACAGTGGGCAGAAACCACGATTGGCAAGATTACAGTTCATCTAAAATAAAGGGTAGAAGAAAAACAAATGTTAAAGTGGTATTCAATATGTATTTTTAAATTAAAAAAATTGTAAGTCATCTACTTCCAAATAAGCAAGACTCATCTGCTCTAAAAAACAAGCAAACACCAGTCTCTGAATCTCTGCACCGCAGCCCGTGGAGTGGGGCCACTCTGAGTGGCCGGCTTATGGGCCACACACAGGATCGCTTCAGTTTCCAAATGGGACTTCATACTAGCTTGGAATAGAATGTCTTTTTCACTGGCAGCCTTCCTCATTTTGTTTTCACAAGTTTAGCAAAATCTTGGTGTAAACACCTGTTTTGAGTTTTTTGTTTTCAGAAAGTCAAAAATGCTTACTAGAATTTTTCTTCTGGTCCCAATCTTCCTACAATGTGAGGCCACCCCTCTCTCTACCCATATGCTTGTCCATTTACTGGGGGAGTGAGGAGCAGAGTAACTGGAAGTATACAGATATAAAAATGGAGAATTTTAACAATAAAATGTGTATGTTAGCAGCCTCACCTACCCCACCTTGCCCCTAATCCCCTGGCTGATGACGAGATTTGATCTTGAACCTGTTTTGTACATTGTTCCCATATGTGTAAAATAAAGGGCTTAAACCAGATCATCTCAACTTCCATCCAAGCTCTATGATGCTGAAATTCTAAATCAGGGTGTTTCACATTAGCAATCCTCAGGCTCACTCCGTGTGTAAGTTGTTTGTTTTCTAATGCAATTCATTGCTGATATTTAAAAATCCGGAGCTTTTTACATAAAAATCCCATTTCCTATTTATCTTAGCACTTCAGCAGCTCTGGTAACACAGCCCCACTCCTGCCTGGCAACCATGGGCTGCAGCTGAGTAATGGCCACTCCTTCGGGGGGATTACGTGCCGTAACACTTGGCCACAGCTCTGGCTCTGCTCCCTTCGCAGTGGACTTAGCTACCTGGCCCTGTGGCCATTTGAGATTTTGACTCCTCTCCCAAGTCTACATAGCTAGGAACTATTCAAGTTCAAGTGGAGCTAGGACCTCAATGCACAAACGTCAGACAGTGTAAAAGCAAGGACTAGCTCCGACAAGTGGACCAGGCCCTGGGTGAGCAGCAGGAGAGAAGCTGCCTCTGAGAGGTATCCTAACAGGAGCAGACAGGAGGGAGCAGTCCCTCCCACTGTTGAACTTGAAGAGATCTGACAGAAAAGATTTTGCCTCTTTAACAAGCAAAAGAACTGTCAGGGGCACTTGCCCTGGGCAGAAACACCACTATCAGGACTTACTCCAGAGCCAGAAAGAAAATGCTGATGTCCATTTGGGCCCTAGGCAGTTAATCGTGCATTTTACCCAGGAGTGCTGCCAAGGACATTCATTGGTCAGGGCATGCCCCTCCAGGGCCACGCATTAGCAGGATGTGTGAATTTAGCTGACAGTTGTTTATGTTGCTATTGTTATAACTGCTTTTATAGACTTTAGCTACTAATGAGTACTGCTTGCTTAGTTCAGACTGCTTTAACAAAGTACATAGATTGGGTGGCTTTTAAACAACAGAAATTATTTCTCCTAGTCCTAGAGACTGGAAATCTGAGATCAGGGTGCCAACAGCACGGGCAGACTCTGGTGACACCCTCTTCCAGGATGCAAACTGATGACTTACCACCATCTCCTCTGATGACATGGCAAAAAGAGAACAAACGGGCTGTCCGCCTCTTCTTATAAGGGCATTGGTCCTGTGCATGAGGACTCAGTCCTCTTGACCTAATTACTTCTCAAAGGCCCTACCTCATAATACCACCACAGTGGGGATTAGATTTCAACATTTGCATTTTGGAGAGAAACAAATACTCAGTTCCTAAAAAGTATCTTCTCTAAGTGAAACAGTTTACTAAGTACTTTACTTACTCTATCCCCATTTAATCCAAAAAGCAACCCCATTTTACAGATGAGGAAACTAAGGCTCAGAAAGGTTAAGTAACTTGCCCAAGATCCATTAACTTGTCAGTGGTAGAGCTTAAACCCATGTCTCTGTCTCATACCAGACATACCAGAGTATATCTGTCCATGCTCCCAGCCATGCCATACTGTCCACCTTTTGGATTCTGGCTTCAAAAGCCACCATCTTGCTCTCTAGGACAACCAACACGAGCCCTGAAAGCAGCTGAATGTTAGAATTAGATACATTGACCCAGCATTCTGTGCCAGCCTTCTTTATCGAAAGTGGTCCTCTCGGACAGGGATAAAGGCAAGAAAAAAGTAAAAGAAGAATAAAGAGACAAACTATAAATGAGTATTAATCTAGGCTTACCTAAATTCAATTATACATATGAGGGCTTATTACTTTTATAACCCCCATGATCTCTATTCTAGAACAAAGTAGGTTTTGTACCTTTACGTAGCTGACCATCTGCTATTGTATTCTTGCCAAAAATGTATAACCTGAATTTAATCATGAAGAAACAAAAGACAAATCCAAAGTGAAGGGCATTCCATAAAATAATTGGTCAGTACTCTTCAAAAGTGTTAAGGTCGTGATAGACAAAGAAAGACTGAAGAATCAGTCCAGGTAAAGGAGACTGAGAGACAGGAAACTCCACAATATGTGATCTTGAATTGGACCTTGACCCAGAAAGTGGTCATTAGTGGGACACAAAGTGAAATTTGAATTCGATTAGATCATAGTATTGTACCAATGTTAAATTCCTGATTTTCATCATTGTACTATGATTATGAAAAATGTTCACATTTAGGGAATCTATATGTGCAAATCCTCTGTCTTATTTTATTATTTTGACTTTTGGAAATCACCTCAATTTTCTGGAAATTATTTCAAAATGAATATTTTGAGACACCATTTTGAAAGCTATACAGTGTAGGAGAAAAGCAAAGAAGTCACCTTTACCAAGCAGAAGCAGACCCTCAGGAAATATTTGGTGAACACAACTACCAGGTTGAGTATTTGGTCTCAACCCAAATGTTGAGAGAAGATGACAAATTATATGTAACAAAACAACTAGGACATGTCTGTTTCAGAGCTGTGATCCAGTCTGGTCACAGCAACAAAGACAGATTTTAATACCAATTTTTGAGATGCTTGATCTATTATAGATATTGTCAATGTCTGCAGGCATCAAAACTGGTATTTCTCCTAAGGACCAAATATATCTCCAAAATACAATGTTTAAGTATAATAGTATAACAGAAACTTTTGAAAGAGAAACATTTCAGTTTGTCACATTTCATATAGAGGTACACATTTCCCTCCTTTTATTAGGGGACAACATTCCCATCTTTATTATTTTCAAGGCTTTCAATTTCCAAGAATCCTTAGACAATGGAGACATTCTGATCCAAGTGGGACTCTTTCTTAGGATTTACCTATGCAACCCTTCCTGGCTTCTCCTTGTTCCATGCAGCTCATCTCGGTAAGAGCAGGCCACCTGGCAACGACTGTAAAGTGAAGAAGGTATGCTTTGAAGTCTTCTGTTAGGTCAAGATTTTTATCCTGTATCTCTTGAATCTACATACCTGCAGAAGCCAATTCAGAAGCAAATATCTTCTACTATTTTATGTAACTGTCAATGGCAAGGGGTCCTGAAGTCCTAGAGGATCTTCTGTCTATGGATCCTTTTGCTTAGGACTTGAGATAAAGGACACCATGGGGAAAGCTCAGTGCTACTTGTGTTGATACCTTAAATGGATTTTATGGTTTTTTATAAGCTCCAAGGCATCCTGAAATGTGTCTTCTACCTCTGGTCTTCTTTTATTTCCTTTCCTCTCATTTTCCACTTGATTTTGCCCCCACCATTTCCTCTCTTTCTAATATTGCAATAGGTGCTAGAAACAGAAAGATGAAAAAAACAAAGTCCTGGCCTTCAAGAAAATTATAACTGAATGGAAGAGAGAGGCAAACAAGGAAACAATTATGGCTCTTACAAATGAGGCTAAAATAGAGGTAGGTTGAGGCCTCTGGAGGTGAGAGACATTTAACTCTGCCCGGAAAAGGAGAGGAAAACTTCACAAAGAAGGTACATTTGACCAGAGAGCCCTGAAGAAAAAAATGGGTATCCAGAAAGCATAGGGAGGTGGTGACTCAGTGCACAGAGGCTTCAGGGCACAGTATCTTTGGGGAAGAGGAACAGAGAAGTTCATTGTAGCTGAAGGATACTTGTGAAGCTAAGTCAAGAGACTAGAAGTAGATTAGAGCCACACTGGGAAGGCTATTACATTCATTTTAAAATAGATGTTTGGGGGAATCATTTATCTAGTTTGTCACAGAAATTCAGAACCACGCTTGTGAATTTAAAAGCATTTTCAGTAGTGGAAACATCATAAGAAACTGTCACAACAAACAATTATTAAGTGCCTACTATTTTGAGATGAAGGTCAATATACTAGTCTGAATCTGCTTACTTCAAGCGAACATTTTTAGAATAATAAGGAACTTAAATTTCTCATGGCTGATTTTTTTAGCTGGATTATACAAAACATGCTCTTCAAAATGCTTCCTGAATTATAAAAATGCAAGCAAAATTTGAATTATTTAAAATCTTATTAAAGTCAAATAAATTTATTAGTTGTTTTAGGTCTATGTATGACACCGCATTTCTTATGAACTTTTTATACTCTAATGCATTCAAGTTCCTGGTTCTGGGTACAATAGAGTAAGCACACTCCACCCTGTATGTCCCACTGAATATGGCCATAAAACCTGGACAGAATGTGAGGGAGAGATATTGGAGGACCTCTGGAGAGTAAATGGTAGCAGGCAGATTGAAGAAGAAAACCAGAATTAGGAATACCACCAAAACAGCAGTGAGGTTAGCATTTTGTTGTCCTTTGTTGATTTCTGATGAGAGATCACATCATAAGAAATCCTCTAGTTCTCACTCTAGAAGTGGGAAATGGGTTTCCTGGCAGTGACAGCGGCAGCAATGGGGACTTCTAGCTGCCTAAAATTCTAGGGCGAGGGACTTCCTCTCCAGTTGGAAGAGCTGTGGCCTCAGGAGGATGTGGCAAACCCCTTATGACATATTTTCTCACCCTGTCCTCCTGTCACTAGGTTCTACCATGAGTGGATTTATGGAAAGTTCATAGGAGAGTGGGAGAAAAAATGTTAGGGCTTTAGGATGAAAGAGGAGAGCCCAGGGAACCAGAAATTACCAGGAAGATCATGGGGAGGGAAGAGCTTGGAAAGCAACCCCATGAAGTTGTTTATGAACTCCTGGCCTATTCTTGAGCCTTAAATGCATGGATCTGATCCTTAATAGCATTCCAAAGACTTTAAGAATGGAACTAAGGCCATCCTGGTTAGGAAAAAGATAACGGCATGAGAAGTGAGGCAGAAACTCCTCCCAAAATCACATATAACATAAAAATACAACTAATACAACTAATCTTGAGAGAGTGACCTGAAGGCTGCAGAATGGACTGCCTACATCTGAGGAAAAGAGAAGACCTCACAGAAAAGGGTAGAATAGCAAAGCCATGATCCAGCAGGACCCAAGCCCTCTCCCAATTCCAGCTCACAACCAGAAGGAAGAGAAACAGAGCGGGGAGGGAGTAGAAGCCCAGAACTGCTAAGAGCCCACCTGTGGAGATCTGCTCGAATCCATATTACATTGTGGTCAGGAGAGTAGTGGGGTTGGAAAGCAAAGACAGGCAGACTACTTGGAGAAACTGAGATTCCAGCTGACTGTGGAGAACACGTATGCACAACCGGCCACTTCAGGACAAAAGAAAGGCCGGCACTCTGAAAGACTCCCCAACACCGAGAGGGATGTTAAAGGGACAAAAATTACACAGAGCTTGCTGCTCAGGAGAGAGGGCAGGTGGACAAAATTGCCCCAGCATACTCAGCCCAGCAGGCTGGGAACCTTTAGGAGCTTGAGATGCTCCTTCACCCTGGCTGGCAACGCAGCCCGGAGGTCACCCACTGCAAAACACAGCCTGCAGCTCCTTCCTCCCGGCAGGCACCAGTTCACACACCTGGTGCCCCCGCTATCACACCAGGCCAGCCGGAGGGTGACCCCACCTCCAGCAGCTACAGGGATGTAACACAGAGGTTCCTCCCTGTGTGCTCGGCCCACTGGACCTGGCAGTGGAAGCAGGCACTGTAGCTGGGAAGCAGGAAAAAACTCTTTCCTACCGGCAGGTGCTGGTGCTACTTGCCTGCGACCATCACCATTACTCCAGGTGTTTGACAGCTTCAGGGAGTAGAGCTTCTGGGCACCAGAGGGCACCGCCTACACAAAGTTATTATTTCATGAATACAACTAAGCCTGAAAGCATGACCGGAAAGAAAACTGCAACAGACTGCCTACATCTGGGGAAAAGAACCATGCCATTGCTCCAGGTGCTGGGCAGCTTCAGAAAGTACAGCTTCTGGGCACTAGAGGACGCAGCCTACACAAAGTTATTATTCCATAATAATCATTCGAAATATGAAACAGCAAAAAATTTTGTACAAACCAAAATCCCTCAAACACCCAAAAGAGGGCTAAGTGAAACTGAAATCACCAATCTTCTTGATAAAGATTTCAAAATAAAAATCATAAACATGCTCATAAAACTACAGAAAAATATTCAAGACCTCGGGGAGGAATTCAAGAGATAGAAACTTTGAAAAATACAGTATCTGAAATGAAACATAAAATGGACAGATCTAAAAGCAGATTAGGTAAGGTAGAGGAGACGGTAAATTAAATAGAAATTAGAGAACAGAAATACAAAGAAGCTGAGGCACAGAGAGAAAAAATATCTCTAGGAATGAAAAGCACTAAGAAAATTATGCAACCAATCCAAAAGGGACAATATTCACATTATAGGGGTACCAGAAGAAGAAGAGAAAAAGGGATAGAAAGTCTGTTTGAGGAAGTAATTGCGAAAACTTCCCCAATCTGGGGAAGAAAATAGTCTCGCAGGTCATGGATGTGCACACATCTCCCAACACAAGGGACCCTAGGAAGACTACACCAAGACATATAATCAAAATTGCAAAGATCAAGGACAAGAAGAGAGTATTCATGGCAGCCAGAGAGAGAAAAATGATCACGTATAAAGCCCATCAGACTATCATCAGACTTCTCAGCAGAAACCTTACAGGCCAGAAGGGAGTGGCATGATAAACTTAACACAATGAAACAGAAGGGCCTCCAACCAACAATACTCAACCCAGCAAGATTATCATTTAAATTTGAGGCAGGGATTAAACAATTTCCAGATAAGCAAAAGTTGAGGGAATTTACCTCCCACAAACCATCGCTATGGGGTATTTTAAAGGGACCTCACTAGATAGAAGTTCTCCTAAGGCTAAATAGCTGCCACCAGAGAAAATAAAACTACAGTAAAGGAAGTAAACCAATTAATTACTAATCAAATGCAAAATTAAATCAATTACCCACAAAGTCAGTAAAGGGATACACAAAGAGTACAAAGCATGACACCTAATATATAAAGAATGGAGAAGGAAGAAGAAGGGAGAAAAAAAAGAACCTTCATATTGTGTTTGAAATAGCATAATAAGCAAGTTAAGTTAGACTGTTAGATAATAAAGAGGCTTCTCTTGAACCTTAGGTAACCATGAATATTAAGCCTGCAATGGCAAGAAGTACATATCTTTCAATAATCACCCTAAATGTAAATAGACTGAATGCACCAATCAAAAAGGCACAGAGTCACAGAATGGATAAAAAACAAGACCCATCTATATGCTGCCTACAAGAGTCTCACTTCAAACCCAAAGACATACATAGACTAAAAGCAAAGAGATGGAAAAAGGTATTTCATGCAAATAATAGGGAGAAAAAATCAGGAGTTGCAGTACTTACATCAGACAAAATAGACTTCAAAACAAAGAAAGTCACAAGAGACAAAGAAGGATATTACCTTATGACAAAGGGGTCAGTCCAACAAGAGAATATAACCTTTATAAATATCTGTGCACCAAACATAGGGGCACCTATGTATGTGAAAAAAAATACTAACAGAACTAAAAGGAGAAAAAAATGCAATGCATTCATTTTTAGGAGACTTCAACACACCACTCACTCCAAAGGACAGATCAACTAGACAGAAAATAAGTAAGGAGACAGAGGCACTGAACAACTCATTCGAACAGATGGACCTAACAGACATCTACAGAACATTCCACCCAAAAGCAGCAGGAAAGACATTCTTCTCAAGTGTACATGGAATGTTTTCCAGAATAGATCACATAATAGGCCACAAAAAGAGCCTCAGTAAATTCAAAAAGATTGAAAATGTACCAACCAGCTTCTCAGATCACAAAAGTATGAAACTAGAAATAAATTATGCAAAGAAAACAAAAAAGCCCACAAACACATGGAAGCTTAACAACATGCTCCTAAATAATCAATGGATCAATGACCAAATAAAAACAGAGATGAAGCAATATATGGAGACAGGTGAAAACTACTCAATACCCAGAACCTGTGGGACACAGTGAAGGCACTTCTAAGAGGAAAGTATATTGCAATACAGACTTACCTCAAGAAAGAAGAACAATCCCAAATGAACAGTCTAAACTCACAATTAATGGAACTAGAAAAAGAAGAACAAATGAAGCCCAAAGTCAGTAGAAGGAGAGACATAATAAGATCAGAGAAGAAATAAATGCAAGTGAGAAGAATAAAACAACAGAAAAGAATCAATGAAACCAGGGGCTGTATCTTTGAGAAAATAAACAAAATAGATAAACCCCTAGCCAGACTAATAAGGGAAACAGAGAGTCTATGCACATAAACAGAATCAGAAATGAGAAAGGAAAAACCACTATGGACACCATAGAAAAACAAAGAATGATTAGAGAATTCTATGAAAAATTATATGCTAACAAACTGGATAACCTGGAAGAAATGGACAACTTTCTAGAAAAATACAACCTTCCAAGACTGACCCAAGAAGAAACAGAAAAACTGAACAGACCAATTACCAGTAATGAAATTGAATGGTAATCAAAAAACTACCTAAGAACAAAATGCCTGGCAGAGATGGCTTCACTGCTGAATTTTATCAAACATTTAGATAAGACTTAATACCCTAATACCCATTCTCCTTAAAGTTTTCCAAAAAGTAGAAGAGGAGGGAATACTTCCAAACTCATTCTATAAGGCCAGCATCACTCTAATATCAAAACCAAAGACACCACAAAAAAAGAAAATTAGACCAATATCTCTGATGAACATAGATGCAAAAATATTCAACAAAATATTAGCAAACTGAATTCAAAAATATATCAGAAAGAACATCCATCATGATCAAGTGGGATTTATCCAAGGGATGCAAGGATGGTACAATATTTGAAAATCCATCAACATCATTCACCACATCAACAAAAAGAAGGACAAAAATCACATGATCATCTATAGATGCTGAAAAAGCATTTGACAAAATTCAACATCCATTCATGATAAAAACTCTCAACAAAATGGATATAGAAGGCAAGTACCTCAACATAATAAAGGCCATATACAACAAACCCGTAGCCAACATCATACTTAACAGTAAAAAGCTGAAAGCTTTTCCTCCAAGATTGTGAACAAAATCAGGACAGCTACATGTGAGAGAATGAATCACACACTCTTCCCCACTTCTATTCAACATAGAACTGGACATCCTAGCCACGGCAATCAGACAACACAAAGAAATAAAAGGCATCCAGATTGGTTGGGAAGAAGTTAAACTGTCACTACTTGCAGATGACATGATATTGTACATAAAAAACTCTAAAGAATACACCCCAAAACTACTAGAACTAATAACTAAATACAGCAAAGTTGCAGAATACAAATTTAATACACAGAAATTGTTGCATTCCTGTACACTAATGATGAACTAGCACAAAGAGAAATCAGGAAATCAACTCCATTTACAATTGCATCAAAAAGAATAAAATACCTATAAATAGACCTAACCAAGGAGGTGAAAGATCTATACCCTCAAAACTATAAGACACTCATGAGAAAAATTAAAGAAGACATCAATAAATGGAAACACATCCTGTGCTCATGGATAGGAAGAATTAATATTGTCAAAATGGCCATCCTGCCTAAAGCAATTTACACATTCAATACAATCCCTATCAAAATTCCAACAGCATTCTTCAATGAACTAGACCAAAGAATTTTAAAATTCATATGGAACCACAAACGACCCTGAACAGCCAAAGCAATCCTGGAAAGAAAGAACAAAGATGAGGGGATTATGCTCTCTAATTTTAAGATCAACTACAAAGCCATACTAATTAAATAATTTGGTACTGGCACAAGAAAAGAGCCATAGATCAATGGAACAGAATAAAGAGCCCAGATATAAACCCACACATATATGGCCAATTGATATACAGTAAAGGAGCCATGGGTATACAAAGGGAAATGACAGCCTCTTCAACAACTGCTGTTGGCAAAACTGGACAGCTACATGTGAGAGAATGAAACTGGATTATTGTCTAACTCCATACACAAAAGTAAACTCAAAATGGATCAAAGACCTGAATGTAAATCATGAAACCATAAAACTCACAGAAGAAAACACAGGCAGAAATCTGAATATAAACATGAGCAACTTTTTTCTGAACACATCTCCTTGGGCAAGAGAAACAAAAGCAAAACTGAACAAATGGAAGTACATCAAACTAGCTCTGTACAGCAAAGGACACCACCAGTAGAACATAAAGGTATCCTACAGCATAGGAGAATATATTCATAAATGACTTACCTGATAAGGAGTTTACATCCAAAATATATAAAGAGCTCACATGCCTCAACACCCAAAGAACAAATAACCCAGTTACAAAATGGGTGGAGGATTGGAACAGACAATTCTTGAAAGAAGAAATTCAGATGGCCAACAGGCACATGAAAAGATGATGCTCTACATTGTTAATTATCAGGGAAATGCAATTTAAAACTACAGTGAGATATCACCTTACACCAGTTAGGATGGCCAACACCCAAAAGACAAGAAGCAGCAAATGCTGGCAAAGATGCAGAGAAAGGGGAACCCTCCTACACTGCTGGTGGAAATGTAAATTAGTTCAACCATTGTGGAAGATAATATGGAGGTTCCTCAAAAAACTAAAAGTAGAAATACCTTTTTGACCCAGTAATTCCGTTCCTAGGAATTTACCCAAAGAAAACAAGATCACAGATTCAAAAAGACATATGAACCCCTATGTTTATAGCAGCACTATTTACAATAGCCAAGTTATGGAAGCAACCCAAGTGTCCATTAGTAGATGAAAGGATAAAGAAGATGTGGTACATATACAAAATGGAATATTTGTCAGCCATGAAAAGAAAACAAATCCTACCATTTGCAATAACATGGATGGAGCTAGAGGGTATTATGCTCAGTGAAATAAGCCAGGTGGGGAAAGCCAAGTACCAAATGATTTCACTCATTTGTGGAGTATAGTAACAAAGCAAAACTAAAGGAACAAAACAGCAGCAGACTCAAAGACTCCAAGAAGGGACTAGTGGTTACCAAAGGGAAGGGATTGAGGAGGGTGTGTGGGGAGAAAGGCAGAAGGGGATTAAGGGTCATTCCGATTAGCACTCACAATATAGGTAGGTCACAGGGAAGGCAGTAGAACATGGAGAAGCCAAGTAATGACTCTATTGCATCTTACTGTGCTGATGGACAGTGATTGCAAAGGTGGGGGGTACTTGATAATATGGGTGAATGTTGAAACCACAATGTTTCTCATGTTAAACCTTCATAAGATTGTATATCAGTGATAACTTAATTTAAAAAAAAGAATGGAACTTAGGCATAGACCACTGCCCAGGTCCCATTATGTCTACTCAGTAGTACAGACACGAGGTCAAAATAAACTACAAAGTGTTTGAAAATGGAACTGACACTGAAATCACAACCTCACAGAAGGCTGGTTAGAACCCACTACCTGAACCTTACCAGGTCAATTGCATACTAAGACAAAATACAAAACTCACAGTCTAATGATTTCCAAAATGCCCAGGGTAAAATCCATAATTACACAGCATACAGGGAACCAGGAAAGTCTCAGCTCAAATGGGCAAAGCAAACCAACAGATGTCAATGCTTAAATGATACAAACGCCAACATTTGTATGAACTACCTGACAAAAACTTTAAGGCAGTGGTTATAAAATCCTCCAAGATGTAAGCAAACATTTTTAAAACTAATGCAAAAATAGAGATTCTCAGCCAAGAAACAGAAGATATTAAAAAGAAACAAATGGAAGTTTTAGAACTGAAAAATACAGTAACAAAATAAAAAGCTCACTAGATTGGCTCAGTGGTAGAGTGGGGATAATGAACAAGTCTTTGGACTTGAAGGTGGAGCAATAGAAATTATCAAAACAAAGAGACAAAAAGATTGAGGAAATAATGAACAGAACCACAAAATAGGTGGGACAATGTTTGCATTAATTAGTCAAGGTTCTCCACAGAAACATAACCAAGAGGAGATATATATATATGTATAATACATGTAACAGTATATATTATAAATATTATATTTAAATATCCTATAAATTTTATTTCATATTTTAGTACTAACGTATTTAATATTTTATATTGATATATAATTATATTAATAAAATATGTAATATTTATATTTATATATAATAAAAAGAGATGATGACATACACAGATATAGACATCTATGTATTGTATCTAGCATACATACACATATACATATACAGAGAGATTATAAGGAATTGTTCACATGATTATGGAGGATGGCAGGTCCAAAATCCACAGGGTGGGCCAGCAAGCTGAAGACCCAGGAGAGTGGATGCTATAGGTCTAATCTAAAAGTAGTGTGCTGGAGAATTCTCCTTTGCTCCAGGGAGGCCAGTCTTTTTTGTTTTTGTTTTTGTTTTTGTTTATAATAACTATAAAGTTCATAAGAACAAGGGCCATATCTTTTCCATTGACTGATGTGCCCCAGCATCTATTACAATGCTTGGCACATAGCAGGTACTCAATAAATGTTACTGAATTAATGAATTCATTTATGAAGACTTATTATATTTAAATATACCCCATCTCTTTCAATGAAGAATTGGAGACCAAGCACCTACTCTGGGTCAGGGTTATAAGCACATTTAGAAAAACCTTAAACGTGTTTTACCCATTGATCTGAATGCCCAGAATATGAAGTGCTTGCTGCTGTGGTCAACATGGATCCAGCAGCGGAAACACAAGCTGAAATTCAGTTACAGAAGGACTGTCCATGCTGGCGTTAGCTGAAGCCCTTCTCCTCTTGCACTGCACATGCTTTGTTTAAAAGGGACTGAATGAGTGAGAATTCAGATTTTGATAACCAGTTAGGACCATATTCTTACCTTAATTGTAGACAGGTAGATTCTCCATTGGGCCAACTTGACAAATAAATAAAATGCCCCTACTTCATAGTCAAACCTTTCTCCTTTCTCTGAATAATGGTAGAGACCAGCATATGGACTTCTTAAAGGTAGTTCCAGTTCTTCAGGCACTCGCCTTGTTTGGTCATATTCCACAGGCTAGGAGCTATCTTTCTTCCCTGCTCACGTCTAGTCTAAGCAGCAAAATCAACAACAGAGAAGAATTCTACACACAGGAGGAGAAAGACAACAGAGGCTGAGAGGCAGACAGAAAATGTTGATGGGCCTTGCAAAATGATAGCAGAATAGGAAAGGGAATTAAGAAGAGAAAGTAATATGGGAATTACATGAACTAATTACATAATCTCATAAAACTGAGATTTCCAAAAGGAAATGGAAATTGTGGAAAGCAACCACTTTGGAGCAGAGAAAATTCTGTGCTTATATTATCAGTACCCATCAGAAAAAAAATAAACATTTGGGTAAAGAAGAGCAGGCATTTCCTCTCCCCTTGAGTGGATGTTTGTGATTGCTATTTTTAAATCCACCATAACCAGCTGCCATTGGCTGGCCACCCATGCCCTGGGCAGCAAGGGGATGTGGGTGGTGTGGGTACAGGGAGAGCTGCCATGACAGGTTTTCATTTTCATTCTCCTCAAGCTCTGTGGGTGCTCTGCACCTCCAATTCCCAGCTGTACTCTGGATAATGAGGAAATTTGCTGGCCTGACCTGTCCTTTCATTTATTTTCCCACTCATGGCTTGAGCTTTCATTACTTTTCATTTCTCATTAAGAGAAAAATCAAAGAGTGAGAATTAAACACCTCCTTATTTATGATCTTACTGAAAATGGGAAGTTGAGAGTCCTGGGGCTGGAACTGAATAAAGGGCTCTACCAAAGAGAGGAGGGAAGCCCCATGGGACACCACGTCAGCACGCAATGGCTTCCCTCCTCTACCCTCTTGAGAACAATAGGGAGCCATCTAACACATACAAATACTTTGAGTCTCTTCATTCAGGACTCAATGTTGGAAAATCTGGCACCTTCTCTGATATCGCTGAGATAATAAGCTCAAATCACATTGGATTTTCCTCTTTTCAAACGTTGGGGGTGGACATACATTAACCCTTTCACCAGCACTCAGTTATATGTCTACCCCATAGATGCTACTCCTCAAGTATAGAGGCTGTGTCCAACTCATCTGCTAATTACCTACTGTATGTCAGGCACACAGCAGGTGCTCAACAAATGAATGGAGAGGGTTAAGAATGCATGCATGCTGAGATCAATAGACCACTCTTAATTTGTATGTGTGTGCACACATTTAATACCTTGCCTCACTACAAAAAGGAAATAAAGAATATGGTGGTTCCTCAAAAAAATGAAACATAATATTACCACATGGTCCATCAATTTCAATTAAGTATGTACCTAAAAGAATTGAAAGCAGGGACCTAAACACATACTTGTACACCAGTGTTCGTAGCAGCATTATACACAATAGCCAAAAGGCGGAAACAATCCAAATCCCCATCAACAAATGAATGGATAAACAAAAATGTGGCGTATACATATGGTGGAATATTATTCAGTCTTTAAAAAGGATAGTCTGACACATGCTACAAATGGATGTACTTTGAAAATATTATGCTAACTGAAATAAGCCAGACACAAAAGGTGAATAATGCGTGACTCCACCTATCTGTGGTACCTAGAATAGTTAAGTTCATAGAGACAGAAAGTAAAATGTTGTTATCAGAGGCCAGTGGAGGGGAGGGACTAAAGGGGCATTATTCTTTAATGAGTACAGGGCTTCAGTCTGGGGTGATGGAAACGATGTGTAGGTAGAGAGGGGTGATGGTTACACAACAGTGTGAATGTACTTAATGCCACTAAATTGTACATTCAAAAAGGGTTAAAATGGTGAAGTTTACATATTGTACATTTTACTGCAATCAAAAAAGAGAAATAAAGCAATATCCATTTAATGTACTAACATTCCTCAGTCAGCCAAGAGAACATCAATGCTGCCAATACAGCTTGCATCTAGCCGTAGGTGAAGAAGAGACAGTCACTGCACGGGCGCACGGCGGCAGCGGAGAACGGGCCAGCATGCCCTTCGTGGCTGTGCAATGTGCCTTTTGCCACGTGAATCACTAACGCCTAAATGAACTAACAAGTGCTTAACAGAGTTTCTACAATGAGTATTCAATAAATACTGTTTTCACATGTAAGAGATACATTACACATGGTAACTGGGGTCAGAGAGGATGGTCATACCTGTCATTACAGGAATTGAAATACATTGGCTCCACAGACTGAGCCCTGCACAGGCCAGCCAGCCAGGAGGAGTCTCCGGAGGGGCAGGAATACTAGCAGGCTCTTAAACGGGACTTTCTAGGGAGACAGGGAGCAGAAAGAATGCTCTTCTCATCCCTCAGCTAGGTCCTTAATCTTTGGGGTAGTTTCTCTCCTTGGTTATAAATAAATACCTTTACTCACATCTACTAGAAAGTTTACACATTCATGCTTAGGAAATGCTTGAGACCTGTGAATCCAGAGAATTCAGAGTTATGTTAATAAAATGTCTAGCAAACAGAAAACCCATAAGAAGAGTTCAAGACCAAGTGATACCCAATAGTGTGATGGTGTAAACAACTTCTAAACTGTGCAATAACTCTTCCATGATTCAGTCAGACTTGCATACTGATACTGAACTGAACTTCTCTTAATCTTAATTATTCAGGTGCATCTTCCCAAAACCTGAAGAGGTTTATAGGAAGGTAAGTGGAATAGGCATATAAGAAGTTGTTTTTAAAATTGGGTTTCTCTTTTTGAAAAATGAAGGTAAACTCTCTTCTGTTACCTTGTAATCACTTATACTGAGAACCAAAGCTTGTTGGTCACTCTCCAAACATTGGGAGACTCTCATTTCTTGGGCCAGTGAGCACTGGAAGTGATTACCTTGCATATATATTGTTCAAGATCATAAAAATGCATACAAAGTGGGTCAAACCTTGGTCTAGCCCAAGTTTCTGAAAAAGACACAAAGGACTATTTCGTATTTCTACTTCATGAACAAGAAAAAATTTTGTGCTCATTTTGGGTTTAAAATCAGAATCAAGGCCCTGGGTGCCCAGAATTGAAAACTTGGGAAACCCTTGATTTTTGTAAGTTGACTCTAGGTCCACAGCAGTCAGAATATCCTATTAAACTGGATATAAGTAACCCAGGTAATTCATCTAGGTTTAATGATAACAAATACTATGAAAAATCCTAAGATGGTAGCCTTCTGCAGACTTCATTGTTTTCAATTCTAAGGATTTATGTGGTCTTTCCCTAATGGGGAAGTGGTTAAAAATTATACAAAAGAAGGGGGGGAAATGGAAACAATGATATCAGAATGAAAGAAAAATAGCAAACCGTTCCAAGAGGGTGGTTACCCAGACCCCTTCATAGGTTCAGCCTGTGACATTGGGTATAATTATGGCTTCTCAGTTTGTCTAGGAACCGACTGTTGGACTATCCAGCCATTGTCATATATGCCATGATTGGAAATGATGTCTGCAAAGGGTGAGTTACTGAGAAAGAAGGTCTTGAAAATTCTTTCACTCTGGGTTGCCCCCTCTTCTCCACTGCACTCCATTACAGAGACGTGCTGTTGAACTGAAATTCTCTCTCTTAGCAAGCCCTAGACACATGTGAGATCAGTGGGGCCAACATGCAAAGCTGGAAGACCCTTTAAAAAATATCTGGTCCATTAACCCTTGGCTCTGATTCACAACAAACGGGTGTCTGACGATCAGTTCTGAATTGTATCACAAGAAATACGCCACTGCTAATCAAGAATCCAGGGTTGAGAATCATGACCTTTTAAATAAAATAAGACAGAATTGTGGCTCTCCCAAAAGGACAGCTTCCAAGCTCATATTCTGACAGACTTACTCATGTGGTAGAGACAGCATAGACTTGGAGCCTTTGCCAGCCCGATGCAAATCATTTACAGCCAGTTGTATTAATGACCATGGCCCCTAGTAAGAAAGTAGTTTTGCTAAACTGTGAATATGAGGAGTGATTTCAAATGCTGAATGCCTTAGTTCCTCCACAACATTTTGGAAGGTCTCTCAAAATCTGTGTGTACCCTAAGAATATGCTGCGTATGTGAATGCCATCTGTCCTGTGATCGTGGCCAAAAAGCAAGAAAAGGTGAGATCGGATCTAAAACTCCCCACAGCCAGCAGCCACCATTTCAGGAAACAGAGAAGTAAAGCCAAAAGAGGTTATGTGACTTGCCCGATTAAGATTAAAGGCAGAGCTGGACTCCAACCCAAGTGGAGCTAGAAGCCGGCCATCCCACTCACTACCCAACCTTTGCTCTCGTGCTTCACTCACCAAGCTTTCTAAGCCTGCATTAAAAACACAGTTCAATATTATTCATGTGTGTTTGCCCTCCTAGACACCTACATGAGAGCCCTAGAACTCCTATGGTAAAGGAGGTGTAGACCTAATCAGTTCAATGAGTAGGAGATACCCCACCGGGACCCAGAGATATTGATGTGCCAGACTCTGTCTCGGTACCCTCTAGGCTGGTTTAACGCTGCCTCCAGAACCTCAGGTCTGCAAGGCTAGGTGCCACGGACCCAAGTCCCATTCTCTGTGGTGAACCATCCAGAACTCTCCTGTAAATAGCAAACAGCCCCAACCTTCCACGAGCCAACAGTCACACCAGTGTCTATGCCATCTCAGCCCCACGCAGCCCAAGGAGGCAAGTATGACTGTCCCCACTTTACAGGTGAGGAAACAGGTTTGTCAGGTTAAGGAGCTTGCTTGTACTGCCACTGAACCACAAAGCTAAGAGCCAAACCAGCTTCTCTGACTTAGTCTGGGGCTCTTTCTACAGTCCACCTTTACCTCATTTGCTGTCATTTTTACCCAGTCACTTCTTTTAAAGTATATATGATGTGGCAAATGCTGTGCCAGGCTTTGGGATATGATGGAGAGGCCACAGTCCCGAGCCTCAAGGAACGTATAGGAGGAGAAGCATTGCGCTTTAGCCCCCAGCACATCACAAAACAGAATAAACCTGTGACACATCAGCCAGCCCCACCCTCCCCCCAGCCGCCCCCAAGCCCCTGGGTCATGCTCCCCTGGAGGGGAAAGAGGCCACACTGGTTATACTGAGCAAAGAACGCCTGCAGAAGGAGGCTTGGACTCGGAGAGCCCACATCCCTGAAACTGTACTTTTCCAGCGGAACCCACTTACCCAGAGGCCTTCCAGCGTGTTCCTGCTTTCCCTTTTCTGAAGAGCCGAAGGGCAGGCAGACATCAGCCAGAGACCCGTGCCAGCCCCTGCCCCCGCTGGGGATCTGGGCAGAGCAGCAGTGAGCACTTGGGTGGAAGAGTAGGGTTGGCAGTGTGGATGTCCCTGCGGCGCCCACTTTGCAACGTCCTGTGGAGGGGTTAGAAAAATACAGACAGATGGCAACTGCACCTCCCCAGCTGCCAGAATGTCAGGGTGGAGCAGATAACCCAAAATGAGCAAAGTGATTTCACAAAAACCTCAAACCAGCAGTGAATTGCATAGTAAGATCATCCTGGAACAAGTTTTGGGATATTCACTTGACTTTTTCTCTTTTCTTTTTTTACGATGATGCTGGCTCTTACTGAAATAACATAGCTGTGTGCTACTTAATTCTCTAAATCCATGTAGACAATAAAATACTTGCTAAATGAATGCAGGTCATGATCGGAAGATAGCTTTTAGCATCCAGAATTTGAGGTGAAAGATAATACAGACGAACCTAGCTTCTTCGTTGTATCTCTACTCAATTCCACCTAAACTAACCCAGCTCCCTTGGGCTTTTCCATCACTGCCATCTAAAGCTTTACAATGTGAGTGCGTGCCTGGAAATGGGGAAAAGATGAGTGAGCTACACCAGCAGAACCTTGGGTAGCAGGGCAGCAGTGGGAAAAGGGAATGGCCTTCCAAGCCTCAAGTCATAAGCCCTTCCCCATCATCCCAACATGACATCCCTGAAAAGAACATTGTAATTGATGGAAATACGATCAAATTATAAAACCATCTAACAGGAACCACATAAACTGACATGACTCCATTTTTTTTTGTGGACCTATAAATTATAAATTGTACATTTTTCACCTACTGGAGAGAGCCAGGACCTCCCCACACAGTTGTCTGTGTCTTCTCTAGCCCCCAAGCATTTGTTCCTGCAGTGCCAATGCTCAGATGTCACTTTGGGCTGCTCATCAACGCGGCATTAAGAGGAAAGCAGCCAGGGTGCTGACAGGTCACAGGCCCCAAGGAGCCTGAACTACCAGCAAACAATCCAGTCAAAAGCCAGCAGGGAAAGGAATGCACAGAACTGCTGCTGCTCAGGGGAGTTCTCTCTCCTAGCCCCAAGGCATGGGTGGCCAAGGGAATGATAAGGAGTTTCCCAACCAGCCAGGGAACCCAGGATCTCCACGAATGTGGTGACGTGGGCCCAGGGAGTCCCCGCCCCACTGCCAGTCTGTGGCAAGATGCCTCATCAGGGCAGTGGGGTGGGAGCTCGGGGATGTGATTACAGCTGGCTGGCCTGAAGGAAGGGGCTAATTCAATTACCTGCATGTTAAAAAAACTCAAATGCTAGTTATGAGTGAGGTCTGAGCACTCAATCATGCCAAGTCTTGGACTTCAGCTCTGGTTCTGGGAAACATTTCCCACAGAGGCCCTGTGTCTTCTTCCTTGAGAGAGGGTGCATCTCCCTGGCATCAGCCAGGTGAAATCTGGCTGGAATACCTGCCAGGGGAATGAAATGACCACGACCAGACCTGCACCCAAGTCAGGAGGCTTAGTTTGCATGATGAGGCACAAGTCCTTAAGACAAGGACAGGCTCTGAGCCACCCAAGGGGAGAGGCTTCATCTGTTCCTAGCCGGCTGTGGGTTCCTGAGGAGCGTGAGAGCACAGCAGTGGGCACCAGCTTCCTTCTCACTATTCCCCCTGGCACTAGCCTCCCATCCCTCAGGCCATTCTCAAATCCCATCTGCAGGCTCAGCTCGCCCAGCCCCTCACCTCTCTGTCTGAGTGACTGGCGTGAGCTCGCTGGCACCTGAGATGGGGTGCAGTGCGCCCGGGTGGGCAGGCAAACCCGGAATGCAAAGTGACTCTGAGATGGGCCCCAGGACACCTGAGTGGAAAGGGGTTAGACATTTTCAGCTCAGCCCATTCAGCCTCCCACCGACAGCAGGGAAAGCCTCACAGATGTTTCCCAAACCCCTGAGGTTTTTTGGTCACCAAAATGCTAGTACTAAGTCCCCTTAAAATCTACCAGAGGAGAAAAAGAGTACATAGATCAAAATAGCATTGAGAATTTTTCAGGGACAAAAAATACCTCTGTGGCATCCAGAAGGGGTAATCCACCACCTGTCTCTTAGATCCTTTGGCCCTTGCCTGAACTAAGAATTGGTTAACTTTGCTATGAATATGAAAGAATTGAACTGACGACACACATGTATAAATTATGCAGTTGGACACAATGGAACAAAGATGACTGGAGAATGTTTAGCATTTAGCCATTAGCAAACATCAAGGCTTCCATTTTGTTTCACTTAGTAATTAGCCACTTTGGTTATGCTTGCTTAATTGTGGAGTCCCCGTTCATAAGTAAAAATTAGCTCAGATTCTTTGTTACCATCAGGGTTGTGTCTCTAACCAAAAAACAATTATTAAATAAGGAGCTCGGGAGACTTTGCTCCATCTTAACTCATCTTGCCTTTATGTGGTTGGAGAGCCTTATAGCTCAGTATAATTGCTTTGTGCCAAAGTGCTATTGTAATAGCAGGGAAAAAAGCAAAAAAAAAACCAAAATGAGGTGCCAAGGCAAAAGTTCATAGGCAGTGCGTGCTAGCTTTACCAATGACAGAGGACAGGATACGGACACTGAACTTGCTTTGATTTCATCCTCAGTGTCACACTCCCAACACACAGTGGACACAAACCCAGGTTACTTTCAGTAGGTTCTCCTTGTCTGAGTAAATCCACAGGACAGCCTGAAGTCCCTTTGCAAACAATCCTTCTAGCACTTCAGTGCTTATGCAAGTCAAGCCAAAACCCCTACCCAGCCAGACTTCTACCCCTACTAGGTAGATAACCTATGCTCAAATCTTTCTGAGTGCTTTTTTTTCAAGTCAGGGAGATTTTTATTCATAAAGTAGTATGAATTTAGCACTCTGTTCTGTATAGTGGAGTTTTATAAAATAGGAGATCTATCCTTCCTTCCTCCCTTCCTTCTTTCTTTCCTTCTTTTTTTCATTCATTCATTCATTCATTCATTTTTTGGAAGTCCCAGCAACCCATTCATTACATAGTATAGAAGCAGGTATATCAACTCCAACCACCACCCGACTAGGCACCCCAAACATCAAGACTTGCTCCACCTTCCCCTCTGTAAAGGGTACATGTTGCTTGTCACAAATTAACCCATGTGATCCTCCCACCCCTGATCAGCCTGTCACCTTCTTAGTAGCAGCAATTTGGAAAGTGATTTTATTTGACTAAGTGAAATAGATGGAGGGGAAATTACATAAAATTACAATGTTTTCTGCCCCCCTGCCATTAAAACTGAAGTGGAATCCAGTTCCCCCCCCCACCCACTAACGAAGACTAAAAATGATACAAGAATCTGGTTTATTTTTACTGTTTCTCACATTACAAAATAACACCTGTTTTGTGTGTAAAGTTCAGATAATACAGGGTTTAGAAAGTGAAAGTCTCTCCATCTCACTCCCTACCACCTGCCCCTAGCCTGCTCCAAGCTAGCCAATTGGGATAGTTTGATTTATTTGCATCCAGATTTTCTCTATGCAAATTATAATTTATAGACTGATTAATACTCATTGAAATGAAGTAATATTATGCTTACTGCTCTGAAATTTCTTTTCAATCAACAATACTTTTTATAAGTCTTTTCCATGCTAATACATACAGATTACTTCATCTTTAATTTTTTAATTTTTTTATGTAGAATTCACATGATGTAAAATTAACCATTTGAAAGTGAAGAATCCGTTGGCATTTCATAAATTCAGAATGTTGTGCAAGCATCATCTACATCTTCTTTCTTTTTGATGGTTGTATAGCATTAAGCTGCATGGATGTAGTATTATTCACATTACAGTACAGGCTTTTTAGATTTTTTCAACTCTATGAAATACTTATGGTACATCTTTGCACATTTGTGGAAATTTTAATACAGGACAACTTTCTGAAAGTGAAATTTCAAGGTCAAAAATTAAACCACCTACATATTTTGGTACATTTTGAAAAATTCCCTCCAAAATTTTCCAAAATTGACAGCACCAGTGTCCATTTAGGAGCTCCCTTTTGAAAGTAAAAATAGTCAATAACCCTAGAGGCTTCTTTCTGTCTCCTCTTCCCATGTCACTTATGCCCTATGCCCGAAAGTGAGTAATGGACTTACTTTTTTGGTTTGGAATATGTATTAAGCTCCCTAGAGCTGCTGCCACAAAGTACCACAAACTGGGTGACTTCCAACAATAAAAATGTATTCTTTCACAGTTCCGGAGGCTGGAAGTCCAAAATGTCCAAGGTGTCAGCAGGACCATGCTCCTTCTGAGGAGCCTAGGGAAAAATCCTTCCACTCTTTTCATGTTTCTGATAGCTCTTGGCAATCCTCAGATCTCCTTGGCTTGTGGAAACACCTCAATCCCTGCTTCCAGCTTCACCTGGCCTTCTTCCCCAAGTGTGAGTCTGTGTATCCTCTCCTCTTCTTAGACACACATCTTTCGATTTAGGGCCCTTCCTAATCCAATATGGCTTGATCTTAACTAAGCTGATTACATTTGCAAAGACCCCATTTCCAAATAAGGTCACATTCTGAAGGACACTACTGAACCCACTGCAGGACCATCAGATTAATCTGTAATGTAAAGGACTCAAAAATAGAAAACAATTTATTATTCCATTTAGGTTAACAACAGGCAGTTTAAAGCCTAAAGAGTAGATGAAAAATGAAAATCTTAGAGAATTCTATAATCTACTCCCAGGTTAATGAAGGTTAGTATCTTAATTCAAACTTGAAGTGTTCCTGAACATGGGTACAAAAGTCAGCTGTGTAAACAACGAACAATAATAAGGTTACCCACTGAATCAAAAAAAGTTTTTGCACCCTATTTATCACTTGCCTTTTAAACATAATGGAAAGAGAGAGAAAGAAGAGAGGAAAAGGAAGGAAGGAAGGGAGGAAGGGAGGGAGGAGGGAGGATTTAAATGTAACTTTCAATGATGAATGTCTAATATGTCATACATTCCTTACTTTTCTAAAACCAACTGAAAATAAGTCAACCAGCTTAAATTCAATAAATGTCTGAAGCTAATAATTTGCTATTTTCAATTCACTTATGATTTCCATTTTAGTCTTAAGTTTCTTTGATTTTAAGCCTACACTCTTGTAACCACTTTGGGCACTTTCTCTTCTTGTTTTCACTTTTATTACACAAGAAGAGAAAAATATAATTTGGAAATTCAAATATCCTCCATAGTGCCCAAGCACTACTACACAGAGAAAGGCAGTGATGCAAATTGGAACTGCCTTTGGCAGACACTGTCCAGGGGCATAGCCTGGAATTGCAGTCCATCGGGAAATTCATGAAAGTTCAAATTCAATGTTGTGGATAAATACAGTGTGGATACATAATGTTACTTTATTTCTCAGTGAAATTCTGTTTTCCTAACTGTGATATGTGTGAAAAGTTTTAAAGGCCAAGTTGTAGATCCCAAAGTGTCAAACAAATAATAAGCAATATTAGACTCCTTTAAGTCCATTAATTATGTGTATCAGTTAGGATAGGTGAGGCTCTGCTAAAATCTTAATAACATAAAGCAACAAACATTAACCCATTCGCACTTGGTTGTCCATCAGGGATTACCAAGGGGCTCTTTTCAGTGAAGCAGCTGCTATCCAGAACATTGTCCAAACCATGGCAGAGATAAAGAGCATTCTAGAGGCTCTCATACCACCAAACATGACACATGTCACTTCTGCTTACAACGCATAGGCCCACCCTACCACAAGGGAGTCAGGAAGCCAGAAATATTAGCAGCAATAGTCACTATAGTGTGTGTGTGAGTGTGTGAGTGTGTGAGAGTGTGTGTGTGTGTGTGTGTGTGTGTAGGGGGTGGGGGGAGAATCTTGTATTTACATGCATCCATGTATCTACCCTTATTTACTAAGATATTTTCTGTTCTTTTACCGACAGGAAGATTGACCCAGTCTCAGAAATGACCACTCCTGAGAAATTGTACTCCAAGGTCATGGAGACTCTGAAGTATCTGAATTCCCACCTGCCAAATGGCAGCCACGTTATTTTGTACGGCTTTCCAGATGGAACCTTTCTCTGGGATAATCTACACAACAGATATTATCCTCTCGGTATCACTTTGAAGATACTTTTATTCTTTAACAATGTCAGTGTGTACATAGTTGAATATATGTAGTTCCAATGGTAAAAGAATACACCTAAAATGCCACCAAAGTACATAGGTCAGAACTGATGAGGCGAAGGGCCTGAGGTCCAAGTTCTAAAGGTCAGTATCCAAAAGTGAGCCAACACTAGATACAAAGTCGAAAGGGCAGAAATGTTTACAGGAGACTCAGGTCAAATGAAAAGGTACGAGTCTCAGTCAGGAAGCTCTTTTAACTGCAGGTGAAATCTAGAATTAGCTCCTGAAGCCCAAAAAGCCAGAAGGCCCTGAGTCAAAGGGACTTCTCCAAACCTCAAGAACGAATGCCCCCTGGTGGCCAGAATTCTAATGAATTTCGTGGACCTTGGCCAGTCAGAATAGCACACCGTGACCCTCTGATCCTCCCATGGGCTTGGTCCCTGCGTCTACCCTGGCTTAGAATCCTTGGCTCTGGAATGCTTCAAAGGTCCCCAGAAACTTCTAATAGCATCTCTAGCATTCCAGATGCTTTATAAACATTTATGTAAAAGTGGTAGTAATTCACATTAGGAAGGGCTGCCATGTTGATCCTTGAAACAATCCTGTGAGATAGATGCTTTCACTGATTCCATTTTATAGATGAAAAACTAAGGCTCAGAGAGGTGAGGTGGCTTGCCAAGTGTCTCATAGTTTATTGTATATTGTAAGCTGGGCGTAGTAGTGCTTGCTTTCTGTGTTGCAGGGGAGAATGTCCTTTCAAAAAATATTTATTATGTGTCAGGTGCTGTTCTAGGCACTACATAACCATTAGTAAACACAACAGTCAAAAACCCATGCCCACATAGGTTTATATCCTAAGGAGAGAGACTCCAGCAAAAGTATGTCAGAGGATGGTACGTAACAGAGAAAACTAAGCAAGAAGCGGGTTGCAAGTGCTGAGCTTGGTCCTCTCTGCAAAGCTTCTACAAGGAGACATCTGGGTACCCTCCTCAGCCCCATATTGATAGCACTTGTACCAGTCTCCCATGAAAGGGGCTGCCCCTTCCCTGGTATTGCCATAGCCGACTCCTTAGACCAACGCAAGCCTAAAGTGTGCTGGGGGTCCGAGCAGTTTCTAATGAGTCAGGTGAGCAATTCCAAGGAGGAACACCTGGAATTCCTTCTTCAGTGGCCTCCTTAAGGGGTGGGGTCAGAGAGCTTTCTTTTGCATATGTAACTTCTCTGTGTCCTTCCAATCTCCTCTTGTCCTCATCCTGCAGTCCCAGCTTAGGCCAACTCCCCTTATCGCCTCCCTCAGGAAGTTCCACTCCTCCCCACACGAGAAAAGTGCAGGGTCTCTTCAACCAGTTCTCAAAGGGTTCTGTTCCCTTCACTAGGAGGACAATAGTAATACCCACTTTCCAGGCTCCCCACCAATGAGACTGAAGTCATTTTCCAATTCAGTTTCCAAGCTATCCACAGTTGTTATTATTATCCAAGCAAATCACTGTCCAGCCTCACACAAGGAAAGCATCTTTCTTCCGTTCACATAGCTTTGACCATGCCCTCTAGAAATGATTTCTAGGTTATCATTTAGCTCAGAGGAGAACTTGACTCATTCTGGGCTGCCAAGGATTCAGGAAGGACAACCACCTGGGCTGAGAATGTCTTTGGACCATTGGAGATGAAAATCTCAGTTTCCCCAAGACATGTTTTCAGATTCCTAGATTTCTCCCATGCTAAGAAATGCTTGGAGAAGGGAAGTTGGGGCCAGAGATGTGCTTCCAATTTACTCTGTCACACCAATAGGGAGTTGACTTTGATTCTCTGGCTTCAAATTCCATTCTCTTTCCATGAATACCAGTTAGACTATATCCATAAATTCTCTCAGATATGCCACCCAATTCACTTGAGCCAACCACAGTATGTCACAATGGCTCTGTGCAATTTTGAAGGGAGCAAGGGAAGGAGAAGAGGTGACTGAGGGGCTCATCAATCACTTTGGTAATGTTCTAGGCCAGTGGCTCTGATCCAGAGGCAACCTGCCTGCCTCCACTTGTTATCACAACTGGAGAGGAGATGCTGCTAGATAGAATCCAGGGATATTCCCAAATATCCTATAACACAGGGGACAGCTCCCAATTACCGAGAATGTAAATAGTACCAAAGTTGAGAAACCCTACTCTCGGCTTTGCCCTGTCCTCAAATGGCATTTCACAACACAGGGAAGAAGGAAAACGTGGAACAAGTTTGTTCTATATAAACAACCCTGGTTATGAAAAAAATCCAATTAGAAAGTTGAAACCATCTAAAATTTGTTTAATATTTTTAAGTTGTTATTCATACCCTAAATTATACCTGCCATCTGGTTGACATGGAAAATAAATTATACATTCCTCAGCAAAGCATCAGTGTCTTTCCTAGACAGATCAGGGAGTAAGTGGGATTTACCCAGCTTCCCCATTCCTACTTTGGAAGGCTCATAATTCACACAAGATGAGCGGCTTGAAAAGAAGGCTACTGCCCTCAGGTCTCTATTCTACTCCAGCTCCAAATCCAAGCTTTGGATCTTCGTTCCCACCAGACATGAATCAACAGTGAAGCAGGTTGATGGTAGGCCAGCCTCAGACTTGATTGCTCTGCCCAGGTTAGGGTGGACCTCTTAATCAACAGCCAGACATCCAAGTCTGACTCCCAGCACACCGTGCCAAGAGGTGTATAAACATATAAAGAGTTTTTCTATTGATTTCTGTCTTTGAGCTTAGAAACATGATGACGACAATCTCTAGATTGGATTTAAGCCCCCCTTGAAGGATTAAGAGAGAGGTCAGGGAGCAGAATGGGTCAGGGGAGAACCCCCGGGTCAGTGACACATTTTCTACTGCCTCAGAGGACAGGTAGAAATTCAGCTGACCATTCAGCAAAGAAAGAGTTAAATGCCACTGCATCAGATCAACAGGTAAGGAGGCTCAGAGCAAGAGTAAGTTCCCCACTTAGTCCTGCCAGAGAGGAGGGAGTGATGAATCTCACCTAGCCTCTCTACCCTTACCTGTGTCTGTGAGTCACTACCCAGCCAGTGCCTGGCTGCCAAGGGCTCGACAGCCCCACAATTTCTACCAGTAATTACAGTTTCTGGCAAGGATGCATTATCTTTTTAAGGAACTGCCAGAAAGTAAGTATCACGTTAAATTCTACTTACATAGATCCTTTGAGAAAGGTCAGGCTTGATCAGGAATGAATCCTCTCAGGATTCATGTCTATGAGGAAGACAATCTTTCCATAAATATGTCTGAGATACCCTATTCTGTGCTCAGGGATTAAGGTGGTCCTAAGATGAAATCCTTGTCCTTAAAGGAGAAAGAAAAAACAATGCCACTGGGGAAAATCTTATACAGATTCCTGACAGTGAAATTACCAAGTGCCAATGACATGAGTACAAGCCATGGGCATTCTGGGAGGTGTCCCAAGGTCTAATCATGGTCGAGGTCCAGGATTGCCAGCTGCACAAAGGCTTTCCTTGAAGGGCCTCCACCACAAAACATCAACAGCGACTTAATTTTGTCCCATTACTCTTAAACTTGAAACCTAATGTATTTAAAAATACCTTGTAGTATATCCTATATTTTATTATTGGCTTCACTAAGATTTAATACATTCAGATGGCATTTCATGCAGGTGTGGTTGATCTTTTTGGTACTACGCTTTCATGGTGACTAAAATTTTCGTTATGCAACCAGCCTTAAATAAATACCAAAGACTCTGCCCTAAGGAACTTGTTAACGTCCAAGACACAAGGTGCTACCATAGCCAGCCAGTGCAGAACATGCCCTTTAATCTTCAGAGGGAATATATGGCATCACTGGGCCAGTCCCCTGGCTCCCCACCCCTTACACATGTACACACACACACTCACACACACACACGCACAACTATCAGCCCTGATAATTCCTGGCCACTGTGGGACAGCCCTCCTGCCCCTGCCTAGGAATTCTTGACCAGCTTTCTTCCCCAGGTTGACTTTCTAACAAGGGAGTTACAAAAACTGCCTTTTTACAGGTACAAGATAGAGGTAGGATCAGTCTTTATATCAGAGCTCCTCAATATGCAAAAATACCATGAAAGTAACAGGGTAAAAAGAGTGAATGACCAACTGACAGTGCCAGTAAGTGGAGAAAAGCCTAAGAACTATGTTTCCTCTTCCCTTTCTTTAAACCATAAGCCCATCACAAGCTCTCCCAACCAACCTTCCGTATGACCAGCTCCCAGGTCACCCTACCTCTAACAGGCAGAAATACCAGAGAGAAACCAACTCATTACACCTTCCCCAGTCACCTGATAACTATAGCTAATGTGCCCTGTTCAACACACCTACCTACTCACCAAGAATTTCATTATGTCAACCTTGTCTATTTACAGCCAGTGTCAAAACAGCAAGGGGTAGAGGGGAACAGGGGCAGGGATTGGGAGAAGGTCCAAAAGGGGGACATGCCTGTGGTTCCATCCTAAGGTGTGTCAGGACCTCAGCAGTAGGACAGTAGGAAGAAAGGAGTAAGCCAGAATGGAACAAGGCTATGGCTGGGCTCAACCCCGAAAGGAGAGCCAGCAGAGTTGACCCCAATATTCAGGAGCAGGACAAACCCCAGAGCAATACAGACATACAAGTGGAGAGTGGGAGGGTTCAGGATGACCCTCTAGTCAAGCAAGAGGTGCCACCTCCCCCCAAAATGAAGAGACTTCAGCCACAGGGCAGGGCCAAGAGAGAGAGGACACCACTCAGGGAGAGGGAACTTGTCAGGGCAAAGCAGGGTATCAGGGCCCCAGTCAAGCTACCCAAGGTTTATTATGAGACTCTGGTTCCAACAAAAAAACAAGATAGCAGAGGGAAGTCAGCAACTCAGGGGCAGGACTAACAGGGGACAAGAGTCAAGTCATTCAGGCACATGGGAGACTGAGCATGGAGCGTACAGGTTGCAAGTGTCAGTCACTGCAGCTGGACTGGGCTGAGCCGGGATTGACACACACTGAAAGGAGGTAAGTAAAAAAAAAACAAAAAAAGAGGGAAAGAAACTTCAATGGTAGAAAGCAGGATCTTGGAAAAAGATAGGAGCTCAGGGATCCACGTTGAGCCCATAAAATGAAAGCAAAGATAGAAGCCAGCAGCTTGGGATTCATCTAAAATGTGAAGCTGCAGGCACCTTTGGAGAACAGAGAAGGTCTGGTGTGTCACTGTGACTTCAATGGTGATAATAAACCTGTGGTTTTCCAGCCTTGGAATTCACTCACACACACAGGTAGTTAATATATTTTTCCTCTGTGACACGAAAATTGAATCTATCTTTCAGTCTAACTGATCTGAGGTATAAGTGAAAAATAAGACTGTGTTACATCACCTTCAATCTTTCTTTTTACGCTGAGTTAAGTCCTATTATTTTCCTTTATTTTTTCAAGCGTGAGAGAAGTGTTAATGGATAAGACATCAGTCATTCACCCCTGGGATTTGGGAGAGCCAAGGTTTTGTATTTCAGCGACCGCACGAAGTTGAGTTGCCTCTAAGGGTGGACGTGGTAGAAGGTGGGGAGGGAGGAGAGACATGTGAGAAGAGAAAAGAAATAACCCCACAGGTTCTGGGTCTACAGCTGATGCTTGGGAAGACTCTGGCTGAACTCACATAGGGCACTTATCACATTTATTCTTTAACATGCAAAAAAAATTAATAAGTTTAGAGCATATGTACTAATTAAGGTTCAAATAAGGCATCTACTGAGCCATGAAAGGGATATAACTTGCTGGCCTCCCCCAACCAATGGCCACCCAACCACTTTGGGAGGCCTTCAGTTCACCAAAATGTAGGACAGTGCATGGTCAAACCTTCAAACACTAGAATGTCCTGCCAGGTCCTCAGCAAAGGATGACTGGGTCAATCCTGAGTATTTCATTAAACTTGGAAAGGAGCATCTGGTCAACTAACACCTTGAATGCTCCGTGTCCCAAGGGAATGTGGCATTTCATCCCAATGTCAAGAGAAAGCCACTGCTCTGCAAAGTCCTTTGTTAGTGGTGCTCAGGTCCACATGGTACCTGTGTATCCCTATACCTGGGGTCCAGAGAAGGTCAGGCCTCTCAGGCCCTGTCCTATCCCATACCAAGAGTTTGAGATGCAAGTAAGCTCCTTAAGGACCCTCCCCAACTCTGGCCTGAATTTTGGAAAGCACAGTCATTCTTCAAGAGCAAGGCCGAATTAAAAATCAGGGCAGGCCTCTGGAAGTGCCACCCTTCTGCAAGGGCAGCAGGGTCACTTACAAGAGTCCCTAGTTGGGTGATATATCCGAGTGCATACAATATACCAGACTTCTCTGTTTTCCAGGCCAACTAAACAAGGACGTGACCTATGCAAATTTCTACTCCTTCCTGAGCTGTCTCCAGGTGAGTTCACACTGACTTGTCCCAAGGCCTCCTTCTGCTTACAGGAAGTTGTTCGTCTCTCTAATCAAAGTGGTATTTTCCTGCTCTTAGATCAGCCCTTGCCAAAGTTGGATGACTTCTAACAAGACACTCCGGACTCTCACTACAGAGGTAGAACTATAACAGGCCATTTGATACCATCTTTGATCATTCTTTCCCTGTATTTGCTGCAGTGTTTTCACTGGGGATGGGACTTTTGGCGAGGGCAAGGTTCACACACTTCATTCACAGATGGTGAATAAACTTTTTGTAAAAGATTTATTAAACTTTTTTACAAAAGAAATATATTTCAATTAAACAAAAAAAAAAAACCCTTGGTGAATGTAGAAAAGCCAAAGAACAATAACAGAAATCACCTCAAATCCCAGTACCCAAAGTTAATATGTATGTCCTTCCAATACTACTTTCATAGATAGACATCTTGGGGATTTTCCCTACACAGCATCAGAAACACATATTGCTTTATGCCTTCCAATGTTCATAAATTATTCCTCCACATCATAATTTTGTAATCATTCTAGAGTATACAGCATATGAATGCAGATGATTTATTTCATCCCTTAGTGTTGGACATATAGGTTGTTTCCAATTTTTCACTATGATAAATAGCATTGTGATTAACTTTTATAAATACATATTTATATAATATATAATATACATATTTATATATTTATATATAAATGTAATAACAAATATATATATATGTATTTACCATGTCTATTTCCTTAAGACAAATTCCTAGAAAAATTGTTAGGTCAAAGGGTACACCATGCTTACAGATTTGATCCATATTGCCAAATTTCTCTTCAGAAAGGTTAAACAAATTGACATTCTCAATCACCTATCCCATGGCAATATTCTGTATTATCACAATTGTTCATCTTTTCTTTGCCAATCCTTCCGGGGGAAAGTATTATCTTATTACTTTAATTTGCACTAATTTGGTTCCTAATGAATCTTAACAGTTTTGCATGTTCTCTGTCCATCTGTGCACGAACAGAATTTATAGAGAACTGCTCTCTGCTGATGCTGTGGAGAGGGGGTAGGGATTGCCAGTTTCTTTGTTCTGCATGAATTCTCACACCAAGTCAAACACTAGGTTTCATGGAATTCTGTTTCCTTTGTATTCAGAGAGCAGTGCAACTCTCCAAGACGCTGAAAAACATCGCAACCAAGAAGAAATTTACCAACTTTGATCTTTTCTACCTGGATTTTGACTTCCAAGAAAGTAAGTTTTGCTTGGCTTAGATATTAACACAAGACAAAATCAGCAGCTACAGTTTAGAGCCTGCCTGGGCAAGGCGTTTATAAGCCACCAGGCAGTAGATTGGACAAGGTCACTCCTGCCCATACTGACACACTAATAATTCTGAGTGTTGAAAAAAGATAAAGAGTAAGATTCTTTCTGGGATGTTGGAACCTCGGCATCACCTCCTCATTTCACCATCATTTTAGAACCCCAAAAGCGGTAGAGATAGTGACCAGCTCTGGACTGGGAGCCAACAGAGCTATGGAAGCACCTTACTTGCTCTTGTCAGCTCAGCAACGGCCCACTTACCTACAGGCAGAAGATGACTGACAGGAATGAGAGATCGGCAGTGCCTCTCATAGAGGACCCTGCCTTACCCTCTCCAAGGACTGTGTAACAGTGCGGATGCCCAGACCCCACATGGGATGAAACTAACCAGAGTCTCTAAGGGAGGGAGCTCAGCTGTGCCCCTAGCAAAGTGGACAACCCATATCCCCCCTTTCTAGAGAGAACAACACTGTTTCTAGCATTCTGTCCAAATATTGTGGTCACTGATAAGCAGCCACACAAAAACAGATGTGATTACTGGAGCTACCAATTTACCCCTTACATTCTGACTCTGAAAAACTATTATTTATTACCTGTAGTCCTTCCAGTCTCATTTTCATTGCTAAGCAATTGTTATACAAGAGAAAGGCCTCCTATTGACTGACT